>OU898278.1:107109451-107709451 GCA_918026665.1 Diabrotica balteata | reverse complement strand
CCCAATTTGTTTCAATTCAGTTAATTCAAAACAGTACCCCTCTTCAAAAGCTATTTATGTATTTATTTGATGTAAATATAATCTATCCTAGTTTAACTGTCTCAATTTCTTCGCATCTTTCCATTGCTTATTTTTCTTTCGCTTCTTTGATCTTCCTTCTTGTTATATTTATCGTTTTATATGTATCTGAGTCATTTTTGGCTATTCTTCTTTCGTCCATCAACCTCAGGATCTTATCTGTCATCCATGATTTTTTCTTGAGCAATTTATCTGTCAATAAGTGTTTTTCCCTTAGATTCTGAACTATTTGTCTGTAATATGTTTGATCTATAATCTTATGTGGGTCATAATCTATTTTCCCCATGGTTACACAGACTGAATAAGAATTCAAAAATATTGAATTAATACGTAGTACTAGAGATCGGCAGTAGTACTACTAAATACAAGATAGAGTAATAAATAGTTTTACTATAGTACTGAAAGGTAGTTAAAATGATCTTCACTCATTCAATCAATTTTTTATTTTACTAGCTGACCATAGCAACGTGTCACCATACGTGTAAAAATCTAATTTTTGAAAAATTCGTTTACCTACATTTATTTCTTAATTTTAAGCTTTATCGAACAATGCAAGAAATGTCCAGATCCCATAGAAGCCGTTTATCAACCTGATGCACATTTCGGAGCGATAAATGAGAAAGTTACGAAACTTATCAAGAACTATAAAGGATTCGACAATAAAAAAAGCAAGAAAGAATTTCAAGATGTTATAAAATTGAAAGTAATGGAATCGATGTGTTCTGCGGGAGAGCCAGTTGGACTTCTTGCGGCACAAGTAAGTCGTATTAATCTTATTTTGGAACGTTTTAGTAGGACCCAATAGTTGTTAGAATGAATCAGTTAAATATTTAACTGTGTACATAGTTATTTTTTTATATAGTATATTTAGCAATCTATTAGTTATAAACATTCTAATAATAAGCGTGTTTCAGGTTCGAAATAAAAATTGATTTTAGAGAGGCAGTCCAATGACTGGACCTTTGGTATGCAACAAAAATGACATTCCGATAATATGCTATATACAACATAGTTATTAAACAATTTTATTTATAACCAATAATTTGAATTATTAACAATACGAGTATGTGAGTCAATGATTAAAATGAGTTATTTGGCACTAAGAAATTGATAGAAGACACATGTTTTATAAGAAAATCAAGTTTTCGGCACGTAGCGTTTCCAGTCCAGCAATCGGGCTGAGCGTTCACATTTTCATACATAGAACGTTTCAGTTTGGTGCGGTAAAGATGTGTTCTCACTTTTCGCGACAAAAATTCATTATAAGCATTCACAGTAAGGGACAACTTTAAAACATTTTTACAATCTGCTGCTGGAAAACTTGACTGGCAACAATAATTCCTATATATTTCCTGTAATTAGTACATTTTAGACGGATTAAATATTTGTGGTAATGTTTGATATATACTTACCATTTTGTCCTAATTTGCGTGCGATTTTCCTCCAAATATTTTCTTTTTTATTTGCATCATGATAGCATTTATCATTGTAGTTATATAAAATTTTCGTAACCGCGTAAATTAATTTTTCGTAATCCATTTTAACTTGTACTATCAAACTGTAATTATCAAAACAAAGATTGTTTAAATAAAAAAGAGGTATCACTTCCGTGTAAAAGTCCTAATTGTTTATCACTTCCGTGTTTAATTTTCACAAAGCAATGAAAACACATGCATAAAAGACAAAATAGCCTCGAACATTATTTTTTTAAATACTCTGTATCAAAATCAAACAAATATCTAAATAAACAACGAGGGGAAAACGACGGACGTCTAATTCACATTATCCATACCAACAGGTTACGGTTCGTTACGTAGCCGTTGGCATACGTAAAATATTGTTTTCGAATATACTGAACGGATACGTTAGGTGTCTATACGATACGTTCCTGACAGTGTGAGTTGTTCATATTTAAAACCATTTAAATTATATTTTTCGGAAACTAAACGCTACGTGCTGGAAACGCAACTTGCATGATAATATGCCACAACCAGAAGAGATATGATGCATACTTCTGTGATCAATGTTTTATTTTTAAAATCAGACGTTTTCTTTACATATCTATTGTTAATTTCAGTTATAATTGAAATTTTCACTTTCAATGTATTTTTAGTCAATAGGAGAACCATCTACCCAGATGACACTCAATACTTTCCATTTTGCTGGAAGAGGTGAAATGAACGTTACCCTCGGTATTCCCCGTTTAAGAGAAATCTTAATGATGGCTTCACAGAATATAAAAACGCCATCGATGGAAATTCCATTCTTGCAGGTTCCAGATTTAGAATATAAGTCGAACGAATTAAGAAAACTTCTGACCCGCGTGGTGGTAGCCGACGTTTTGGAAACTATTGACGTCACTGTTGAACTTCAACTTAAACCCATTAGGTAGTCGACATATTTGTTAAAATATATTTCAGGTTTCTCAATAAAATTATATTTTCTTGTTAATTTAATATTTTTTAAAAGTTTGTTGTGGAGTCTTATTAAATTTAATTTACCTAAAAAGATTTACAAAATATGAGTACTTTAGAGCTCAACTTCAACAAAAATGATGCAAAAATTGTTTAATACAAAATTAAATCTAATAAGACATATAGAACTCACAGCCTCAACCCTAATATCGCTAGGTAAATTCAGAGATCATTAATTTTATAGATCTACTTATTAACGGTTTTAACTACGGGTCTGGACGACACTCATTCGATTTGGCATAGAACTGATCACGTTTTGGATATCCCTTTGGGAAAAGTGGTTCATTCCTTAATGAAAGCCATTCGAAGCTCTTCAACTGTCGTGGAGCAGATATACGATCTCTTACAGGCCTTTTGAGAAGGCTCCATATATGTTCAACAGGATTAAGGTCTGGACTTTAAGCAGGCGAGTCCAATCTTTGCCACGTGTTGTAGGATATTAAAGGATCTCCGTTGTGTATCTGTGTGCTGTTAATGCGCCCCTCGCAATTAAGACGAGATCCGTGTGTTCCACAAAAGAAATATCTGCCCAAAACATTACCACCAAAAGCAACGTGGTGTGACCGAGTGTAGGCAGCATAAGCCTGCATCAATTAATATTCTACACTAATTCGTAAACAATACTTTGAGCAGTGTAACTCCTCTAGACGAGTTCGTACAGCTTAATTTATCAGTTTTCTTATGTATTGGATCCTATGACGAATATAACCTATCCTCTACCCCTAGAACATTTTTAAGTACTCCAAATATCGCACAGCAACTTATGAAGTACACAGTAACAAATCCTTGACGATGTGCTTTAAAAAGCTCTAATACCTGTTGATCTTCTCTGGAAGCTATACAGTTTCTCAGCCTCATGACTGCGCTATGTACCTCCTCCAAACTTGCTAAATATGCGGTTCTTCTGCCACAGTTGTCTGCAGATTGTCCCACAACGTTCAGTAGACCCTCTAAATACCGAGTCCATCTTGTAAAACCTTTTCCGTCCTGAGAACTTTCCCTCTCTGTCTTTATACCAGATACTCCTTGGTTGGAACCAGTTATTTTCTTTACTCTGCTGTAGAACTACCTAACTTTAGCCTTTTTATTTAAACTTTCGATTTCGTCAACACGCTGCCTTAAAAAAGCTTTCTTTTTTTTACAGGAACTATCTGTGACCCTTCTTTTATTCTATCACTACATTGTCGCGTATATCTATGTAGCATTGCTTGCCGCTAAACATTTTTGTTTGGAATATACGAAAACATATCAGTCTTTTAATTTTTTAAATAAATATAAGTTGAATGTGATATTAACCTTAGCAATCACGAATTGCTAATCGCTTAAAGAACAAAATTTTTCTCTTTTTAAGATTCGTAAATTATTTTTCTATAAAGCAATGATTTAAAAAATCGTTAATATCGCTGCTGGAAAATGTTTTGTTGCAATGTTTCAAAATAAGTTTTGATTTCTAGAAAATGTTCTGATCAATTGTTATTTTTTGTATGTACAAAACCTGACCATTTGGCTTAAACAAAAATACAGTCCCAACTTACTGCTTATATTATTATACTACTTATATTAGTTAACTGTAATATGTTTATTTTTAGGCAATATAAGTATACCTTGAAATTCCAATTTTTACCGAAGAAATATTACAGTATGGATTATTGTGTGAACCCCACAAAAATACTAAAGCATATGAAAACAAAATATTTTGGTGAAATGTTTGCATCCATCAAGAAAGTCAGTAAAATTAATTCAAACATGTGAGTATTTAAAAATTATTTTTCTGTTCTCCTACTTTAATATATCAATTACAATTTCAATATTTGTGTCGTAAGGGGCTTCAGTATGATACAGATTTTCATTATGATAGAGATTTTTAACCAATAGAAGCGCGAGATGACGTTTTGTATCGAAGGTGGCGAAATAGACAATGAGCAATGTCAAGTCAAATACGTACGTTTTGACAATTCACAATATTTAAACAAACTAACAAATTTCGAGATTAAATATTTTTAAGAAAACGTAAGAAGACGATGAGTATTAAAAATTTAACACCACCTGAAATAAATATACGAACAAAAATAATAAGAGCTGCCGGAAAAATCGCAAGAAATGTGTTTTCGCAAGGACAAATTGACAAATGACTGTTGTTCTTGAGCCAGAATGTTTTTCGTCGTCCAGTCTCACGTTTTCGTTCTATTCTTCCCGGAGTAGTTACGTGTAGTAGTTCATATTTCGGATTTCAAATCACGTGTGGAAAGCATTCCAAGTTTCTTTTTTAACGGTGTTCAGAGCCTCTCTTTCTTATGTTAGACATTGTAATGCTTCTTGATTGTTCATTGTATCTGTCCACGATATCCTTAATATTCTATCGTCATCACATCTCAAAAGCCTCAATTGTTCCAGTGAGAGTCCATGTCTCCAATTCATAGGATAGAATTCTCAAGATATAACATCGTAATAAACGTATTATTAATAAAATTTGTAACGATATCTTGATTAATACATTTTGCATTTTCTTAAATTATATTCTGGTTCGCTCTATTTTGCTTTTTGTTTCTTGAGATAAATCTCACTTGTCATTCACCCAATAGCACAAATATGTGTATAATTATATTCTTTTCTCTATTTTTTCATCTATCCTGATGCCAGTTAAATCATCCTGTTGTTAGCTAGATTTTATTTTTACTGGTGACTATCCATTTGGTTTTATTTGTATTTACTTTTAAACCGATTTGTTTAATATGGTCTGTTACAGCTGATAAAAGTGTCTGTAAATAATCTTACTCCCTTGTTAGCAAAACCATGTCGTCAGCATATCTTAAATTAATTGATAAAAGGTTGAATGCTCGAATAAATGAACTTTGATCAAGTAAAAGGCAAATATCGAGCACAGTTTAATTAATTTAATCTTGTCCAAGTACTTTCGTTCCCTAGAGGATCTTCAGGGGCATTTCGTCAATTGCGGCCTATCCAACAAGAATAAAATGTTATGAACATAAAATGGTACATTACACAATGACAAACACATTAAAATTATTAAAAATAGGCGAAGCTACATTATGTACGGAAGCCAGAGACAGAATCAATTTCTGGGAGTCAGATTCTGTCTCCGGCTTCCGCACACAATGTAGCTTCGCCTATTTTTAATAATTTAATGTGTTTGTCCTTGTGTGTAGTGTAGTGTGATGTACCATTTTATGTTTATAACATTTTATTCTTGTCGGATAGGCCACAATTGACGAAATGCCCCTGAAGATGCTGTAGGGAGCGAAAGTACTTGGGCAAGGTTAAATTAATTAAACTGTGCTCGATATTTGCCTTTTACTTGATCAAAATTCATATCTTAAATTATTGATGACTACTCCGTTAGCAATTATACCTTCTTTTCTGTCTTCTTCAGCTTTTCCAAAAATATTTTCTGCGTATAAAATAAATAAAAGCGGAGAGAGTACGAACTTCTTTTATAACAGGAATTTATTCAAATGTCTGACCTTTAATTCTATTGTCAGCTATCTAATTCCACCTGAGGTCCGTTCAGATCTATATCATTTAAAATTGCAATTAATTTATTGTGTTGAAAAGGTTAACTGTCGTCTCATAATCGACAAAAGCAGGCATATTTGATTACATGGATGCTAAATAATACCTCCCTTGTTAAACTAATTGTTCTCTACCCTTTCCAATACTTTCAATATAATATTAGAATTCTTAGGTAACGCAACCAATGTTGATTTAATGCTTTAGGGATTACTACAGTCTTGTATATGCAGTTGAGCAAGTTTAATATGAGTGAGACATATCTGTCTTCCTTAAGGCCATTCCTCGCGATTCTGGGCATAACTAAATTCCAATGTAAAAGTTTATATCAAATAACGCAAAAACTATGGCAGATATTGAGATGATTCTTTTTTTATATGAAAGGTCTTAAAAAGTTCTAGTGCACTATTTGATTGTAAATTAATAAATTGTTTAAACAATATTTTTTTTTTAAATATTTTTGGTTAAAATAAACGTAAAAATTTTTTTTTTGAAATAGGGCACTACAGAATTTTACCCACTTTCCGAATCTGTTTTTATTTTTAACATAAAGTGTAAGACAAAGCAGCTATTTCATATAAACTATTTAAAAAATGTTAAATTGTGCTAAATGTACTCTCTCTCTCGGTCAGTACAAGCTGTCCTTGTTGATAGTTTGTAGACTCTCGCCGACGAGTAGGTAAGAAAGTTGGAGGGTCATAAATAATGTTGAATAACATTATTAGGGCTTATTTCGACTTTTGACTAGTTTTGACAAACCAGTGTGTTTTGTTGTTTTTAAAATGGGTAGTTCGCGAAGACGTTTATGCTCCGGACGAAAAAGTCAACGACGATTGAGGAAATTTTATATAAATAAGCAGTAAGTACCTATAATTTGATTAAATTTTTATATGAATAGAAATATTTTCTGTTGAGTTGTGACATTTTCCTTCTAAATGCTTATACTGTTTTTATAATAATACTATTGTTTCAATATTTACTTATATAATTATAATTTATTATGTAGAAACAGAGTAGAATATTGGTCAATCGGTCAGTACATTTTTTTGTATTTCAATCAGAATTATTATTTTCTTTTCTTCTTTACATGAGCTCAGAGTAATACCCAAATAGTTTGCAGTATTTGAATATGGCATTTGATTAATTATATTTATTGGACTATTTATTTTGAACGTTTTTGTTAGTAAAGTTTACATAATATATTTCGTCACTTGCTTGTCCAGTCATATTAGTCCAGAGTAATAAGGATTTTCTCGTGACAATTAATAATCCAGGTAGCTGACAACTATTTTAGTTATTGTAGACATATAAGAACAAAACCTACCTGTTTCCTGTCTAAAGTTCGGAGCCGTTTTTTAATGATTTAATGTAATGCAAGAAACGCGATTTTTTCCACTCATTAGAAAGCTAAATACTTGACATAAAATTACAAAATTTTATCTTTTAGAATATTGACAAAGCTTCAAAATGCTGATTTTTGTAAGTTGAAAAGTCAATTTGTTGCTTTACAAACTGCAAAATAAGTGACAATTGATATTCGTTAAAAACTTTGAATACAACAACTTTACTTTAGAGTTCCAGCGAAGGTTGGGTATTGGGATACTTAACACTTACTTAACTTAACTTGGGTATTCCTGTAGTTGTTCATAGATGTACTTGTTTCGGGAGTCTACTGTCTTTCATTCATTGGACATGTCCGTACCATTTGAGATGCCTTCATTGTATGCCATCCATGACTGTACCTTCTATTCTCATACTTTATTGCATCCATTTCAGCGACATATCTTTCTTCGATGTCTCTGTTAATCGTCTCGTTTCACAACCGTGTAAATAAAAGCATGCTTTTTACCATAGTTTCATGGGTTCTAGTTCTAGAGAGAGCATGTCAGCTGAGCCAAAACGAAAAACAATCCTCCTGATTGCTTCCACTGGAATAAACTTGATTGTTTAACTGGGCCCGGACTACCTTCTTCTAATTCTTTAAACTCCCGTTTTGAAATTAATAATAATCGTTATTTTGTCTAATTACCTATTTAGTTGTCAAGACAGATACATTGTTACCTAAAGAAGTGAAAGTGGTTCAATTTAGAAATTATATCGTAAATAATAAATATTTGAAAACTAATGCATATATTCCTCCCGCGATTTGAGCTACTAATTTTATAAATCGCACCACTAATAGACGTAAATCCCTTCATTTTAATTTCATGAATGATTTTATTCGCCACATCTCAACATTTTCCATTTCAGAATATTTATCATCAAACTGTAATATACGTTAAAAGCCAATTTGTCAGCAAAAAAACAATAACAAAAGAAAATATAAGACATAAAAAAACCAATACACTTATATCTTGTTGTACATTATTTTGTTATAAAATTTTATAAAAGTTTGTGATTTAATTTATGAATTATTTACAGGACGATTATTTGTTACCTGTATGTACCCTTGCTAAGTTGTAAATTAATTATTCAATAAATAATATTACTCTGGTTTACTCGTATTATTCTAATTACCCCATAATCGCAATGAATAGAAGACCTCCCGCTCGCTTTATTGTATACACCCAAGACTTCACAATAGGGGATTGTAAGTAGGTAAAAATATAAAATTTAGTACCAGATGACTTTTAGAATACTCTTCGTGAATGGATTTTGTTTTCGTAATGAAAGATATTTTTGAAATAGATAGCTCACTGAATTTTACCGTTAGGATTATCGAGGATAGGCCTTAAGCATTTTGAAAACCGCTATCTGAACTATATCTGGCCCTGGCGCCTTTTTATCTTTAATGTTTGCTATGACTTGTACATCGATATAAACATCATCCAAGTTTATGCTCCCACTGCAGACAAGGACGAGGAAGAAGTAATCGAGTTTTATAAGGAAATCAACAGAATCATACAGAAAATTTCATACAGTAAGTACTTATCATTATGGAAGATTTTAATGCTAAGCTTGGATCTGGAGATAAGACACAGTATATTGGGGCACAGTGAGAAACGAGGGACCTTTTAGAAAAAATCGCAAAAGACTAACCAACCCTCAACTTGTTGTCACCAACATATTCTGTTAATTAGCACCTCGAAAACTGTACACGTGAAGATCTCCTGAAGATCAATCCGAGAGAATAATGAGAAATCAAATAGATTACATTTTAGTAAATAGAAGATTCCGAAACTGTCAAGATGTATATAGGAATAGACATGGAGACACACCACGTTGCATGGATGTTAATTAGGGATGGGAAAAACCTACCGGTTTTAACCGAAAACCGTTTATTTTTACTTCGCAATAACCGGTTTTATCGGTTGTTTTTTTGTCCCGGATATAACCGGTTTTTTATTTTTAAAGTAAAAACCGGTTATTAGCTTTTTACGGTGATTAGGATTAAGTTAGGTATTATTTTGGATCCCAATCATAATTATTATTCTCAAGTATTATTCCAAACAAAACCATAATTTAAATTTTATTTTATTTTATAAATACAGAAGCAAACTGAAAGTGCAAAGTCAAATCAGTCAGAAACAATTAAGTTTCATTATAATATTTTGTTGAAAAGGTATTTGTAATCATAATATTTACATAAGAAGTTACGTGGTACATCATCATTTTTCACACTTGACTCTTGACATTGAAAGTGGGTGAATGGCTTTTTCTGATTACCAAAAATAATGTTCTGACTATGAATATCGAATTAACGATTACGAATACGAATCTCCAAGGATTTTGCTACGTTTTCAAAACGATACACTCATACAGGAAGTATTAAATGAGTTAAAATGTACCTATTATACAAATATACATGGATTTTATGTGCTTTACAAAATAAGAGGTGGAAAGTGGCGCGTTAATTTAAAATACATATATGTACAATTAATAAAATACATATACCGTATTGTATACAAAACTTCAAACTAAAGACAAAACATTTAAAGGCAGATAAATTAATCAAGAAAAATTATGGATGATAGATAAGATCCTGAAGCTTGTACAGTACCTAGTGAATGATCATGAAGAAGATTATGAAAAGTAGATTATGAAGAATTAATCTTAGGACACCGGTACACAATAGGCTCAATGGTTCCCTTGCTTAGTACTGACAGATTATGGGCGGTGCTGTTCTTACACATAGGTGCTGTTCTTAACACAAGAAAGCATAGATATAAAAAACAAAAAGGAAACATGAAAGAGAGGAACTCTTAAAAAGAAACGGGGTGCCACTGTTTTTAAATGTTTGAATCCCAAAAAACAGTAACGGAATATTCACTATATCAAACAATATTCAAAAATATAGACATATCATACATACCACAAAATTATTACATAAAATATCCAGATATAGTAATCGAATAGCATATCAAATGTATCATATGTACCACAAAATAATGAAATAACATAATCAGAAAAGGTGATCAGATATAATAGTCAAATATAATATCAAACAACGTAGATAAATATCATAGCAAATGAATTGTTGATTATCATATCAATTATATCAAGTATCATTACCATACAAAATAATCAAATAATATAATGAAACATAAGAACTAAACTACGTTCTCTTGTGCAAATAAAACAAAATATAATATTGAAGGATATATACGCCAAAGAGTATATATCTACATTTTTACATAGTATAAAAAGGTAAAAAAAAGAATCATTATATAATATACCACCACATATAACACGGCAATTTAAAAAACAATGTCTATACATTTACGTATATACAGTCTCCCGTTCTATTTGTAACTTTACTTGTAACTGCCATTATTTAAATTGACAGACAATATATATGAGGGGAACAGTTTAGAGCTGAAAAAGAATCGGCTGAACGTTGACCTTCTGTGCATCTGTGCAGCTATGTGGATCCATATTCAGCTGAAGGAAAACTCGATTGCCAGTCATGGCCTAACGTTAGATAGACTGGGATACGTGGATTTACTATTCTATTTAAGACCGATATTCGACTGATATTGGATTATACTTGAGATTACATTTGGACCAGCCTCTGAATATACCTAAAAACACGCCACATTGGATATACCGAAGACCGGCTTTGGGACTACATTGGACCATACTATGAACGACATTAACTTCGGATCCCTTTCTGAGGGATCTAGAGACACAACACTGAGTATTGTCGAACTTCAACTAAATACTTTAACTGCTCAGTGGAAAAATGAACTTTAGAACAAGAAATATTCCTTTTTATAGAAAAATATCTCCAAATAGCAAAGTACTGTTGACTTGGTGTGAGGTCTAAATCAGACTGAACTGTTAGGGTGTTCTTTCTTCTTCTTATGGTGCCCTATCTAATTAGTGGATGTTGGCGACAATTCTGGCATACTCCCCTCGATCTTGTGTAGCTCTAAAGAGTGCATGGGCATCGAGGTTTGTCCATTCCCTTATGTTTTTAAGCCATGAGTATTTCTTTCTTCCGATGAGGGTGTTCTTTAACGGGATATTTTTGTTCGGACCTTTTAAGAGACAATAACAGGTTCAAACAAACCGGCTTCACTATATTTTTAAACAAAAAAGTGTCCGAACTGGATTAACAGTGTTCAGAAAAACAATCGCACAAACAGCAATAAAGAGTCAAACGTGCCGTTCGTTCGGTACTTGGAGTATTACGGCGGTAACTCTTCAAAAGAGAACCTAGTGGTTGTCTTATAAAGGGGAAGAAACGTCGAATATTTAGGCAAAGATTACTGTGGGTGGTTTCATGAGAAAGAAGTTAAAACCATATACGGGATGTTTTTAAAATGACATAAAACAGCGAAATTTGGATACGATGTAACGTATCGGACTTTTGACACGTTAGAAGCTAATGAAGTAAAGAAGGAAATCCAAATATGAACCGGACAGATATAAGGCGATAAATGTAAAAATAGGGAGAATCAGAGAAGCGAAAGAAAAAGTGATAAATATAAAAAGTAACAAAGGAAATCAGAAAGCAGAAAGCAAAAGGAGCAACGAAAAGATGCGAAGAATTGAGACTTACAGTTTTTAACAAGATAGTAACGATGTACACAAGAAAGTTAAAGAGCTCACTGGTGGACTAAGACGAAGGCATAAAGGAAATCTAACTGATTCTGATGGAAACATCATCTTGGACGAACAAATTAAAATAAAAATATGGAAAGAATACCAAGAGAAAGTTTTTGAAGACCAAAAACACTTTTAAGTTATTAGAAGAGGTAAAGGATGAGAAAAAAATATTGCAGCAGGAACTTCATTCTGCAATAACACAGCAAAAGGTATGTAAAACAGTAAACATAATGGCTGAAGTTTGAGTTTTGTTGCACTTACAAAGAAACGAGGAACCAATAAATACGTAGAATACCTTATGATAACCCTCAGAAGTCATGTCCTAACACTTTTCCTAAAAATAATGGCACGAGAAAGGTTATATTATCAGTACAATTCTTTTTCCAAAGATGCAGAGACGTCAATTGCGACATATACGCATGTCTGGCTGATTACGAGAAATCATGTGAACGAGCATAACGTTAGCTAGATGCTGAAAATATTAAAAGAAGCAGAAATTGACAACAAAAATACCAGAATAATTGGAAACCTCTATTGGAATCAAATTGCATAAATCAATGGAATAAAACTGAATACGTAAAAAGAATGCGTGGAGTGAGACACGACTCTATTTTGTCTCCTCTGATCTTTCATCTCTATTCTGAAAGAATATGAAGCGGAATTGATGAAGTCATTATACTAAACGGGCACCGTTCGAATAACATCTTATATGCAAATGACACCATTGGTTTTGCGGACAACCTAGAAGTCCACCACCTTGCGAATAACCAACAGTCAACAATATAGAATCAGTATAAAAGTAAACAAAACACGCTCAATAATATCGAATCGGGAGTCACTATAGGACAATATTACTAATAAGCTATACCCTCAAAATATTTTTAAAGGTGATTCATGGAAGATTATATAGAAAACTAGAAGATGATGTGGATGATACTCAGTTTGGGTTCCGCAAGGGACTGGGAACGAGAGAGGCATTGTTTGCTTTTAATGTCCTCTCTCAAAGATGCTTAGATATGAACCTAGATATTTATTTCTGTTTCATCGACTTCTAGAAGGCATTCGACAGGGTCCAACATGAAAAACTAATAGAAGTACTGAGAAACAAAGATATAGATAGACGAGACTTACGAATCATTATCAATCTGTATTGGAATCAAAAGGCCAATATAAAGATAGAAGAACAAAATTCCGAAAATATAGATATAAAGAGAGGAGTAAGACAGGGCTGTGTTCTGTCACCATTACTGTTTAACGTGAGTGCCATATTCCAGGAAGCGATAGCGGATCTGGGTGATGGAATCTCTGTAAACGGAAGAATAGTAAATAACATAAGATTTGCTGATGACACCGTTATAATGGCAGACACCTTGGAATCGCTACAAGAATTGGTAAATAGAATTAACGATTATTGCATTAGATACGGACTTAAAATAAATATGAGAAAAACTAAATTTATGATTGTCTCAAAAACGCAACATGGCAATGAAAGATTAATGATAGAGCAAACCCAAATAAAAAAAGTGGAGACATACAAATATCTGGGAACCTGGGTTGATGACAAAAATTACCAAAGCAGAGAAATCAAAGTCTGAATTGAAACTGCAAGGCAAGCATTTGTGAAAATGAAGACAATGCTTACCAACAGAGACCTTCAGTTGCATCTTAGATTGAGGGCTCTAAGATGTTACATATTTTCTGTCTTACTATACGGAATGGAAGCTTGGACATTGAAAAAACAACACATAAGAAAAATAGAAGCGTTCGAAATGTGGTGTTACAGAAGAATATTAAAAATTCAGTGGGTTCAAAGGATTACCAATGCTGAGGTACTACGACGTCTAAATAAGGAGTTGGAAATTATGAACAGCATAAAAAGAAGAAAACTAGAGTATTTGGGTCACATAACCAGAGGAGAAAAATATGAGCTGCTGAGAATTATTATGCAAGGAAGGATCCAAGGAAGAAGAAGCATAGGAAGAAGACGCATCTCCTGGCTGAGGAAGCTTAGAGAATGGTTTAACTGTAGTTCACTACAATTTTTCAGAGCAGCAGCCAACAAAGTGACCATAGCCGTTATGATGTCCAACCTCCGATAGGAGATGGAACTTTAAGAAGAAAGGGAGTCACCGTTAACGGAAAATTAATTAACAACTCACGATATTCAGACGACACTGTGATCATAGCAACGAGTATAGAGGATCTACAACATCTCATCGAAAGCTTGTGTATGAATAGTGCTGAGATGGGAATTACTATAAACGCTAAAAAAACTAAGTACATGCTAATTACAAAAAGACCACAAATATATACATCACCTATTGACAATCAATGGTAACGTGATAGAGCAAGTAGAAAAATATCAGTACTTGGGAACTTTGATCAATTAAACCAATGATTCATACGAATGAAGCCACTCCTAACGTGCAAAAATCTAAATTTGGAGATCAGACTACTGATGACTTTGGAGATGATACTACGTATCAGATCGATTGATTTGTTAGAGCAGCAAGTTCTAAAATAAAAATAGCCATTATGATTGCCAACCTCCGTAGGGAGACGGTACTGTAAGAAGAAGAATAAAAGTAATGAAGTCAAAGCTCATGATAATTAGCAAGAAAAAAATAACAGAAGATCAACTCTACGCCAACCAAAACTCAGTAAAAACAGTGAAGAGTACCTCAACACCCTAAAAAATGAGGAATGTGCCAACAACCAGAAGATAAGAGAAGCGTTTGAGATATGGCTGTATCGGAGAATACTCATAATTCCGTGGATTGACCGAGTTCACAGGTCATACATTAACAGTTCCTCAGAAGAATGAAGTAAAATCTGGAGGTGAGGTTCAGGAAGGAGAAGAAGTTTTCTTCAGTGATATACATGCAGTAATATTGTATGAGCTACCATCTCAGGATGACCTGTCGTCTGTTTGATTTACTTATACATATTAAATGAGTCGTGTTTAACCTTTAATTGTTCTATATCCCTACATTATCCTGTTAACCGTTCTTTCTTCGCTTGTTTAATCTTAGACCTGATTTCTTTTTGTATCTCTTTGTGCCTGTTAGGATTTTTATATATGTATGGTATGCGAAAATTCATTAATTTTAGGCTGTCGTCGGTTATCCAACCTTTTGTATGTGATCTTATCTCCTTTTAACTTACTTTCGCTAATATTTACAGTGAAAGTTTTATTCTGTCCAATCTTGAATTTAATTCTACTTGTACTTCTTTTCTTTATTTAAGGTTAGAGAGCTTTCTTGTATCTATGTATTGTATTTTTTTAAACGCTTTCTGTACTTTTTCAGTTTAATTTTCAATATCTTGTTCTGCCAAATTTGGACTTTCACGTCCATGTCCACCTTGCATCTTTTGATCCCATTCTTCTGTAAGAATGATTAATTAACATAATTCGTTAAAAATAATAATGATTTTCATTTCTTTATAATCTTATACATTAAAGAGTAATGATGGAGGAAGAAAGAATCAAGAAAAGTACAACTAATAACGAAGAAGGTGAAGATCAACCGGAAACAAATGAAAGAGAAGGTGACAATCAAATTGACTCCTCAGATGACGAAGTTGAAGACCATGAAGATGCTAAGCAAAGTCATAAGTACCAAGAAACAAGGGATGATTTAGAACCAGAAGAAGAAGAAAAAGAAAAATCTGAGGATGAGGGTAAGATATATGTATCATTGTTATTAGCAATAATGTTTGATTTATATTAGGGTTACTATAAATTCAGATTTATAGTTATCTTCGAGGCGTACACCAAAAGTTTTGATCAAATAATAGAAATAAATCGGCTTTGTTTGTTTTTTGCCTTTAAGATCAATATACTTTTGCAATCGAACAAACATATCTCAGAAATGAGATTTTTGTATGCTTCAACCGTCTCATCTGACGTCTTCAAACTTTTATCTCGTAGTTTGTTTTTGATTCTCGGGAATGTAAAGAACTTACACGGTGAAAAATCAGTAATGAATGCAGGATGGTCCACCAAATCGATATTTTTCGCATTCAAATGCTCGGATGTATTGGATTTTTCTAACCATCTGGTAACAGTTGATCAATAAAACTAAAACAAAGTTGATCGAAGCGTTGTTATTTAGTTAAGCCAACTTTAAAATGGTATAAAATCATCGCATGAACATTTTCACGAGAGATTTCCATTCAGAAATCAAAACTTGTTTTCAAATGTTTTTGAAACTTACATTGTGGCGTTACAACCCTTTATGGGTTTTAGCCGAATCGACAACATGCCTCTACTGTTTTCTGTCTTGAGCAACCTCCATCCAATTCTCCACTTCCTAGTGCTTAGGTCTCCTGCTATATTATCTCGCCACCGGAGACGAGGGCGTCCGCATGGTCTCCTTCCCGTTGGGACTTCCTCCCACACCAGTCTTACTGTTCGTTCGTCAGAATGTCTTCTGAGGTGTCCTGCCCATTGGAGTCTTCTGGACTTTTTCTTTTATGATGTTGGCGGCTGGGTAGAGTTCTTCAAGTTCTTTGTTAGTTCTTATCCTATATTGTCCTGATGCTTTATCCAGCACAGGACCAAAGATCTTCCTTAGGATTTTTCTTTCCCAAACACACAGTCCCTCTTCGTTTGCCTTTGTTATCGTCCACGTTGTCCACCAATTGTTGTGAAAGTGCATCTTCTTGTTTTAGTCCATTGTCTATTTCAGATGTCTCCGAGTATTGTTGTCCAACTCTCACCTTACATCGTAACCGTTTCATACACATCCGTATCAACCTGACTAGATTTTTTGGAAAGCCAAATTCCTGCATCGCTGTCCACAGTCTGGCACTGCATACTCTATCAAATGCTTGCTTCAAATCTATAAACATATGATGACGCTCACGATCAAACTCCCAGCATTTTTCCATTATCTGTTTTATTGTGAATATCTGGTTGTTAGTAGAGCTTCTTCTTCTTGTAGTTCCTTCTCCTGCCTCCTATTGGCGGCTGCTCTAAAAAGATCTACTGAGTTGCAACTATACCACTCTCTTAGGTTTCTCAGCAAGGAAATTCTTAGAAATAGTAGAGCGGCCCGGTCTAAATCCGCATTGATAATAGCCAACGATTTCTTCTGTGTATGTTTTGGTTCTTTCTAGCAGGATGTTTGCAAGGATTTTGTAGGTGGTGTTTAGTAGTGTTATTTCCCGGTAGTTAATACAATGCTTTTTGTTTCCTTTTTTGTGTATTGGTACAATAACCCCTTCTTTCCATTTATATGGCATTGTTTCTTCTCGCCAAATGTGTTGAATTAGCTTCTATATAGAACGGTACAACGGTTCTCCTCCATGTTTTAATTACTCTGCGGGTATACCGTCACTACCTGGTGTCTTATTATTTTCAAGTTTTTTAATTGCCTGTATTATTTCTTCATATGTCGGGTATTGGTCTTTTTGAAACTTGTTGCTGCTTAATTACACGATGGATTTTCAAACTATCAAGATTGATTACCATAAGAAAAGAAAATTTACGAAAATATATTTATCAAGGACAGAACTTCCGCTAGATGACTGTGTAAAACTATTTGTGTGCGCCTTGTATTTATTTTCTCTCAGCAAAATCTACAGTCCATCTCGAATCAACAAGCTCTGTTCACAGACTTCAATTTTTCTGTCACTCCTCTTTCCATCCCAAACAGAAAATTATTTGTTCAACTCAAGAAACTATTTCTCATCTTCCTTCGGACCAAGCCAAAGGTGCCAGACAAGATGTCACCAGAATTCTCCGTACTTCCAATTTCCCACTATCAAATATCAGTCTTTCAAAAAGATGTGCCTCAAGACTTTATAACAACCCTGACATTGTCATCCTTCCGACCGACAAAGGTAATGCCACAGTCATTCTCAAATCTTTTAATTCTTTCGACAAAATGTTCAAACTTCTCAATTCCACAGAATACAAATGGGTCCCAAACGATCCCACCATCTATCTAGAAAAAACCACCAAATCCATTATAAATAAGTCTACTCTACCTCCAGACATCAAAAAATCTCGTATACCCAGAGAAAATTTATCCCGAATTCCAAAGATATACGACCTTCCAAAAATCCACAAGTCCAACGTTCCCCAAAGACCCATCGTCACTGCATACAACTACCCCACTACAAAATTGGCGAAACAACTCGCTTTATTCTTACAACCATTAGCCGAAAACGCCTCGTCCTTTGTCAAAAACTCTTTTCATTTCATTGATCTTCTGAAAATCATTTCTATTTGACCCTCAGATATACTAGTTAGTTTTGACATTGCTTCTTTATTCACCAACATTCCCATCGATCAAACCATTTCCATCTTGGACTCTAAACATCAAATCCCACAAGACATTATAAAACACTGCATCTAAGACATACTTTTCGTTCCAAAATCATTTCTATCGTTCAAATCAAAGGTGCCTCTATGGGATCCCCCTCTCTCCCGTAATATCTGGTATCTACATGGAACATTTCGAAACAGCAGACCTGTCCTCATCAAACCTCAAACCCACCTGCTGGTTACGGTACGTTGGTGACACCGTTGTCATTTGGCCCATGGTAGACACATTAGATCTCTTCCTCTCCCATCTGAATGGAATACATCCCAGTATTCAATTCACGATGAGTTGAGTCTGAAGCGTCTTTGTCATTCCTTGATCTTCTTATTCAGAAAAACCCACTTCACAGTTTTTGCTATTCCGTGTACCGGAAACTCACTCATACAAACCGTTATCTCAATGCCCATTGACATTATCACCCCGTCCAACTCAATTCAGTTATTACCACTTTTATTTCCCGTTCCATAAGACTTAGCGACAGCAATCACAGGTCATCCGAAATCAATTCAATAAGGCAAACACTCTTATAAAATGGCTACCACAAAACCCAAATCAATAGGAGCATTCAAAAACATCTAAACCCCATTCCATGCTAAAAAGAAACCTTGTCTAATGATCAACCCAAAATCTGTCTACCTTTTATTAAAGATGCTACTGACAAAATCAATAGAACTCTTATCCCTCTAAACATCAAAACCATCTTCACTACTCACTCTAAGTTTTCCAATCTCGTCGGATCCATAAAAGACTAAATCATCAATGAAGACCATGGTATTTATGAGATACCTTGTTCCAGTTGCCCACGTACATACATAGGTTCATTAATACGGTTATGGATTCGTCGGTTTGTTCGTCGATATATAACATAAGATAAGCTTTTTTCTTATTCTTATTTGACTATTCAAATGTTTTTGATTTTATGAAGATTCAACGCATTGCCTATTTGACATTTAAATATTTCCATATACACATTTAAGATTCCAACTATTGTGTTGATCATCGTAATTATATTGTTGTTTACTTAAATATCAATATAGTAATTATATAATAATTGTATATTTATAGATGAAGATGAAGATAACGAAACCCAAGCGAATCAAAAAGAAACTGACAATCAAGAGCAAGATAATGAAGTAGTTGATAGTTACAATTTTGCACAAAGTTATTATGAAGACCAACAAAAACAATTGTGGTGTCAAATAACATTTGGTGTAAGTACTTCATTTCTTTAATTTTTTGCTTATACGGTTATGTTTATGACTTAATAAATTTATGTTTTAGTTGCCCTTGTCGTTCAAAAAATTGGATCTTACTGCAATTTTAAAAGAGACGGCTGGCAAATCTGTTCTTTGGGAAACGCCCCAAATTAAAAGGGCCATTACTTATGTTAAGGATGATAAACTAATGCTTAGAACGGATGGTATCAATATTGTTGTAAGTAGGCATATATCATTGATTTATTAATTAGATAGGGCAAATATCCCGGTAAATATCGTTTTGAAATTATTTGCTTGTGGCATGTTTTACACTGAATATTTGATATTTTTTGAAAATAAACCATAATAATTGTAATTAAAGTTTAAAATTAATTAAACTTTTTGACGTTTTGACTGTCAGTTCTGAAATCGCTTTCATAAAACCTATGCGATAATTTATGTATCTACCAAAACCCAAAAGCAATAATAATATTCAGTCATTATCCCTTCTCCAAATATTATTTTTGTTGGTTATTTATATAAAAATGGTTTCGTCCTTGTACAAATTTACCATAAATCTGTACATTGTAAAAACTTTTATTTAAATATTTCCCTTATTTCTAAACTTGGACTAGTCCCTCAAAATCAGTCCATTTTCGGCCCTGAACGATTAACAACGAAAGACAAACAACAAGTTCATCATCACATAAACCTTTACTGTTCTTATCTATAAACAATAAACTTATAACTGATATTTTCTACAGTGCTATAGGCTATTATTCTTTTTAATAAAGATACATTTTGACTAATTTAATTAGATTTTACATTTAATTTTACCCTATATTGTCAAGGAACAACTTCAGTGCTGGATTGAAGGATTAAAGAAACATGAAATGGACTGTATATTGCGTGGTATAACTTCTGTTGAATAAACTGAATAAATTAATTAAAATTTTGACAGAATGAAAAACGTGTTTGTCAACTTGAAAGGAACAATTTATTCTGACATTTACAATGTTACGTTCAGACAATTTTGCCCTAATTGGCGAGTAATTTGAAATCCAAACAGGATTCCCAGCTGGTCGTTCGGGGCTAAGGAGTACCTAGAAGCTTTGTGCGGTAAGAAACAATCTTCCATCGAACCAGCAAAGTTACCGCTACGGCCGAACTCCTTATTCGTACAGTCCTCGTTAACAGCTAAAAGAACTTTCTGTATAGTGGATATTTCATTAAAAAAAAATGATGCACAATTCGTCATATGACAGATTTATCGGTATCATCAATTTTGTCTAATATAGATTTCCTATATTTGTTCTGATATTTTTCTGCTCTCTAACAATTCTGTACACAGAAGCTTCACCCACTCCACAAGAAAAAGCTTTCTGTTTCACTACTTCTGATTTGACAGTTGGTTTTTTAACTGGTCATTGTCAACTAAGCAAACACCTTCACACACTGGGAGCCACCTTGTGGAGTGTCACGAGAAGACGAAACTACGTCTATGTGAATGCCCGGAGTTATCGTTAATACGAGAGTACGCTTTCGGCGAGTCCTGGCCCACATAAGAGAGATGTCTCCTGGTGACTTGTCCACCTTCCTAGAAATGGCAGGATGGACAATGAGCTAAGGGCGACAGCTCCCTGGGAAGATGCACAATGGGTCAATTGTGGCCTAAGTGCTGTGAAACTTAACTCGACTTCCCTACTCTACAGATATAGAGAACAACGCGTCCGGATGCGATTCTATTGTCGATGTATATTATGTAACATTATAAACAATAAAAAAATTATTTAAAAATTCCTTTATAAAAGGTATATATTAAAACACCCTAACGGGCTACATCACAGAACGTTTTTGGAATTAATATTCCATCATCAGTGCTATCTGGATGTACATGTTTTGAGCCACTAAATACTTGGATAAAAAACCCGTTAAATGTTGTTAAATTGAATTTGAGTTACATTATTTGATCTTATATACTAGAATGTTTAAGTTACAACAGGAATTGATAACATGGCAACGTAAGACTCCACTGGAAGTTGCTAGTCCTAAGACAAAGTGACTTTGTTTTGGAAAGGGTAAATTGGACGTACACACACAAAAACTCTCGTCCACACTTATAAAACCTTCATTCGTCATTCATTAAAAAATTCAACTTATATTGCCTTCTAAAAGACTATCAGAAGAATAAACTAATCGCTTATCAAGAGAATTAAAACTCTCAACAGGAACTTACACACAGAACCATCAACGTTCGCCAGTCTAACACCCAAAGTTCCTGCTCTTATCTAGGTCACTTACGCACTCGGAGGCCATTACAGAAAAAACTTACATTTCGTCCATTCTTATGCAGGCAAACAGTTCTCGTCTTTGCCAGTTCAGCTCGCATACATTCACCCTGGCATGATGGTGAAAGGGGTCGTCTTTCTGCTACCAAAGTAACCTCGTGTTAGCGCCCCCGGCCGACAACTGAATCTTGTGCTTGCCACAAATTCTAGGGTCGGGTGAGGACGTCTAAACGACGGATGGAACTAAAGTAACATCAAAATAGTAGCGTCCATCACTGTCATGCCATCACAAACATTCACACTGGGCTACCTGTGGCAAAACCGCCTCTCTAAAGCTGACGAGGCCTGGCCGTTAATGCAAACATCTAGCAACAGAACTTTAGTGCAATACACTAGTTCTAAAGTTAGATGTAGACGTAAAAACGGCTTACAGGAACAATAGTAACTAGAGAGTCGGTCTTTGCCACATTTAGTTGAAAAAGACAAACACTACACTCTGGAAAGAACTGCACATCCATAAAACCTTCCACCTCTGATTCAACTGGCGACTCCATCTCAACAGCCTCCAAGATACTTCACAACACACGCCACGACAACTACCACAGTGCCTTTTTCGGTACTGTTCTGCCTTGTAAACTAATAACATTCAAAGCAAACCTGAAGAGGATCACAAGATCCTAAACGTGGACACATTTCATGTTCAATCCTTTTCGAAATAAAGAATTCTTATCCCAACCCTCAAATGAACATTGGAAGAAGAGCCCTATTTTGTATTCGATCGAGATGTTTTAACAAAATATCATCATCATCATCACACAGCCAAATTTGTCCACTGTCGAACATAGGCCTCCTCAAGATGTCTCCACTCTTCTCTGTCCTGTGCAGCTGCGATCCAGTTTGTCACTATTCTTTTAATGTCGTCCGTCCATCTGGTAGGTGGTCTTCCACGATTTCGCTTGTCTGCCCTTGGCCGCCATTCTAAAATCTTCTTTGTCCATCTGTTGTCTCTCTGTCTTGCGACGTGTCCTGACCATTTCCACTTCAACTTCGTAATCCGTTTTATGACGTCTTCCACTCCAGTTCTTCGCCGTATCTCATCATTTCGTATTCGGTCTCTCAAAGTTACGCCAAGCATAGATCTTTCCATTTTTCGTTGTGCTACTTGTAACTTTTTTATTGATGCTTTAGTCAATGTCAGTGTTTCAGCTCCATAAGTGAGCACCGGAAGTACGCACTGGTTAAATGCTTTTCTCTTTAGCTTTATTGGGATGTTTTCCTTAAACACGTCTTTTAGCTTGCCATAGGCTGCCCATCCTAAAGCTATTCTTCTAGATAATTCGCATGTTTGGTTGTCTCTACTTATTTGTATTTCGTGGCCCAGATATATGTATTTGTCAACCGTTTCAATATGCCAGTTTTCTAGTTTCAATGGTCCACTAGGTACTAAGTTGGTCATCATTTTAGTTTTCGCAAAGTTTATTTCCAGCCCTACTTTTTGGGAGACTCGTTGTAAATCTTGTAGCATTTCGTTGGCCTCCTTTAAGTCGTCGGTTATTAGAACTATGTCATCTGCAAATCGTAGGTGGTTCAGCCTTTCGCCATCGACACTCAAACCTCTGTTTTCCCATTCTAACATCTGGAATGCATGCTGCATTACGGCATTGAATAGTTTTGGTGACATGTTGTCTCCTTGTCTAACTCCCCTTTTTAGTTTTATTTTTTGAGTAGGGGTGTGGAGGTTTATTGCTGTTGTGGCATTTGCATATATATGTTGAATAATGCTGGTATATCGGTAGTCGATTCTACAATCTCTCAAAGCTCTTAAGATAGCTACCATCTCGATAGTGTCAAAGGCTTTTTTATAGTCAACAAATACTAGAACTAGTGGCCGGTTGTACTCTATAGTTTTTTCAATTAGGGCCTTTAGACAAGTTAGATGGTCATTTGTACCATACCCAGGGCGGAAACCTGCCTGTTCTCTTGGTTGGCATGTTTCTAGTTTGTTCTCAATTCTGGCAGTGATAATTCGAGCAAATAATTTATACAGGTGACTTAGAAGACTGATTGGCCTATAGTTTTCGAGGTCTGTTTGATCTCCTTTCTTATGCATGAGGAGCGTTATAGAATTATTCCATTCAGCTGGTATTGCTTGGTTTTCTAAGCATATATTGAAGAGCTGCTTGATTGTCCTGATGAGAGCAGAGCCTCCGATTTTTAGCGCATCCGCCACTACTCCATCTTCTCCTGGTGCTTTGTTTTTTTTTTCATTTTCTTTAGAGCATGGTAAATTTCAGCCGTTGATATGTCGGGAATATCTTCTGAACCTTGATTCATAATTTTTTGTTCTGTATGTTCTGTCGGGTTTAAGTCCAATTTATTTGTGTATAGTGTTTTATAGAAGTCTTCTACTATCTCTAGCATTTCGTCTCTGTTGGACGTTAGTTTGCCATTCTTTCCCTTAAGTCTGATGATTTCTTTTCTGCTGTTCGTCAATTTCCTTCTTAATATCTTCATGCTCTTGTTGTGCTCGATTGTCTGCGAGATTTTCTCATTTTTATATGCCCTTATGTCCTTTCTAATTGCTTTTGAGACCTCTTTGTTGATTTTATTTATGCTTTGTTGTTCTATACTCTTATCTTTTAGCATTTCTCTTCTTTCTTCCATTTTAAGTTTGGTGTTAGCAGTGATTCTCTCCTCTCTCTTGTTACCTGTACAACATTTTCTTTGAGCTTCTGCTATGGTATTAGTAATTACTTTATTTAGCTGATTTATATCATTTGTGGGGGGCCTGTTTTGTAGACGTACCGTTATTTGATCTGCAAACTCTGTTTCATTTTTTGGTTGTGACCATGCTTTCAATTTTTTCTTTCTTATTAGTTTATTTCTCTCTTTATCGATGTTAATTTCTATTCTAGCGCGAACCATTCTGTGATCACTTCCTGTTGTGAAGCTGTTGAGTACAGTGACATCTTTAACTATAAATTTTTTATCTGTTATTATATAGTCAATTTCATTTTGCGTTCTCCCGTCCGGGCTTCTCCATGTCCACCTTCTATGTTGTTTTTTGTAAAAGAAGCTATTCATTTGATATAATTTGTTCTGAAGGAGATAGTTTAATAAAGTTTGTCCGCGTTCATTTCTTCCATCGCTGCCGAAGTTTCCAAGTACAAATTCTGATGGATCGGATTTCATGCCAATTTTTGCGTTCATATCACCACATATGATTGTAAAATGGGTGTGATTTTCTTTCAGTGCTTGTGTTATTTCGTCATAGAAAATGTCTATTTCCTCTTCGCTATGGTCTGTGGTTGGCGCATAAGTCTGTATTATTTTGATGTTATATCTGTCGTTCAACTTTAGAATGACGTATATTACTCTCGTGGATATACCATGTATTGTATGGATTCTACTGTACAGCTGTTTATTTATGAGGAAACCTACACCTCCCACTGATTTGTTCTCTTCACCGAAGTGGTAGAATATATGGCCAGATTTTAATGTCTGTAGGTGTTCGCCATGTCTTCTTACCTCGCAGAGTCCAATTACGTCCCAGCTGATCTTTTCCATCTCCAGCTCCATTTCAGTGATCTTGGCTTCTGACAGTAGCGTTCGAGCTTTGTACGTTGCGACATTCATCTTAAATAATTTATGAGTCAAGGTTTTGTCCCCCTCCCAGAATCCTTGGGACAGACTGATAAATCAGTGTGAGATTCTGGATTCATCCTACTCACCTGGGGTAATGAAGTTTTAAGTCTTGACATTATTTGAGGGGATATGGCAAATAAATCACCACGCTTGCCATGCGGGTTGGTGAGTGAAGAGTGTGTAGTAGAAAGAAATATAGTGACCGTCTGCCTTCGGAAACCTAATCGCCATTCGGGGTCGGAAGAAACAAGAGTTAGCCAAGAGAGGCTGATAGGAAAGATTAAAGACATTTTACTCAAGACAAGTTGAAAAAGAGTAAAATGTGAAGGCCCTTATGATCCGCCAGGTGCGTTTCATAAGCGTATGAGTATTGATACACCTTGTATTCCCGCTCATACTTCGGGGTGTTGACTACAGACTGTATGGCTCGTCCAGCATGCCATAGCATGGAGTATAGGGTGTACGCCATTTTACAATATAGACACCACCAACTCCATGGCCTGACAGGAGTAACAAAATATAGTTATGATGAATCGTAAATGATACAAGCGTAAACAACTTTGGACCTGATCAATCTCTTATATATGTGTCAGTGTTTTACTACCTTTTCCTTACGCGTTCTGTGCGACAGAAGATGTAAATTTTGTTTTATATTATAACCTATAAACGAATTGCACTTTGATTTTTTGATAAATATTTATTTTTTTTATATTAATATTGGATATAATTATATACATTTTTTTTATTTTGTAGGAAATGTTTAAATACAATACGCTTTTAGACTTGCCACAACTTTATTGTAATGATATCCACAAAGTGGCCGAAACATACGGTATTGAAGCAGCTTCGAAAGTAATAGTAAAGGTAATGTTTTTCGTTAACATAATAGTATATGAGAAGAACTGCGCTATGTATAAATCTTTACAAGTTATTTCCGGGGATATTTTCTGTATTTATATGCCCCAGATATTGCGACTTATATTTATATAGCATTTTTATCTTTCCTAGTTCTTGTCCTACTTACTGGTTTGTTACTTAAGTTAATTATTCAGTTTACTTTGATATATCAATATTGCATGTTTGTTTTCCAAACTGCTTATTCATGCCCGTCTTGACTGTGCAAAGTGGGAGCATTCAACTGAGGACTCCTCGCAAGACAGATTAGGTGAGGAGTTCTGATCCCCGGGTATAGATATATAGAGGATTAGGGCAGGTATGAATAAACTGTCTGTCACCTACCTTATTTAAAATCTATTTGGACAGATCCTTAGTGAAATGGGCAAAAAAATGTAGAAACATGGGAATAACGGTGGAAGAAAACACGCTATATACACTTTTCTTTGCGGATGACCAGGTAGTAATTGCCGAAGACAGCTACGATCTTAGCTATATGGTAAGAAAACTGTAAGAAGAATATGAGGTGGCAGGTCTAAACATGAATATGACAAAATGTGAATATCTCTCAGTGGGAACAGATGAAATATGTGACCTAGTCTTGGAAGACGACAAAATCAAAGGCGTGCAATCCTGCAAATATTTAGGGGTCATTTTCAACAAGAAGGGAAATAGCGCAAATGAAATCAGGGAAAGAATAAACAAGGAGCAGCGACCCGTGCCTTAAACTCTCTTCTCTGGCAAAAAACAATTCGACGAGAAACCAAAAAACACATTTACGGTAGTATAGTCCAAAGTATTACACTTTACGGTTCGGAAGTATGGGACGTCACCAAAGCTAATAGAAACAAACTTATGACGACAGAAATGGATTATCTGAGACGAAGCTGCGGTAGATCGAAACTGGAGAGAGTTAGAAACGAACAAATAAGAAACGAAATGAAAATAGAGCAAAATATCAATGATGACATAGAAAGTACTGGAATGGATCTCTCCAAAGAGAGAGGACGACCACGGAGAAGTTGGCGCAACGATATTGATGAAGCAATGGCGGCAAGAGACTTAGAAGAGGCAACTGCATAT
The DNA here is from genome assembly GCA_918026665.1 of Diabrotica balteata. Taxonomy (NCBI): domain Eukaryota; kingdom Metazoa; phylum Arthropoda; class Insecta; order Coleoptera; family Chrysomelidae; genus Diabrotica; species Diabrotica balteata. Next base: position 107,681,882 of record OU898278.1, on the reverse strand, counting down.
GACAGAAAAAGATGGAAATTGGGGGCGGAGAAGCGGCGACAGCCGTAATAAATCCGTTATTTGTATGTATATATAAATAAACAGCTATTTATCATTTGCTCTAGATTTTTTGCTTGTTTGGCAAATCATTAAGAAACTGTACCACCACTGGCTCATCATTTGGTGGTGAGGTTCGTGCTTCGACTATTGCTTTCCTAAATCCTGTGAATCGTGCTCATAGGATACATGGCCAAAGAAGAAAAGTATTCCCTAAGCGATGCTCCCGAGAGCAGGCGAATTCTGGCGCACTGTAGTGTTTGTTCAAAATTTCGTCTTAACTTGTGCGCAAAAAAATGGAAACGAGAGAAATGTGTCCTATATGTGATCTGTTTAACATCATTAAAAATTTAAAGTTGTTAAGTATATTGGAATATTAAATTCAAGACCATTGTAAGAGAAATCAATTAAGTACAAAAATCGGTATGTAAAACATAGTGGGCATGCTGTTGTTACTCTCTAAAATATGTATTAAAAATATTTTTATAGTAACAAGTAAATTTATGATCCCAAACTGCAGTTTAGGATCTATCTTCTAATAGTGTCATCGAAATTTACACAGAAATACAGTTCTTTTTAGTATTTAAATAAATTTTTAACTCTTTTTTACACTAATACTATTTGAGTTGTTTAATTTGACTGCAGGTCTTACTGTTATTTAGTTTTAAAAAGTTGTATAAAATATCTAATATTTTTTAACTTGCTCATTTATTATTGTAGGAGGTTAAAGACGTATTTAATGTGTACGGAATTAAGGTAGATCCTCGTCATTTGTCTCTAGTAGCGGACTATATGACCTTTAATGGTACATTTGAACCTCTCAGCAGAAGAGGAATGGAAAACAGTGCTTCCCCTTTGCAGCAGATGTCATTCGAATCATCTTTAGTATTTTTAAGGAATGCAGCAATTCGAGGTAACTTATAAATAATTTTGTGTATAATATGTAGTTACTATTACTAATAGTTGTACTATTTTCTTTTTATGATTAGTACGTCAATAACATATCGAATATACTTTGTTTTTTTAAGGCATATATCGTCGGCTTACTGCCAAAACCCACTAACTCCACTTTTTGTCAATTCTGAGTTAAGTACGCCTTTGTACTTAATAATTATCAAAGAATGTACTGATGAAACCAGACACGTCCAGATTTTAAATGTAAGAAACAGAAGGGTCTCAAAACAACTAACTCCAACGATGACACTTTTATTCAGCCAAAAATAGATATATGCAGTTGTCTGTTAAAATAAAATAATATTTTATCATTTACAATATTATAGTTCTGCCAAAACCAGACAAGTGCAAGTTAAGTTATTTTCACTGTACTACTTCGGTTTATATTTCATGATAACTGTCTTTAGTTCTCAGCGTAATACGATATTGCACGTAGATAATTCGGTAGGTATTTAGAAATTTGCAGATATGCAATTCGTCTCCGTCTGGACTTGTCGGCGCAAATGTGTCTTCAGTTTTAAACATTTTAAACAGATAGATTTATTTTGTGTTACAGTTGGTGGAAAAGTGCTGAAATGTGAAATGTGTTACAATGAAAAAAGAGGAAGCCTGGAAATCGGCACGTGTCTATTAAAGTATATCGATAAACTCTCGACAGATATTACTGAACTTTCTCTTTTCTCTGACACTTGCAGCGGACAGAGCCGCAATCAGAATATTAGTGCCTTGCTTTTGTATTTAGTACAAACAAATCCCAACTTATCTGTGATAGAACAAAAATTTCTCGAGAGTGGACATAGTTACATGGAGGTAGACAGCATGCATAGTGCTATAGAAAAGGCGCAAAAGTATGTTCCAGTTTACACCATGCATGATTGGCTTAATATTTTCCGTATGGCAAGGACGTGTAGATCTGACAAGAAACCGTATATTGTAGAAGAACTGAAGTATAAGGACTTTTTTGACTTAGAGGCCCTGTCAAAACTAATAATGAAAAATCGAACAAAAAATACAAATGGAGAAAAAGTTAACTGGCTACAAGTAAAATGCTTGAAATATTTAAAATCCAAACCAGGCATTGTGTTGTACTGGTACGATCACAGATCGGAATACAAAGAAATAAACATTTTTGGTAAAGGTCGTCCTCTTAATCTGAGGGAAATAGATTTTAAAAAGGCATACTCCAAACCTCGGCCCATCGGTTAAAAAAAAAACAGGATCTATTAAAACTGTGCAAAACAGCAGTCATTCCAGATGAATTTCATCAATACTATAAGTTTACCGACCTCGAACGGCATCGCCGACAGTATACCTGAGCCTGATGTGGAGGACAGTGATGTTCAAAGCGACCTGGAAGTTGACTAAATTTGTACAGCCAAAACCCGACTAGTGCCGGAAAAAAAAATGTTTTTTTACTTTTTTTTAACTTTTGCTTCATTTTAATAATTTTTTTACAAAATGTTTTGTTCATAATGTTATTTACTTTAATATTTTTCAGTCATTAAATCATTTTTAAATTTACACGATTTTTCATTTCAAATTAAAGTTTAAAACGTAGATTTCTCAAAACTTTAAAAAGTGGAGTTAGTTGGTTTTGGCAGTAAGCCGACGATATATAAAATTAGAGTTTGATGTTAATATGGAGAGTAAACTAAATATAAGACAAAATACTTATTTTTTATATCGAGAGTTTTTTCTTGGATTTTCCTCATTAATTTACATACAATGAAATTACTTATGAGACAATTTTACTGTCATAATTCGTGTGTTGTCTTTTTAAAGACAAGTCACATGCGAATATTTTTCTGACGAGTATTCTGTAATTAAAATTAATTTCATGTAATCGAATAAATATCTTCCAATAGTCGTCCCAGAAACGCACCTCATAAATATTGACAATATCATTTTAAAGTCAGTTCCATGTAGCGGTCGTAACTCAGCAACCATAAGATATACCAATATCTAAAAATTATAACTCACCGTGCTTAGGAGGGCATGTATAGCTGTCGGTCCCGACTACGTAAGTGGTCGTTAAGTCATGTTAGGAGCGCTTGCGCGACTGAAAACTCTAACACAACCTCAACAGAGTGTGGACCGGTTGGGCCTGGGAAAATTTTATATCTCAATAACATTGCAAGCTCCTCCCACTCTAACATCAAACGATTGTTTCTCTGATTTGTCGTCTGTCACTTATTTTTGTCTGCATCTCAATGACATTGTAAGCTCCTCCAACTCTGACGTTACACGCGCTTCTTGGATTTATCGATTAAAAATGGCAACTGTGTTATTCCATTTTCCTAAACTAAAAATGGCGCCAACTGTCAGATATCCTGTCACGTCTTGAACAATCCTATCGTCTTTCTATTTGTTTTTGTTATTGATTTTTTCGTTCTTCTTTTAACTTTTCTATCTACTTTGTGTCAAATAACAAAATTATGAAAGAATATAAAAGTAAATGAGCATGGGCAGTGATTTGAACAAACCAGAATAATTAATTATCAAAAATATAATGTTTCATATAAATTAAGAAGACATAAACTGAATATTTGAGTAAAAGAAGAAATAAAAATCACTTTTATTTTAAAACAATTACAAATACAAATTTTAATACAATTACAAGATACAAATCCCCTCTGTGGCTTAGTGGTAAGAGCGCCTACCTTTGAACCTAAAGGTCGTGAGTTCGAATCTCACCTGGGTGGAGAAATTTTCGTTTATTAAAAATTAATAAACGAAAATAATTTCTATCCTTGTGCGATCGGTACTCACCGGAGGGACCGCAGACGTTCGGATACAATTAGCGTCTCTTAGCAAAGACAATGACGTCGACTTTGCTAAGTATCAAGACAATTACTCTACACACACACTACACTCTACACTAGGTACCTGACTGTAAAAATTCACTGTACCATGCCAATAGTTGTCGACGCATTAAACTCAATAAAAAAAATACAAAATACAGAAAGTTGCAAACATTATTAATATTATATGTTTTAGGCCGAGAAGATGATTTACAAAACCCTTCAAGTAGTCTTATGTTAGGAAAACCATGTGGAACCGGCACAGGAAGCTTTACCCTTTTACATAAGTCTTTTGTAACATGTTAATAAATAAATTTTTATAGATAAATAGTTTTCTTTAATAACAGAGTGATGTTTAAGTAATATATCTTAATAAAACCTCTCCAGTAAATTATCTCTGAATTTTTACTAACTTATGTTAAAGCATGTTATTGAAATTATCTTAAGTGGCAAATAAATATGTTAAAATAAGGATATTGCGACTCTTAAGAAAGAAATGACACTAATAAGTGGTTTAAAGCGAATTTAATACCCAAATCGCCAATATAGTTTAAATGTGTAAAGGCGCAAATGGCTAAATGACCGACGGGTTGATATAAACCAAAGAAGTAAAAGAATATGAGAAAAGAAAATATTCTGTTCAGAAACAATTAACGACGTAGTAGCAGAGTTAAAGAAAGTTGACGCTAACATATCATGTTTTAGCAAATATCTTAGATGCCATATATTATATATAGACATATCTTGTCAAAGTGAAGTATATAAAATACGTGAATATCATAATTACAAAGTCAAAAATGAAGAAATTTATACTGAAATTAAAACTTTGATATTTAATGAAGATGGTTAGTTTTAATCAATTTATAAATAATTTAAAATTCACCAATTTATGGAATAACTAAACTTAAACTACAGTATAAATATCTTTGAAATGAGTTACAACAATTAGCAAAATTATTTTTATTCACTGTTATCAATATACATAAAAACAGTGTTTATCATTTTATTCCATTATATAACCATTAAATTCCATCATTTACATTCTCACTAATCTTAAGTTCATGGTAAAATAGATGGTACACTGGATCTAGGTATTGCAACAGGAAAAGCAAGTTTTTCTTTTTTAATATTTTATGGGTTTAGGTCCGCTATGGGTTCTAATGTAGGACACATCTGCTGTCCTCTGCATTTAATATTAAGCTTATAAACATCAAGGCTCTTATGTGAATATTTAATGTCATAACACCCAACTCTTAACCAAAACGTAGTTATATCACGCCATTTCACCTTTTCATTATCCACATCTTTACCACGCTTTACATAGATCTTTTGGAAAAGATTTGAATACAAAATCTTTCCTCTGCATTTTGATAACTTAACATTTCTTCCTACCAGGAGCAGTTCTAACAAACTGGTAGCAGTCATGAGGTATCATTTCAATTTGTGACTATTTTTTGGCATGATCAATTTCCGCATGGTCGGCATCACATACCACTGTAGTATGACCCACTTCCAAGAACTTGTGTTCAACAAGTCCAGAACAATGTCCAGAACAACGTATTCAATTGCGTTGACTAAGCTGTCAAAAAGACAGGAAGCTACTTAATCTGATCCCAGGTCTGACAACCCCACATGCCACATGAAACATGAAGTGGTATTTTCAGTGCAATTTCTGATGGTAAGGGTATATGTCCAGAGCAATCTTTTATAGTAGACTGCATTTGTGTTTAAATTGGGTGTTTGTAGGTTGTGTTGCAAGTCAATTACTAGAAATAACCATATTACCGCTACTATTTCAGGAGAACTCCTTTGGCACCCTTTTTTTATTATGGGCAATCTCTGCTAGCTGAAGGTGTTTATTTTCTCTTTATTCACAGCCGCACTATGTTTTCTCTATTGGAGGATTTTTTCTTGTTTTCTAGATAATCACAAGTCTTACATGTATCAATACTAGGGTTTTTAAGTTTATATCCAAGTTATTTAAAAATCTTAGCATAGAATGAATATATACAGGCATTGTTCTGTTTGGTGCATAAAGATCATACAGGAGTTTAATATTTAGGTTGGGAGCTAGATAAAGTCGACTTCTGTGGTTGGTGTTTTCCAGATCCATTAGGTTCTATAAAAGTTCTATGGGTGATAGTTATTTCTTTTTATCAAAATATCAGTTTTTCCTCTTGGGATACTATGTCGATTCTGGAACATTTCTTTGCAAAATTTTAATGTTTTGTCATTATATGTGATATAATATGAAACCACAATTTGTCTTTGTTTATTATTTCAGCGTTCTCCTTTATCTTTTCTTTCCGTCTTCTTTGACTATATTTTCAGAAATTACTTGGTATTTGTCTTGCACTTTTTTAAGAAAATCATAAAAAATTCCTTTTTGTTCATCTAGGTAGACGATTCTATATTGTTGGCCATATCATCAATTCTTCTTGCTATGGTTATATGTGACAAGCTTATATTTTTAACTAGTGTTTTGCGCTCTGGACAAATTCCTTAACAAATTCTCCGTCCAATAAGTGTTTGCTTCTCTTGGCAATGGCTTCGCTATCTTGAAACTGATTATTGAAACTGTTTTGGAGTATTCTTTCGGTATTTTAAACATTGCTTGTTGACCGAATATATTTTTCTTCAATGAATTTACACGATCGATTCGAATTTGAACTTTGTATTTATCATATTTAGAAATATGTTTTGTAGAGTAATGTAAAGTCTAATATTGTACTTCTTACAAACTGATATTTGATCATGACATGAGGCACAATATATTTCCATTTTATGCTAGGACAAAATAGGTTTTAGTCAAATGATATTCAACATTCTGTGTCAACTTTACATTTTTTGCTAAGTACATCCTGTTCTGAAACAAACTTCTGACTAAGTACGTGATGCGGAGAACGAGAAGCGTCACCATCCATTACCGCCACTTCGCGACGTCAGCATGCCTCGCTTCGCGCTACATCGATATCTATATTCAACTCGCGCCGCGGACCGGATAAATGACTTAAGGTCGATTCAGACACATCAGTCCCGTCATAGTCTCGGCGCCGAACCGGTCCTGTTTGGTCACAGAACTATCAACTATCTGACAGCTGGGAAACTGTTTGTCAACTGATGAGTGTGAATGCCGGCAACATATTTGTATTAAAGAATATTTTGTATGACGGATTGTTCGGTTCGGCGCAATCACTGTGACGAGACGTGACTGATGTGTCTGAATCGACCTTTATGCGGCCCACATTGCGGTTCGAGTACCGTATGTTGTACAGGGACGGGGTTTTACTAGAATGTAAACATTCAACCTTCACACGTTTCGATTCTAGTACCTTAATTTCTTCATATTGTTCTTCTATCCGTCTGTTTTTAGCTTCTCCGATTGATTTCTTGGTCAATTTTTTCCTTTCCTTTCATTTATATTGTATACATCATTTTTAGTAGTGTCGTCCATTCACATATTCTAGTATTAGAGTGGGTGATCGTCAAACTCAGAAATTCCCGATACAACGTGGAGTACATCAGGAGGACACCATATCACCGAAACTGTTCACTACGCTTTTGGATCATATATGTAAAAGGACAAAACTTACCGACAAGGGCATAAACATAAATGGAGAAAAGCTTAGCCACCTGGGTTTTAAAGATGATATTGTGCTAATAGCTGATAGGATAGATGAGGCCAAAGAACTTTTAAATCAGCTCTACCTTTCCTCGCTAGAACGGAGATTGAAAATAAATATATCTAAAACCCAAATAATGACAAATCTTGTAGTCAGAGAAAATACATTCATAGGAACAAGATCCATAGACCCGCCTATAAATACGTAGGTCACGAGATTTGCATAGGAAAAGATAACCAAACCGTTGAGCTTCTCCGTCGTATGCGACTGATTTGGACAGCTTCGACAAGTTAAACCACATTTCAAATCGTCCGACATACCAATATATCTTAAGAGAAAATACTTTAATCAGTGTGTTTTGCCAATGTTGACTGACGTAGCGGAAACGACTATGACGAGGAGAATAGTGAAAAAGATCCGTGTGCCTCAAAGGGCGATGGAGCGTGCTATGTTGGGCGTTTCACTACGAAACAAGATACCAAACCGCCAGCTACGACGAAAATCAGGAGTAGCTGGTGCTGTAGAGAGAATAGCACCGCTGAAGTGGAACTGATCTATGTCCAACAGTGGACAAGGGAATATTAAATGATGGTATCCATTCAGCGTATAGATTTTTGTACGGTTCTGTTTAGCCTTTTACAGCTCTTTGGAAACTATGTAATTTTAAAGATTTATGTCAGACCCAGTTTCTTGCCAGTCTATTTAGTTTTCTTTTTGCTTTTATTTTTTCTTGAACTAGATTTAATTACCACCATGAACTGCGTCTCATTTTTGTCCTCACTACACATTCTTTTTAAACTTTTTTCACCAATTCATGTTTTGTTCTCTCCGATATTTTGGGTTCATTAGGCTTTTTACCTCAATGGTAACCAAAAGAAAATTATGTTGTAGGCTTACAGTCTCTTTAAATAATCATTCGCAGTCCTGACCTTCAGTGGGTATATTTTCTTTTCATTTAATATGTCTATATCCTCCTGAGACCTGATGTCCAATTAAATGGACATTTAAATATTATATATATTTTTGGCAAGAATAAATTTACAGCGCCTAGTCCCACGGTCCATCGTAGTGTACAATGTACACCGTACATACTATTAAAAATAGCGCGCCGTATTGCTGAGAGCACATTTTAACTTAGTTAACCTGTTAATCGCAAGTGACAAACATGGCGAGCAGTTGTAGAAAAACAATTGATGGTAAATAGGTAATGTTATTATATTATTAACCTAAATTTTGCTTAGTCTAATAACATACGATATTATAAATATATTTATGTGATGTAGTTGTCTTAGCAAACCATTTTGAGTTTGTTTTTTTATCTAAAACAGGGATGTCCATTTTTATGGACGTCAGTTCCTTAGGCATACATAAAATATTATGTATCTATTATGCATAAAACGTCAATAAATTAATTTAAAACTACAATTGTAGCTTTAATTCCCAATAAAACAGTAAATTATATAAAATATTATATTATACTTTTTTGTTTCAGCTGTCTTTGGTAATAAAAAATATTTAAGACCCGAAGTTGACCATGAAAGACTCCTTGAATGTCTGGAAAATTCGGATATAGACGTTTCAGATTCTGAAAACTCTGATGACGGCTTTGATCCAAATGAAGAATTGTATCAGCCTCAGCAATCAGATTTGGCTCAATATACAGATGATGAACAAGACACAGAAATATCATCCGAAGATGAATTATATAACGTGCCACTCAATGAACGAAAAAAAAGCTTGAAAACCGAAATACGTGGAAACAAAATGGGTGTTTTTGTCCCTCAGCATGTAGACTTTACTGAATTGTCGATACAGTCCACGAGAGGCAAAATTGGAAAGTTGAAAACTACGTCGGTATGTATTTTGATGATTCAGATTTTGAGAATATTGGTAATTGTACAAATATTAAATTTTTGCAAGGAAAAGGAAAACCTTTGAACGTTACTCTGAGGTGAAAAATTTTTTTGGAATATCTATTCTAATGTCCTTTCTAAAGTGTCCACAAATTAGAATGTTTTGGGCTTAGAAAACAAAAAGTCAACAGTGTTGCACAAGCCATGACACGTGATAGATATTTTCAACTCAGAAACAATTTAAAAGTAGTTATTGACGCTGATGTGTCTCAAGATCAAAGAAACGCTGACAAATTATTTAAGATTCAGCTTTTAGTTGAAAGAATACGAAGAGGTTTCTTGACACTTCCAAGATACAGTGAGGTTGCTATGGACGATCAAATGAATCCTTTTACGGACGTGTGTAACATGAAACAATTTGTTCGAGGTAAACCTAATCCAGAACGATTAAAAAAATTTGTCTGCGTCACTCCCAAAGGATTAATTATATTAGACTTTGATATTTATCAAGGGAAAAATACATTTCTGCAGAATGATGATGATGTTAAGAAGTTAGGTGTTGGTCTATCCGCAAATATTAAGTTATCTACAACATTATTAGAAGGAACACATGTATTTATTGATAGATATTTCACCACCTTACCTTTACTTAAGTACATGTTAATCAAAAATATTTTTTTAACTGCTACAATATTGAAATCCCGAATACCCAAAGCAGTTCAAGTAACATCGGATAAGGTGATGAATCGATTAGGTCGTGGTTCTTCTGAGCAAGATGTAAGATCTGGAAAAATTTACAAAGTCCAATGGTCTGATATGAAATCCGTTATGCTAGCGTCAACTGCGTTGCAAATAGAACCTTCACATAAATGTAAGCGATGGTCAAAAAAAGACACCTGATATGTTGAGATAGGTACCTAGACGAAACATTGTTAAAAAGTACAACGAATCCATGGGGGAATAGATTTAATTGACAGGATAATCAGTTATTATTGAACGGGAGCTAGAAGTAAGAAATGGATAGTAAAAACCATTTTTAACTTATTTGACCTTGTGATTGCCAATTCTTGAACTCTATATAGAGATGACCATAAGCAACTTGGTGATGCTAATAAAACCGTTATGAAGTTCCTGGAGTTTAAAATAGCTGTTTCTGAGTTGCTTCTTAAAGATAACATTTCAGAAAATTCTGATTTTGAGAACAATTCAACACTGGTATCTAGAAACAGTCACAAACCTAGAACATCACTTCAAACGTCTACTAAGAGTTGTAAGGTATGTTAGTTGTAAGCTTCCAGGCTCTAAGGGTAAAACAACAGTTTATTGTGAATCATGTGACATATTTTATGTTTAACGGAAAATAACAATTGCTTTAAACAATTTCATTTACAATAATTTTGTATTGATGCGATCCTGATGTCCTTTTGAATGGACATGTTTTTTTTCACATTTAGCAAAAAAATAAAAATTTAGAAAAATTTACATGTGTTTTTATACTAAAAATCATACGAATTCTATTATTTAATAAAGAAACAAAAAGATCAGGTTAGGTCTCAGGAGGATATAACAAGAAAATATTCTTATCTCATTTTCTAGTTTATTAAAACCAAAATATATACCAAGATTTAAATAAAATACGATATAAAAAAATTAAAATAATTTATTTTGTAAAATATTGCTTTATACAAGTTTTTACATTGCTAAAAAAATATCCATTAAAATATAAAACTTAACAACTAGTTTATTTTCATTTGCTTATCCTGTTTTTCTTGTTTCTCTTTTAAAAGACTCATACTGTCTGCAAAATATTGGTTTGGATGGCTGATCATATTCGGAGGTTGCTGTCCGCCATGAACACATTCAAAGTATTTACTGCAGGCTATTTGATAATGTCCACCGTTGACCAACTCGACAATAGAAGTAACACCTAAAAATTAGAATTTTTTAAAACATCTGTACTAACTTGGTTGAATGATTAATCTAGAGAAAACAATTATGTCTCCAGTTAAAGAAGTCCTATTGGATATGAGGTCGAAAGTAAAAACTTAATAGAAAGTAAATTGTTTACCGGGTAGGAAAAGCTTAACATTCCTGGACGACTGTGAAGATTGCTAAGTCGAGGCGCAAGCCGAGACTTAGCAACACAGAGTCCAGGAATGTGGCTTTTCCTACGAGGTAAACATACTATTTTTCCGCAAATCGTTTAAAATTCGACAGATATTGATTGATTTAAAAAAAAACGCGATAATTTTATTCCCAAATAAATGGTGCTTTGAAATTCCTAATAAAATTACTTGGGTTACTATGGAAACGTATTGAGGTTGAATTGTCAAACTTAGCGAATGACTGTACACGATATAGAAGACTTAGAATTAATTCTCATAGTTCTAAGAGTGTTCTCCAATGTTCAATAATTGTACTAACTGTCAAATTACTGTAAATATAACAAATTGATCTTAAAAATGTATTCAGCAATGACTTGATGTTTTCAAAATATAAATTAATTCCTTATAAGAGTAATATTATACAAAACCATATTTAAACTATAGTTTTTGCAAATAATTTGGACGATTTACAAACATTACATTAAAAAAAAAACCAAATTTTTGGTAATTAGTAAACATCCAATCCTAGACGACCAACTAATAATTAAACAAAATAATATCGAAAGAGTCGAGCATTATACATATCTCGGTACTAATGTAAACAGCCAAAGAAAATGCCGTCTAGTGAAATGCTACATATTCGCAGTTCTGCTCTACAGAATGAAAGCATGGACATTACCTGTGGCAAATATGAATCGGCTAGAGGCTTTGAAGATGTGGTGTTGTAGGCATATTTTACATTTATTTTGGGTTGACTGAGGTACTAATGCGGAAGTCCTGTGCAGAATGGGGAACGAATGTGAAAGTCTGATGACGATCAAAACTCATAATTTAGAATATCTGAGACATATAAAATAAATCAAAAACTTATGGTCTTCTCTGATTGATTCTCCAAGGAAAGGTAAATAGCAAAATTGAACCAAACAAAGACATATTTCCTGGCTGCAATATTATAACACGACTACCACTGAGCTGATACGCACTGCAGCAAACAAAGTAAAAATAGACAAGATGGTCACCAATATACGAAACAAATAAACACCATAAGAATATCATGAAAACCGTTTGAGCTTCTATAATAGTACCGAATTGTATCTTGACAAATACTTCGCCGATCTGTGATATTCAGACACACTTACCGCCTGAGGTATCCGGCCCAAAAAAATCCGTAAGTTAAACAATAATAATTTTATATCTTTTAACAGATCAAAGACAGCCATACCTTGTGTTGGTATTCCAATTTCTCCTAATTTACTTTTCAGTATACTTTGATCCCAGTGTTTAAACGGGCAGCCATGATGTTCACCTGGTCCAACATTACTCATAATTACTTTGATACAGCTGTAAGGAGAATAATTTGTCATTCCACCAGCTTTTCCGTATGAATGTCTAAAAGTATATGAGTAACTCTTATCGAATTTATTCTGGTCAATCTGGGGATTTTTAGTGAACTCTTCTCTCCAGAATTCCATAGCATCCTCATAAGCAAGTCCTAAAAAAAAACAATTAAAATATTTAAAAATATTTGTAACTAATCGTTCTAGAATTAACCGACTTCGTGGCAGCATAAATTCTCGCAGATGTTTGATATAATTACAACAAGAGTTAAAACAAATATGTTTTCACCCATTTTACAATATTTAAAAAATAATTAGAATATCTTAGCCGTGTTTGAAAAATGAACAGAGATATGGTATGTTGCAACTCATTCTTCAGGGCAAGTAGTGCAGTCATTGAAGCATTATTGCTCCGATTTTTTTTACTGTGAACCGAATTGCATACAATTTTGGAATTAGGTTCATCTTACCCTTAACTTCAAAAGTGAAAATGATTTGAACTCAGCAACCACCCTGGGGTGGTTGCCACCCCTTCTCGGGGGTGAATTTTTTTTTCAAAATAACCTCGGATATCGATAGAAGGCCTAATTTTAAGCAAAAAATCATCTATAAAGTTTTTCGAAAAATCCAATACTTTTCAAGTTATTGGCAATTGAAAATTCGCAATTTTTTCACGTTTTTCATCGGTTTTTTGCAAATATCTCCAAAAATATACGTTTTATCGAAAATTTTATAAAAAACAATATTGTAGCAGGTAAAAAAATGAACAATTTGGTTTTTTATAAAGTATTCTAAGTGCAACATTAAGCTAGATATTAAAGATCAAAGCCGTTTTTTATTTTGTCTGAAATTTAATCGATGTGGCCAATGCCATCTAGCGGCGAGCAGATGCATTTTAGGCATTCTAATAAAAAAGGGTTTTGTAGTGCTTAAAATAAGCTTTAAAATGAGCACTATTAAAAGTCTTTTGCACGTAAAATAAGTGAGCTGTATTGCAAATAAGAGGAGCATCTAATGTTTTTTCTTTTAAATCAATGGGTTTCATAAGTGCCATTTCCACCAACATTAAAATTAATCGTATTCCGTCTAGAATTAACTTTATTATGAAGAGTTTGATAGATTGTATCAGTTTGGCTGCTCCAGGACACATATTTTTAAAAAAGTCACTATTAAAAAAAATTCAAATTAAAAAAAAACACCTTTTTTCATGATATCTCAAAAATGACGATAGATACGTATAAAAGTGTAGGGATAAAACATTTTTAGGTATTTTTCTGACAAACAATTTGGTTTTTTTTGTTTTTCTGTCAAACAAAAATTGACGACGATATGATTGTTTAAAGCCTCTCTAAGCCTTTAAGCCCTCCCGTTTTAGAAAAAGGTTTTTTACTATATATTGCAATAATGGATGTTGTAGCTCTCTTAATTTTCGGAGTGTGAATATTTGGAGCAATGTGAAAATATGCAGTATAATAGAGACCCAAAATTATTGTAATGTGCATATATATATATATATATATATATATATATATATATATATATATATATATATATAAAGAGTAAGAAAAAAGAAGTACTTGTGACTCGTTTGGAAAAAATATAACACTGTTTTTGATGGGTTGGAGTCAATAAAAGGGGCTATTTGTTGACTATTTTTTACTCGAGCTTTCAATTGTGATTACAATTTTTATCAAGAGCTTCTAAAAAATACAAAATGTCTTACAAAGTTGAACTAGAAATAAAAAATTTTTTGTTAACTTACCAAATAAAATTAGTTTTTTATATAAAACTACTGCTTACATAATAAATACAAAAAATATTAATAAAAAAATGCCTTATTCTAATAAATGTTTCTCTGAAAAATTTAGATGAAGTTTCTTAAGAAAAAAATTGAATTTATAAACAAAAATAGAATAGCTACAACCAGCCTAAAATGACATAAATACTAACTTAAAAATTTTTATTTTTGACATATTGTCAAAAATAAAATTTTGTTTAAAAAATTCTTCTTTGTTAAGTAACAAAAAAGAAGAAGATTTATTCACCATTGATAGATGCCCGAAAAAATGTAACAAATACATGGAAAATATCACATTTTGAATTTTCCATGTATTTGTTACATTTTTTCGGGCATCTATCAATGGTGAATAAATCTTCTTCTTTTTTGTTACTTAACAAAGAAGAATTTTTTAAACAAAATTTTATTTTTGACAATATGTCAAAAATAAAAATTTTTAAGTTAGTATTTATGTCATTTTAGGCTGGTTGTAGCTATTCTATTTTTGTTTATAAATTCAATTTTTTTCTTAAGAAACTTCATCTAAATTTTTCAGAGAAACATTTATTAGAATAAGGCATTTTTTTATTAATATTTTTTGTATTTATTATGTAAGCAGTAGTTTTATATAAAAAACTAATTTTATTTGGTGAGTTAACAAAAAATTTTTTATTTCTAGTTCAACTTTGTAAGACATTTTGTATTTTTTAGAAGCTCTTGATAAAAATTGTAATCACAATTGAAAGCTCGAGTAAAAAATAGTCAACAAATAGCCCCTTTTATTGACTCCAACCCATCAAAAACAGTGTTATATATATATATATATATATATATATATATATATATATATATATATATATATATATATATACATAATAAGGCTCATATATTTTGGAAATGTAGGCATGAATACATACCAACGTTCTTATATGTATATATAAGTATATTGTTACGAAATGAGTCATATTAAAATAAAACCTGTTGTTTACTTAATATTATGTTCTAGATTTGACGATCGAAATCTACCTGACGCATCAATGGGTCACCCTTCATTCTCCGACCAGTCGAACTTTCGAGGCTGCTATAAAAAATCCAGTCTGACCGCATGGCGATCGAGTTTATTCTGGAAGGTGACTGCCCGCTTCTAGATAACGGTATTTGGATATAAATACATAGAAATTTTATGTAAGGAGTTAGTCATAAGAAGATCGGGAAACGCGATTTAATTGTAACGAAACGTAACATAAATAGTTGTAAAGTTAATTAATAAATTAGTAATTAGTTATCGTGAGTTTTAATAAATTAGAATATAGACAATAAATTAGAATAAAGACAAATAAACTAGAACAATATAAATATACTACAATATATAACACATTTGAGTGAAGGGGCCAGGGGTTAAATATGTAATCATATATATTTACTGTTTTAATTTAGGGGCAGTTTTAAGGGTAGAAAAGCTTAAGAATATGATAATCATTTTCGAGAGTGTGGAATAATATTTAAATCCTTTTCATTTTATCAAAAAAAATTTTTAACAATTTTTTATCAAGGGGTAGTTTTCAAGGGTTGAAAGAGGTTAAAAATTTGATAATTATTATAGAGAATATAAATATTACTTACTCTATACTTACATCTTTTTATGTCATACCAAAGTATTTTTTTGTGATTTTTTCAATTTAGGGGTTGTTTGCAAGGGTTGTAAGATTTTCAAGGGGTTGAAAATGATTTTAATATGAGGTAATTGTGTTAGAAAACACTTTACAATTTCACCACTTACTATTAGACATGTTTTCTAGCGATAAAATGGCTCAATGTCAATTTTTCCATTAAGGGGTTGTTCACACCCTTAAAAATAATAGGCGGAGTTCAGATCATTTTCACTTTTGAAGTTAAGGGTAAGATGAGCCTAATTCCAAAATTTCATGCAAATCGGTTCACAGTAAAAAAATTCGGAGGTAAGACCGTATTTTTCGCTTCAATGACTGCACTAAAGGTATTTTGAAAGAGAGGACTAGGGAGAAGAATATTTTGGTTTCCAAACCCGAGAAAGTGGTTCACTACGTGTATAACTAAACTATTCCGAATAGCTGTAAGCAAAGTTAGGATAGCCATGCTGATCGCCAACATCCGGAACGGAGAGGCACCGTAAGAAGAAAAATGATCAAAAAATTATTCATGTGTGTCTGTCGTCTGTCTGTCCGTGTATACAACTCCTACACTATTAGAACAGATAGAATAACAAATGAGGTATCGAATGAGAACTTACACGAGTACTCAAAGATGGTATTCAGGATGGATGAGAAATTTGACCTCGGACTTCCGGTTCCAGCGTTCCAACCGGGATTACTGGTTTCCGCCGAAACAGTACAAGCGATATATTATTCGACGCGCCTTAGCAATACGAGAACAATATATACTTCCGGCTTTTATATCACATCCGGTTAAAAATTTATGACCGGAAGTTTGGCAAAAATGACTCAAAATTAGTGAAATCATATATCAACCGACGCAAAGTTACACGAAGAGTTCTAATATCAACTTCCGATTCTATTTCCGGTCATGTTTGGTGAAAACCTAAGACCTACAAAGTCCAATTGCTTGTTCAACAGATGCTTATTTTAGTATTCTAGTATTATTTATGCTTTTAGTATTAAAAAAGACCAAAATAGTTATAAGGGAATATCCGTCGCACATTCTGTGGTTGGGTTGTGTGGAAAATCATTAAAGAAAGCATGGAGAAACACCTGCGAACTTCAGAAGAATAGAGTGGTTCCTGTTGTGGTGTATCATTCACTGTATACAGATACATTACTTGTGGTGTTTTGTTGTTTGCTTTCTTAAATTTTGTGAAATTCCTTGGTTATAAACGGTAATGGGTAGTCAGTTTTTGTCAAAATCTTGGTTACCAGGCTTTTCTTCCTCAAATGCATTTTCATTGGAGCAGGTATTTCAGGCTGTATAATGTAATGATTTAATAATTCCTTTTATGATGTTTACGTTATAGTTTGAGTGGTAATTTAAATATTTGTTGGTGTTGGTCGGTTTTCTGTAGACTTTGGTTGCATATCCTGTATTTTTTGTGATTAACACATCCAGAAAATGAATTGAATTGTTGTTTTCTTTTTCCATGGTGAATTTGATTGATTCTTCTTTATTGTTGTTTTTTATTATTAGAAGTTTTATTATTTATGTCAGGTTATTATTAAATTTGTGCTATCAAAAGTGTAACAAATACGTGCAAAACTTACCTATTCCTTTTAAATATAAACTTAGTTGCAGTCTTCCAAAATGTTTAAGATGGTGATTTGATTTTAATATATTGTACAAATGTCTCATGCATAGCGGAAAGTGTTTTTGAGAGTATACGTCTAAATTGGCGGGATTAATACCGCCATCTTTTGGATCGTCTACAATATGAGTTTTGCCTGTGTAAAGATTATGAAGATTATCCAACAATGAGTTTACTCGATCGTCATCAAGTGAGGGAAGACGTTGGTTGTAAAGCTAAAAGAACAATCAATTATATATTTCTTGTATTTCATAGTGTCTGTGGAGCAAATACCTTATAATTTAAAATAAATCAATGCTTTATTTGAAGAACACAAAACAGAAAATATTTATAACCATTCTAATTTTAAATCATCAATATATAAAATAAGCAAATCAATAATCCTAATCATTAAAGTCGATACATTTTACACATCGATACAAGTTTATACAGATCAGAAAGATTAGCAAATGCTGAGAAGAAATGGGACAGAATGGAATCGGAGAATGATAACTAACAACAGCTACTGTAATCTGCTTTTACTACTCAGGAGGAGAAGACAACACTCAATATGGCATTAGAATACATTTAAAATCTTCAATGATACAATATGTAAAAGGTTATATGGCAATTATAAATCAAGTAATTGTAATTAAATTAAACGGATCTACAGCAGATTTAAATATAATACAGGTTTATTTTTCGATCTCAAACAAATCAGATGATGAACTAGAAAAATTTTACGAAAATGAAGAGAAGACTATCAAAATAACGAAATCATTATAATAGAATGAAACGCAAAAATTAAAATATCGATTCATATCGATTCAAAATAATTATTGCTCTTATTTTATTCAGTACTGCAAAAATTATTAACAGCTGGTTCAAGCTACAAAGAAGGCTCTGTACCTGAAAATCTCCCAATACAATAAAGAAAAGTCGAAAGAAAATGCAAAAAAGTATTTTTGAAGTGTGTATATTTTAGGCAATTCCTAGCTGAGCGCTTTCGGCTTTACAAAGCCATCATCAGAGCTATGCTACAATAAAATGTTCTTATAAGTACTAATTGGTAAAGATTATAATTTTTAACTTACGTCAATTTTTTAAATACCACTACAAAGGAGAGATCTCATTTCCTTAAATTTCAAAATTATGATTTTTTAGGTGTTGAAATTCTTAAAACATATAAAAAACATATAAAAAGCCGACACTGGACTTCACAAACACGTTAAAAAATTGAAAAAAATTTTTGTCATGGTACGGGTGTAAGAACCCGACCATTGATTGATGTGAGGACGTAGACAGAATAGAACTAATGAAATCAAATGTCGGTCCTTTTAAACGATTTTTCAAAAGTGACAGTTGACAAATGTCATATATAGGAAATAGAGATTGTTTTTTAAATTCTTACAAAATTATTTAGTAGTTTGGAATTACTAATAGTCATCAAAGACTTTCTAAAAATTAAGTTTTTAAATTAAATTTTATGTGTTCATCACATCATACAGAATGACATTAGTTTGTAAATTCACTCAAGTCATTGCTCAAGGTCAATGTATGTTCAATCTGACAGCCATCCTTAAGAAACAAGGGCTCAAATTGTTCAACAACAATATAAAGAAGAAACATGGTATTAATGTTACGTTATCTGATACTTAAGTGTATTGAGAATTGTATCTCTTGATGGAAAATTGTAAGAAATTTGCATAAAAAATTTTTTTAAGAATGTATTTTCATGTTTCAATTAAGAATAACTGTCAAATGAATTACAAAATGTTGTAAATTTCTAATAAAGTTTAAAATTTGTTTAAAAATATAAAAGTATGAAAAATATATAATAAGATTGCATGAGGTCACCCTTCTTCCTCTAAAGTCTCCCATAATAATTTAAAAAGAGGTTTATAGTTGCAATTGAGGTTGATTTGTGTGTTTAAGCAACAATCAGGGTTTAGTTTCATTTCTTTGGATATCTCTAGATCTTCCAAGAGATTCATGAGTCTAAAGTTTTTATTGGGAATGTTGTGTAAAATTTTACTGTTTTCAGAAGGAGAAAAGGAATGATTATTAAATTTAATGTGATATCCAAAGTTTGATTTTTCTGGGTTATTGAGGTGTTCTTTGATTCTTTGATTCAGAGTTCTCATTGTTCTACCTACATAAGTCATATTACAGTCACCACAGGACAGCTTGTAAATACCACTTCTGTTTAGTTTGTCAACTTTGTCTTTGGTCTTGCTGAAGATGGACTTGATGTTATATTTGGTTTTAAAGGAGATGTTTAAGTCACTAATTTTATTAACAAGTACTCTTGAAATTTTTTCTGAAATTGGTCCTAAGTAAGTTAAGGATCTATATATGGAAGTAGTGTTGGATTTTTTATCAACATTAAAAGCTTGGTTTAGTCTCTTTTTGAGTATAGATTTTCTAATGACTTTATCAACAGTAGTAGAAGGAAAACCATTGTTGTTTGCTATCTGTTTAATGATGGAGATTTCTTTATTGTAATTTTCTTGAGACATAGGGATATTAAGAAGTCTGTGGACATAACATTGAATAGCTGCCATCTTGTGTTGAAAAAGGTTCCTCCTCTTCTTCTTTGCCTACACTAGAATTTTCAATATTCAGAAAACCTACTCAAACTGACCATATGATACCAACATCATCAAATCACCCTTTTCAACACAAGATGGCAGCTATTCAATGTTATGTCCACAGACTTCTTAATATCCCTATGTCTCAAGAAAATTACAATAAAGAAATCTCCATCATTAAACAGATAGCAAACAACAATGGTTTTCCTTCTACTACTGTTGATAAAGTCATTAGAAAATCTATACTCAAAAAGAGACTAAACCAAGCTTTTAATGTTGATAAAAAATCCAACACTACTTCCATATATAGATCCTTAACTTACTTAGGACCAATTTCAGAAAAAATTTCAAGAGTACTTGTTAATAAAATTAGTGACTTAAACATCTCCTTTAAAACCAAATATAACATCAAGTCCATCTTCAGCAAGACCAAAGACAAAGTTGACAAACTAAACAGAAGTGGTATTTACAAGCTGTCCTGTGGTGACTGTAATATGACTTATGTAGGTAGAACAATGAGAACTCTGAATCAAAGAATCAAAGAACACCTCAATAACCCAGAAAAATCAAACTTTGGATATCACATTAAATTTAATAATCATTCCTTTTCTCCTTCTGAAAACAGTAAAATTTTACACAACATTCCCAATAAAAACTTTAGACTCATGAATCTCTTGGAAGATCTAGAGATATCCAAAGAAATGAAACTAAACCCTGATTGTTGCTTAAACACACAAATCAACCTCAATTGCAACTATAAACCTCTTTTTAAATTATTATGGGAGACTTTAGAGGAAGAAGGGTGACCTCATGCAATCTTATTATATATTTTTCATACTTTTATATTTTTAAACAAATTTTAAACTTTATTAGAAATTTACAACATTTTGTAATTCATTTGACAGTTATTCTTAATTGAAACATGAAAATACATTCTTAAAAAAATTTTTTATGCAAATTTCTTACAATTTTCCATCAAGAGATACAATTCTCAATACACTTAAGTATCAGATAACGTAACATTAATACCATGTTTCTTCTTTATATTGTTGTTGAACAATTTGAGCCCTTGTTTCTTAAGGATGGCTGTCAGATTGAACATACATTGACCTTGAGCAATGACTTGAGTGAATTTACAAACTAATGTCATTCTGTATGATGTGATGAACACATAAAATTTAATTTAAAAACTTAATTTTTAGAAAGTCTTTGATGACTATTAGTAATTCCAAACTACTAAATAATTTTGTAAGAATTTAAAAAACAATCTCTATTTCCTATATATGACATTTGTCAACTGTCACTTTTGAAAAATCGTTTAAAAGGACCGACATTTGATTTCATTAGTTCTATTCTGTCTACGTCCTCACATCAATCAATGGTCGGGTTCTTACACCCGTACCATGACAAAAATTTTTTCAATTTTTTAACGTGTTTGTGAAGTCCAGTGTCGGCTTTTTATATGTTTTTTATATGTTTTAAGAATTTCAACACCTAAAAAATCATAATTTTGAAATTTAAGGAAATGAGATCTCTCCTTTGTAGTGGTATTTAAAAAATTGACGTAAGTTAAAAATTATAATCTTTACCAATTAGTACTTATAAGAACATTTTATTGTAGCATAGCTCTGATGATGGCTTTGTAAAGCCGAAAGCGCTCAGCTAGGAATTGCCTAAAATATACACACTTCAAAAATACTTTTTTGCATTTTCTTTCGACTTGTCATAAGTGTGTACAAAAAAATATCAGTCTTTTGACAATAAAGAAAACCTAATTAGAATATATTATGATCGACAAAAGATTTAGAAATCGGGTAACCAGCTCCGAAGCATACACAGATTGTGACAATAATTTTAATCATTATCCAGTAGTAAAAGTATACGAAACGTTTAAAAAAAGACGAAATTAAAAAGATTCAGAAAATAAACAGCGGGACAAAATAAATGAATATTTTGACACCAAACTGGACACAAATGCACCAGAGGCGAACCGTTTAGAAGGTGCAATAGAAGATACATGAAGAAATTTTAAAAATATAACAATCAATATAACATTAGAAGAAAAAGCAAAAAATAATAAAACCTGCACAATAGTCGAAATAATAAACATAATATAAAAGAAACGCAATAAACGAAAAAGAGAGATAAATGAAAAAATTTAATTAGTAAAGAGTATGGCTACAGGAAAATTGCAGTGAAGTGATATAAATCGATGAAGAGGATAAGAAGAGAAAATCTGACACAAAAAGAGAAACAAGGAATTTGAAATCCTAAAAAGAAATACTGATGAAACATGAAAACAACGAAATAGAAGAAATAGAAGTCGAGTTAGAAAAACAAAAGAAAATTTTAGAGGACTATTTTGCAAAACCTTTTTAAATATGAAACAAAATACCCTAAAGTAAATCTGACTGAACCATTCTAAATACAAAAATCGAAGTTGTTTGTGCAATTTGTGATAGAAAATGTAATAAAACATCAGATAAATCTGGTGATGATTCCAGAAGGTACAAGCACTCTAGAAACAATACTAGATCAAATTGACAGTAGAGCAATAGTTGGAGGTCCAACACGATTTCTACGTATGTTTTAGAGACTACCGAAAGGTACTACACGACATGCACCACGATAAACTAATTGAAATATTTATTTTGCTGTCTCATATTGTGTTAACATATATGTAGAACACATCATTAGAACGTCAGTGCATAACATAGAAGGTGCTAAAATTAACGCAATCATACTGAGTAACATAATATACGCTCATGACATCGTAATCGTGGCAGCAAGCGCAGAACAAGTTCACAATTTGGCGAGGCCATTGACAGAAACCAGTAAAATAGGAGCCTCACAATCAATTCATCAAAAACAAAAGTTTTTATATTTAGTAAAAAAATAGTAATTTATGCTAAACTAAAACTAAATTTGCAACATTAATAGGAAACTATCAAATGTAACGTAAATAAAATGAACTAAATTTTAAATTAATAAACTCATAATCCAAAACCTACTCATGAGCTATAATTATTTAATTAAATTGTTAGTTGTTAAATTGTCGTAGATTCTTGATAAATCGATTTTTTTCAGTTATTACCGCTCTACGTGGGTGGTTTTAGTCTGGGGGTAAAAGCGGTAACCCTTTTCCTCTTTGAGTACTAAAATTGACATTTTCGGCAAAATTCAGCATGTTCGTATGCTTTTTAGAGGCTCAGTGGCATTTTCGTCTCTGACGACTGGAGTAATAAAAGAAGTTAAATATAATAAATAAAATACAAAAAAAATATTGAAAATATGCCATTTTTTAACATTAGCATTAGCATTTAACATAAGTATTATAATAAGGCATATAATATTTTTTTAGCGATTCGTTTATAAAATGTTATGCTTTCTTGTTATACTTACGCTTAAAGCCTCATTTAAAATTGATCTAAATTGGGTTTGGATCGATACAACCAATTCAGAAGTGGGTATAAAGGCAAAACCATGCTCTAAAAACACTTTCCTATTCTTCACCAATGTTAACACTTCAGTAAATGGTACTTTATAAAAATCTAATGAATAATACATGCCTTCGTTTATCCCTAAAATATTCCAAATAAAAATGTATAATAATACGTTTGTACAGGTTTAATAAAAAATGTGCTATTTTAATGTAAATTCACAAGTGCATGCAGTCACAAATAATCACTTATTATTTTATTTTTCTTATAAAATTTTTGTTAGTTTATCAGTCGAAAAACTATAATTTATTGATACGGCGAATATGTTCTAAATTTTAAACTGAAGGAGAATTAAAGATATATTAAAGACCCTTCCAGAAACAAAATTAAGTGCAGCAAAAACAAGTGTGGATGACAGAAGAAACACTGAGATTCATTGACTAAAGAAGAGAAGTGAGAAATAAAGATAAAACCGAATACAAGAGGATTCACGCAATAATCAGACAGAACTTAAGACATGCGAAAACACAATTTCATAGTAAAGAACGTAATAAAACTGAACAATCTAAAAAGAAACACGATACATTTCATCTGCACAAGAAATTAAATAAGAGCGCCGGAAACATCTATCCCAAACTTCAAAGACAAATGAATAGAAAACAAAGAACAGCTAAAAGAATGGAAAACAAAATTTCTGAATTATTTGAAAATAAAAAAGTAGAACACTATACCCCGATTGCTATAACAGGTCCATATATAACAGAAAATGAGGTGACATGGGCAATACAAATGGGCCAAAGCATTTGGCCCCGAAGAAGTAAGTTAAGTAGAGGTAATAGATTTTGGGAACAACTATGACCTTGAATATTTCACATAAACTTTTGGACTAAATAGGCATAATGCATAGCTCTTCTCAAAATCCAATACATTAATAATATAATTACATCTCTTCGATTCTAAAATATTGTAAAATACTTTAAAGAGTATGAGTAAGAAAAGAGATATTTAGTTATATTCTTTGTGGCATTTTCAAGGTCATAGCTATTCCCAAAATCCATTACCTATAGTTATTTCACCAAAAATAAGCAAAGCTCTTACACCCCACCTCCACCCATGTTACGTAAACATTGTTACATGCATTGTTCTTTAATTGTATTCTGCTTTTTCTATTGATTTATCAGCAGAAGTTATAATTCTAGAAATAAGAAAATAGATTTAGGATGACGACTTCAACTCACATAATATTCAATTAAACAAACTTTATTTATACGGTGTTCATCCTAGAGTAACGTACAAATATAATAGTAAGTAGCTAATATTACGAACAAAACAAACTTATTTTAAATTTTTGGTATACATATTAATTCCCATTAAGTCTAAAGTCCATGAGATCCGAATCGATGATTCTCTCAATGTATTCAAAATACTTCTCAAAATACAAACACTAATGTTTGTATTTTGAGAACAATTTTCGAAGTGAAAATTAAAACGTCATTAAACTTACTTTAACCTTTAATTGTGGCTTATTCCCACTTGTAGCGTTTTTTATTTAAAGTGTATAGAAAAGATTTCTGTGTTACGCTCCTGTTGTTTTTACCAAAGAAAACAATCGAAATAATATTTCAAGTTTTTTTGACGAGATTTTTAAATGCGTATTAACGCTGGAAATATGTTTTTATCTCTGTGTTGCAATGTTAGGTGAAACGACAAGTTTTTGTCGCTAAGGAGGTATCATGTTACATGATGCCCCTCTAGTATAAAAAAGAGGTTTTATTTGTTTTCTTCGTTAAAAACGCAATAAACATGAATTCCCCTAATAATAAAATTGTTTTTCGTTATTAGACGAGGGTAAAAAAAAAGAATATTTGTTTGTTTAGGCAATAAAGGAACATTTAAAATTTGTTTTTTTTTGTCGATAAGAGGAGGGAATATTTGTTTTGGTTTTAAGTGGGTCGGCGACAGGCTGCAAGACGGAAGGGAAATTTTTGGCTAGATTCTGGTAAAATGTAACGAAGCAAAAGAGTCGACTGAGAGATTTCAAACAGGGCAGACATGTGACAATGGAGTCGACATTTAAGTTCCAAGCAGGGCAGACGTGCTACAATGTGAGTCCAAGAACCTATTTGAAACGGTGGTAGACGCTTTTTGCGGATGTGAAATGTTGGGCCATTTTTGAATCAAAGAGGATTCAATTTCTTTTGAAATGTCTTAGGACCGGTCAATGATAATACTATCAGATTTGAATAAATACCGGAAGCTTCTAAGAAGTATGATATAGGATGTCCCCGTAGTCGGCTTATTTCTTCCACTAAGTTCCTGTTCCAATCGTTTTGTCCTGGAGTGTAGAACTAGTTCCTGATGGTTGCTGCCTTCCAGTTTTGAAAGTTTTGTCCGAGTAGCTTCCCCAGAGATGTAAAGTTTCAAAGTGTTTGTATAAAAAAAAAACATTAAGGTAACAATTCAATATATTAATTTTTCAAAGTAAAGACAGATATTTTTTGGCTAAAGTAATAATTGCTTTCATTCTTTGTCATCAAAATTAAATGTGATACCTGACAGCAAGCTTAATTTGTTTTTTTGTTATGACAATTTTAATTTGATTATTATGTAGAAACGATATTTCATATATAAGGTTAAATTTATATGTTTTCATTAAGAAGGATCCTTAATTTTTGATAATCTAATTGGCCATAATATAGTAAACAAAGAACATGTAAGTTTTTGTTATTTGTATTATGTTATATGATATGTTTCTTTTATAATATGTATTTTTGATCTGTTTTGTTTGAGACAAGAATAAACGTTCAATTTGTTTCTCTGATCTATTTTGAGTTTTATTTGAAAAAGATATTTTTTTTCTATATTTTTGATGTTATACAATTATTTCCCTAGTTACAACTAGTGGTTGTAATAGGTATAATTGGGCACCTCAAGTGGCGCCCTATATTAAATTTCTTGAGGTGTTTCCGTTTATTTTCATTCTGTTTGTCCCAAGAGATTTGTATAAGTACCCCTTTATTTCTTTTTTTGTAGTTGCCCCAATCTAACCCCCAATATCTTCAACTTATCCACGACCCAGCTCTCCAACAACCAACTGAGTGTCGTATGCACTTGTTTCGATTATTTTGTTTGCCCAATCTTGTCCCCCATATTCTTACCCTGTGGTAAGCAAAATAGTCGTAACAACTTCAATAGTAATTACTTTAAAATGCCACAAGAAAATAGCTTCAGAACAATATTAAACCTAAAGCAAACCAGGTGGTGTACAAATCGAGTAAAATCGACTATCACTGATAAAAAAATATGCATGGAAAAGATACGTGCAAACAGGAGAGACAAAGTTATTATAATAAAAACAAAACTGCAAAAAAGCCAGTAAGAAATGCAAAACAAAAATCCTGGGAGAAATTTGAGAACAGGTTACATGAAGGTTATAAAATGACAATGTGGATCCTTTCGGAATAAGATCAAAGCATTAAGAGGGCAAAAGAAATAGAAATATATGGCATAAATTATGGAAATAACAAGATACAACATAAACCAAACAAAGTGGTAAAAGTGTGGAAAGCATCCACTAGGAAACTAAGTTCCTGCAGCTGGCTGTATACCATATATCACAAAAAATTTATTTCAATTGTAATGTAATTGTGATAGCCCGTTTGGGCATTTTATTATATACCTTTTATAAAGGATTTGAAATAATTTTTTTGTGGAAAGAATATTACACCTGTAAATTTAAATTACAAGAACACATAAACCTGAACTTAAATGAAATATTAAGATCAAGGGAAGAAGAGAACAGGACATGGAGAATAGAAAAAAAGGAGTCATCGAAGGAACAAAAAGAATTAAAAACGGGAAAGCTGGAGTGGAAGATAAAATAGAACCAGAAATGATGAAATAGACTGGTTTTGGATCATATGTAATGAAACGTTGAGCAAAATAAATTACCCAAAGGTTGGGAAAATGATCTTATTCTGTTGCGTTCTGCACATACAATGACATCTATATAACAATTGAGGTCCTCAGAAAGGAAGAAGAATGTCTATATTCAATCTAGACCAATTCGGTTTTTTTTATCAATATTAAAATAAAAAAAATGAAAGCCAGAGAACTATATGAAATTCTATTTTAACAACTAAAAGAAAAATTAATAATATTACAAAAAACCAACCTAATTACGGATAAATATGTCGATGGATAGGTTTTAAACAGACAACAACAAAGGCCTTTGAGAATTCGATTGCTATGGTTGAGTATGATTAGAAATAACGCATAAATTAATATTAGACGTTAAAGAGTAAAAAATATGCGCACATATAATAATATAATTAATCCGTGGTAAAATGAACAAACCTTGTTGATAAAAGCGACACAAAATGCAATCAGACATAAAATATATGAATTATATTGAACGTAATACAAATATTAATAAAATCAATTCAAAGGTATAATCAGTAATAAAATACACATTAAATTAATAATGAAATTAATACAATTAGTAACAAGTAAAATGTAAAAAGGTTTAAAATGTATAAAAGCAAGAAAGTAAAATGTTCAAAATAAAGTTCAAAAGGTTCAAAACTGCGACACAATATGGAATAATTTAGCACCAAGTAAACGTACTTGATAGCATACAAAATTGTGTCCCTGATACTTAACGAACGACTGGCACGGTATACTGACAATATAATAGGATCCTACCAAAGAGGCTTCTTGAAAAACAAATCTACCATTGATCACATATCATCCATCAGACAAATATTAGAAAAAACGACGGAGTACGACATAGACTGCCATTACATCTTCTTAGACTTTAAGGCAGCGTACGATACTATTGACAGGTCCCAATTATATTCGGCGATGATCGAATTAGGAATACCAAAAGGTTTGGTAGAATTAATTAAAATGACAATGATGAAAGTCGAATGTAAAGTGCGCGTACAAGGGGATGTTTCAAAACCATTTAAAACCAACAGAGGACTGCGCCAGGGAGATGCGCTATCGTGCACGCTGTTCAACCTAGCGTTAGAAAAAGTTATGAGAGATTCGGGAATAAACTTAAAAGGTACGATATATACCCGTAGTATACAAATAATGGCATACGCTGATGATATCGTCATAATTGGAAGAACCCAAAATGAAGCAGTGGAGGCTTTCACACGTATCAAAAATGCCGCAGAAAACATCGGACTTCTGATTAACATCCAGAAAACTAAATATATGCCGGCCATATTAAAAATTCAACAAAATAACTTAGAGGTGCAACACGAAACGATAGAAATGGTAGAAGAATTCTGCTACTTAGGATCACTGGTAGACTACAAAAATAACACATCCAACGAGATAAAAAAAAAGAATATGCGTGGCTAACCGCTGTTATTTTGGCCAAACACACGTTTGGGAGATAAAACTCGTCTATCTGATTTGGCATATGGAACTTGTCTCTTATCTCAAACACACGTCTGTGCCACTCTGTAGATGGCTCGTCTTGTAATGTTTAGTTTTTAAAACCGCTGTGCCCCTGTACACCGAATCTTGGCTAAATATAGGGGAGAATCAAAACTACTAAAAAGTCTGTTAATATATTACAAATGTTTAGTTTAGTTTACACAGTTGCGAAACTGCAACATATTCTACCAAGTTATAAGAAAGAAGACAGAACCAACTAGAAGATCTATAGAACGATATGGCTACCACAAGTATGCCACAGCCATTATACAATAAAAAAAATACCAATATGATAAACTTGAAAAGCTAAAAAACGGAAAAGCAGCAGATAAAGATGGGATACCAAACGAATTACTGAAATATTATGGAGCAGCAATGCCAGATCAATTAACAACATTAATAAATAAAATTATAAAATACAATCAAATACTGGAAGAATGGAGAACAAGCGAAATAATTCTACTACTCAAAAAATGAGATAAAAAACAGCCAGAAAACTACAGAGGTATAAACTTGTTACCCTAAATTACTATATTACCATTATTAGGTATTACCCTAAAACTTACAACTAAAATATTACACAAAATAATGAATCAGAGGATAAGTTCAGCAGATGAAGAACAGGGTTTTAGTAGTGGAAGATCGTGTACAGATGCAATATTCGCCATAAAGTAAATTACTGAGAAATCACTAGAGCATAATAGACTAGAATTTCTGTGCCTGGTTGACTTAAAGAAAGCATTTGACAGAGTAAGACTCAAAAATATAATCCATCTTCTGTATAATAAAGAAGTTTCCCTAAATATTATAAAAACTATTGAAAACATCTACCAAAACAACAAAATGGAAGTCAGAATAGATGGAAAACTTACAGAGGCTATAGAAATAGGCAGCAGAATAAGACAATTAGACTCATAAAGCCATATGCTTTTTAATTTAATCATGAGTGAAATCATCAAAAGCGTTACCAAAGGAAGAGTATACAGAATGGGGAACAAAGAAGTAAAAATACTCTTACGCAGACGACGCAATATTGACAGCCCAAGATAAAGATAGTCTACAAAACTGGACCACGATTTAACATAAGAGCAAATGATCAGACTGTCCCATCGACAAAAATTAAAATGCCTTTTAAAGGTAAAGAATGCAGCTTTCGTATGCAATTTTTGCATTTTGCCGCAAATGAAGTCAGTTTCTATAAATCTGCTAAATATAAAATGTATCACTTCCATTGCACCTATAACAAATAACATAAAATTCGAGTTTAAGTTTTGGCAACAAATATGAGGCTTTTGAAATATGCCTAAAAATAGCAAAACTTTTGCATTACAATCTATCGCACGTTACGGGAAATGCTTCGACGAAGATAGTAATGAGTGCAATTTGTAGCTGAAGTTATTCAATTACGAAAAACTTACTTGCGTAATCGCTTTAAAGATTTTAGATCGTTTGTAAAAAAGATCGTGAAAGTTTAAATTCAGCGTTTTTAGGCATATTTCAAATGCCTGACGTTTGTTGCCAAAACTCAAAACCGAAATTTCATGCTATAGGTTTTAAAGATTAGCCTCTAACAATGAAAATTTCATAGTAACCGATCAATGGAAAAATCGCGCAACATTTATTTAACAGATTTATAAAAACTGACTGTCGATAAGAGACTGATCAAAAGATATCGAATTTTTATCGTAGAGTTGATACAAATTTAATTTAAAATTGATTTCGCGCGCGTAACTGACATTCAAAATCGCCGGTCGCTCCAAGCGTTGTTTATGAGCGAACGGTTCATTCTACACAACAAGTGCTAATAAATATATTTGTTCAAAATTATGTTAGCTACATGTTTTATTTGAAACATTTTTTTCTACAGCGTACAGATTCTTGGTAAATCGATTTTTTCCGTTTGTCCCACCCCTCTATAACTACGGGCAGTTTTAAGGGAAAGTCGGGTAGAAGGAGTGGAAAACTTCTTTGGATCTTTTTTGGGTCCCAAAATTGACATTCTCAGCAAAATTCAGCTTGTTCGTATGATTTTTAGAGGTTCAATGGTATTTTCATCTCTGACAATTAGACTATAAATATTCTTTTTGGAAACGATTTCCGGAATGGAAATAATGACGTCATCAAATAAACCAATTTATATTAGTTTATATAAAAGTAACTAAACGCAAGTTTTGTTTTTGTTTTAACTCAAATTGTAATAAAATGTGATCTTAATTTCATAGAAAGTGCCTACATAATTGGATAATTCACAATCGGCACAAGCACACAGCAGGATTTAAGGAAAGATATGAGAACTATATGTAGTATAATTATATTTATTTCTACAAATTATATATCATTTGACCCCAAATTTGATATACCTATTTGATATTCTCCTAAAAAGTAGTCGCACGTACACACTCTGAAGGACGTACCAAAAACCTTAAACAATTACGGATTTGCAATATTATACAATACAATACGGTGATTTTTAAGCTAATTTAAATTAAAAAAAAATATTGTAGTTTCGTATTTTTTTTAAAGTTAATTTTTTCTTTTAAATTATTGTTAAGTCCAACTCTGTTCAAGCAGTACCGCGCATAGCGCATGTGCCGTAAATTCAAATATTCATGGCCTTCTTTATCAATTCATCCATAACATAACCTGTTCTCCAAGATTTATTTAACTGTCGGCAAACCAATCAATAAATTAAAATACAACCACATTTATCGATTTTTGGAATATATTATTTATTTAGCTTACGTCAATGTTATTTAATTTAGTCAACAAACGATTAAATATTAGAATAGTTCGAAACTTGGTTACAACCATGGCGGATAAAATTGTTAATATAGATGAAGTAGAAAAAGTTGCAAATGATAACAATGTGTGGATTGTGGATGTTAGAGAACCAGATGAAGTAAAATCATCAGGTTTGATTGGAAAAAGTATTAATATACCCTGTAAGTAAATAGTGCAAACAAACTAGTCATGTCAAGACATCTTAATTTTGTTGTAGAGGATCCTTATATAATAATACATTTTTTTTGGCTAGGATCCTTATAATAATACATTTTTTTCCTGTATTTATAGTCCCTGGACTGGAATTATTTGTTCCTGATGTTTCATCTGCCACTGAGGCAGAAATTATCAAAAGAAATTCGGCAGTATGTTTAAATATTTGAATATAGATCAATTTCTAAGAAAAAATCATAAATTACTTATTTAAAGTTATTTTCTTACATTAGATGCTGTTCTTTTCTTGCTTTTTCAGACACCAGCTAAATTGGTTTAGATGTTCTGGTCTATCCTGTCTTTAAATTCTCTCCTTATCTGGCTATAATTTTAAGTTTACATAGACTCTTCTCATTCAATCCTATCATTGAATTCATTTCACATCATACATTTGTGAGCCTTATTTTTTGTTAGGAGATATTGCAATACATCTTCAATGCTTTAAAGATATCAATTTTTTCAGTGAGTGTTAGAATTTATAAACCATTCTTTAGCCTTATTTGTGATAATGTAATATCATATATTAAAAGATGTCAACAATTAATTTGATTATAACTGTTCATGGGACTCAGTCCCAACTGACTATCAAATTTAGTATAGCTTGTGCACTCAGCTGAGAATATTTTGACAGATTCATTGTAGGAAACATACAAACAAGAATTCATACATCTCACTAATAATATTCCAAATAAACTTACTGTGCAGCCGTTTTGCACTGAAAAAAGAAGAATAATCATAAATAATGGAAGTGCATCTCATTTTTTTTACCTCTACATGAATCTCTATATTTCAAGTTAAGTAGAGTTCTGATTGCTCTTTTTTGTAATATAAAAACCTGGTCAGCGTTACCACTTCCCCCCAGAAAACTATTCCAAATCGCATTACAGATTAGTAACATTACCTTTTTTATGTAGTGGCTTGAAAATTGCCAGTTTTAAACTTTGAGGAAATTTACCTTGCCTGAAAGAAGCATTAACTATAAAGGAAAGAGGAAGAGAAATCTCTGATGAAACATATTTAATTAAGTTGTGCTTAATATTTAATTAAGTTATGCTTGTTTTTTAAGTTATTTATTATATGACATATGATAATTATTCATGATTATTATTATTTTTTTCTATTAAAACTCTGCAACAGTAAGTTTATTTCAACTATTAATAAGGTGCGGTAGGACTTATATGTTTCTGACAATGACTCTTTCAAAATATTCCCAAGAAACTGAATTTTTATGTTTCATTTGCTTTCAAATAACGATTGAAATGATATGATCATATTAGGAGTAAGCCAATGATTCACTCAGTCCTCGTAAAATGAACGATTGACATAACAATTGATATCAAAGGCCTACATATTCCGTAATATTGCTCAACAAATACAAGAATACATTTTTTGTTGAAATTGTCTACTGATTATTTGATTTTAGTGGGAACTGTCAAAGATGTTTTAAAGGATACCTCGAGTGAAGCTTTCCAAAATAACTATGGACGTCCAAAACCAGAAGCAAATTCTCCTTTAATATTCTATTGCATGAGAGGAGGACGTGCTGCAAAAGCAGCAGAATTGGCAGAATCACTTGGATTTAAAAAGTATGTTTTACAATACTATATTTGGCAACATTATTACAGAAAAAAATTATATCTTCAAGTACTATTAGATTATCATCATCATTGGTGCTACAGTCCTATAAAAGAGCCTCGACCTTCCCAAGTCTATTACGCCAGTCAGTTCTATCCATTGCCAACTGTTGCCAGTTTGCTGCGCCTATTTTTCTACCATCCTCATCTACACCATCCCTCCATCTGAGTTTTGGCCTACCCCTACTTCTACTTCCCACAGGTTGTGACATAAGGATTCTTCTAGGAGGGTTGTTTTGCTGTGATCTTGCCAGATGTCCTGCCCATCTTAGTCTTCGTATTTTTATAAGATACTACGTCTTTACCACCAAATATATATTTATATCAGTGATATATCTCGTAGTTGTACCTCCTTCTCCAAACACCATTTTCACAGATGCCACCGAATATTCTTCTCAGGATCCTTCGTTCAAATATAAGCAGGAGGTTTTCATCTGCCTTGGAAATGGTCCATGTCTCCGATCCATATGTCAACACTGGTTGTATAAGGGTTTTGTATATGGTTATTTTTGTTTTTTGGCTTAAGTTTCTGCTTTCATATGTCTACTCAATCCAAAATAGCATTTGTTTGCTAGGATTATTCTTCGCTTGATTTCTTCCGTCATGACGTTCTCCTTGGTGATCAGGGAGCCTAAGTATGTGAATTTGTCCACCACTTCAAAGGTAGAGTTATCAACAGTGAATTGGTGGCCGATGTTTCTGGCTCTATTGTTGGGTGTTGATGCCATTATCTTAGTTTTCTCCTCATTTACTTGCAGGCCCATATTTTTTGAGGCATTTGACAAGGTGGTATACATTTCTTCTAGTTTGCGTGTTGTGCGGCAACTAGGTCAACATCATCTGCATATGCCAAAATTTGGGATGATTTTCCTCTGTTGTCTATTTGGGCTGCCTTTTCCAGAGCTATGTTGAAAAGGAGACACGCCAGCGCATCTCCCTGTCGCAGCCCAACATGCGTTTCAAATGCCTGTGATTGTTCGCCCTGTATTTCGACTTTGCAAACAACTTTACGCATTGTAGCCTTAACCAATCTTATCAGTTTATCGGGGATGTGGAATTCATCCATGGCTTCATACAATTTATTTCTTAGGACACTATCATAGGCCGATTTAAAATCTACGAAAAGATGGTATGTGTCGATATTGAATTCATTGGTTTTTTCCAGTATTTGCCTTAGCACAAAGATCTGGTCTGTTGTTGATCGACCAGGCCTAAAACCACTTTGATATTCGCCAAGAAGCTCCTCTGAATATGCACTCAGGCAACTATATAAAATACTCGAAAATATTTTGTATGCTGTATTAAGGAGGGTTATTCCCCTATAGTTTCTACATTCCAATTGATCACCCTTTTTGTGTAGCGGGCAAACGATCCCAATACACCACTCTTCCGGGATTTGTTCCTCATTCCAGGCTCTCAATATGATTTTATATATATGGTTAGTCAGAGTAGCACCTCCACATTAAATAAGTTCCGCGATTATACCATCAGTTCCTGGAGATTTATTAGTTTTTAGGTGTATGATTAGATTATACAGAAGTTATTTTAAAAAATATTTTCTTGTGGCAATTTACAAACAAATATATTTAAAAAAATATATTAAATGTATTTAATACACATTTTAATGTTTAAAAATTTTAATTGAACATAATTTAAACTGTTTTAGTGCCAAATATTACCAAGGTAGCTGGACAGAATGGTCATCTAAACATTCTTAGGTACAAAATAGGCAAAAAGGAAAAAAAGACTCTTTTATATTTTAGTCTGTAATGCAAAAATAAAAAATTAAAAAAAAAATTTTTTTATTTCTGTTCTATTTTATACTGATTAAAGATGTAACACATTCCTGAATTTTCAAAAACTTGTTTTTATTTTATTATTTTATTTATTTATTTATTTAAATTAATGCTCTAGGTTCAGAGGTTTAAACTTTAAAATGTTAATTCAATGTTGCCCATTAATCATTCCTTATAAAACGCATACAGTAAAACCTCCCTTAACCGAAACATCGTTTAACCGAAACGGCTGACAGTTTCAATAATTTCGTCAATAAAAAGTAAATTTTGATCGCAAAACGTAGACAATTCTATTAATTTTACTACCGATTGATGCTTATGTGTGTTGGGAAATCAAAAAAACCAAGAGTTCTAAAAGATGTTTACAAAAAAGCACTTCCAGTTTTTTATAGAAGACAAAAAAGCTCATGGATGTCGACCACTTTATTTTCAGAATGGTTCGAAAATGAATTCGTTCCAAGTGTAAAATCCTTTTTAAAATAAAAAAAACTTCCCATCAAAGCATTGTTGCTTGTTGACAATGCGCCGAACTCATCCTCAAAATCTACAAAATAGTGACAATTGTCAGATTTTTGCCACCGAATGTCACGAGCTTAATTCAGCCGTTAGACCAGGGAGTAATAGAGACATTCAAGGGACATTATAAAGTAGCATTCTTAAGACATCTGTTATTACTAAAGACGAATGAATTAAAAAGTGTTCCCGAAATTCTCAAATCTTTAGCAATGAAACATGTTGTTTATTGGTGTGCTGAGTCGTGGGCCAAGATCAAATCTTCAACTCTAGAAAAATACAGAAACAAACTTTTTGATGGGATTTTGATTGACGATCTTTAAGAAGAAAATGATAAAGAAACGACAGAAGAAATTAAACATAATAAAAAATTTGCCGGGATCTGACGAAATTAACAAAGAAGAGATACGTGAGCAGCCGATGACTCAGAAAGTGAACTTATCGACCAGGACATCATTGATATGGTTCTTCATCCAGACGACCTAATCGTATCAGAGATTTTCAATGCCTAGAGGTAAGACATTTATATAGTAGGCCTAATTAGTTAGGGACACGACTAGGTTCTTAATTTTTGTTGTCATTGCATGAAGTTTTGTCCTTTACAGATTGCTTTACTTTTCGTCGAACAACCGAATAAGGCAAACTCATGACTTTCTGCAAATAAACGATGGAGAGATATAGCTGCAAAACATCGTTGTCAAATGAAAACGCAAAAGAAAATAGAAGATTTCTTTACAAAAGCATGTTAAACTTGTTCATTTTCCTTAATTTTATTACTTTATTTTGTATTTACTTATTAGAAAACATTACGAAATCACCTCATAGTATTTTTAATACCAATACTTTGACCAAGAAATCTATAAAAAATGTTATTTTTAACCGAAATTCTTGTTAACCGAAACGGCCTACCCCCCAATTATTTCGGTTAATGAACTGTTGCCTCTCGAGAAATTATTTTCCAGATGAATGGAAAAAAGCAATAATTAGATCCATAGCTAAATGTAACAATCCAACCGAATATAAGGATATTATACCTATTAGTATTCTGCCTACTCTATCAAAAGTGTTAGAACGCATTATGCAAATGCAGCTTGGTGATTATATTTCTAACAATAATATCTTAACCAATTTTCAGTCCGGACTTAGGCCATTTCACAACTGTAAAACAGCACTCCTTAAAATAACTGATGATGATTTGAGAGAAAGAGATGTGGGTAAGGTTACCATTTTAGCTTTGATCGATTTCTCTAAGGCATTTGACACTCAATCATTCACTACTCTGTGCAATTTTGAAGTCAATCGGCTTTTCCATGGATGCATTGAATATGGTTAAGTCATACTTGCATCACAGGAAACATAGCGTCAAAGTAGACGAAAGAAGCTCTGCTTTTCTAAACATTTTGTCAGGGGTACGTCAGGGCTCAATCTTAGGTCCAATTTTATTTACTTTATACACCACCAATATTGATACCTCCCTGAATACCTATAAATTTCATCTCTATGCAGATGATACACAAATTTACCACTCATTTTACCCGGTTGACAGAGCAAGTGCTATTGAGATTGTTAATCAAGATATTAAATCATTGATTGCTTGGGCAAGAAACCATGCATTAAATATAAACTCTAAAAAAACTAATCTGGTGGTTTTTGGTTCAAACAGGGTGTGTTTGGAGATGGGTAACATCATTGAAATAGTTGTTGATAATGAGATCATTAAACCTGTAACTAGTGCAAAAAATCTAGGTTTAACTTTAGATAATCAGCTCAAATTGATTGTGAGTATAGCATTTCTCAGTCTAAGAACAATTTATCATAATCGCCGCTGTCTGTCATAAAAAGTAAAAAGAATACTGTGCGAAAGTTT
Organism: Diabrotica balteata; assembly: GCA_918026665.1. Taxonomy (NCBI): domain Eukaryota; kingdom Metazoa; phylum Arthropoda; class Insecta; order Coleoptera; family Chrysomelidae; genus Diabrotica; species Diabrotica balteata. The sequence continues at coordinate 107,643,839 of OU898278.1, read as the reverse complement.
AGTATTATCAAAATTTAACTATGGAGATGTTGTGTATGGGACTTGTATTAGTTCAGATGACAGGAGAAGAATTCAGGTGGTTCAAAATTTGTGTCTTCATCTAATCTGTGGTGTAACCTATTTCTCATAAATTAAAACATTGAAACATGTAAAATGGTTGAGCATGGAAAAGTGAAGATTTCTACATGCTGCTTGTCTTTTCCACAAAATTTCAAAAACTCTCTACCAGCATATCTTTTTAAAAAATACACTGCACTCCAAAATTAACGCATAATTTTAAAAACCCTGGTAAATCAAATAATTTTAACGTTTCGATTTTGGTGCTAATATATTATTGTTACCCCCGGTATATTGTAAAATTTATCGAAAGAACGGTAAAAAACGCTGATGTTTTTACGATTTTTTGCAAAAAAAATTAAAAACATGTCAATTGTGCTTCATCTTATTTCTAATTTAGTTGAGTTGGATTACGTTATGCTGAACGTTTAAAGGGGTTTTTCAAGTTTATTAAGTGTTTTTTCTTTGAAATGAACCACCAGCAGCAAGAAAATCGAAATTTGTCAGAAAGTGACTGTTTTAGAATCGTTACTCTTCGCGAAGAAGGATACACTCAAGTAGAACTCGCTGAACGTTTTAACGTCACCCAGTCAACCATTTCAAGAGTGTTAACACGTTTTTCTGTTACTGGAAGTAACTAGGGAAGACCCGGTCAAGGCCGTAGAAGGGTTACAACTCCTAATCAAGACCGGTTTTGACACTTCGTACACTGAGACAAAGATTTGTTATCAGTACTTCTCTACAAAATGAATTTTTTGGATCGTTATAACTTTAGAATCAGCCAAAATACGATTAGAAGAAGACTTGCAGAAAACGACCTACACCCTGGAAGGGCACCAATTGGCCCATTGTTGACCAGAGACCATAGAAGGCAAAGATTGCATTTTGCGCGTGAACATGTTGATTGGAATAATGACGATTGGGGAAGAATATTGTTCACCGATGAATCCGGGTACTGTCTTTTTTCTGATGACAGGAGAAACCGAGTGTGCAGAAGGCCTGGGGAACGCTACGCACAGTGTAACGCCGTAGGGACTGTACAGTATGGCAGCGGCTTGTTAATGGTGTGGGGTGGGATTAATTTAGAGGCTCGTGTGGAATTAGTTAGAATAGATCGCGGTCGGCTTACATCGCAGAGGTATATAACAGACAATTTAGAAGAGCATGCCGTGCCATTTGCACCATTTATTGGGGATAATTTCATGCTTATGCAAGATAATGTCAGGCCACACACGGCAAGAATTGTGCAGCAGTATCGTCAGGAGGTTGGAATTCCTGCCATGGATTGGCCTGCAAGAAGTCCTCACCTCAACCCAATAGAACATGTTTGGGACATCATAGGCAGACGACTACGACAACTACCTAATGCACCAAACACATTAGGTGAGCTGTTTTTGCGGTTGGTTGAAATTTGGGATCAAATTGATCAAGAAGAAATCGAACGATTATTCTCAGTATGAGAGATCGTTGTCAAGCAGTAATAACTACCAGAGGAGGCAATACTCGATACTAGTACACGGTACTAGTATTTTCTTCAACTTTAAAAATTTCAATTTCGTCATTAATTTATAATGTTGGTTTGTTTAGATCAGTTGTTTGTTTAGATGTTTAGATTTATGATGTTATATTGTTAATTTCAATACATTTTTTGTAAAAAAAGAAAAGTTTTTTATTTAAGATGTTCTAAAACAACCATAAAGCAGAAAAGAACAAACAAAAATTTTTTCATTATAACTCAAAATAAGAATTTTAAAATTATGCGTTAATTTTGGAGCGCAGTGTACCTATATATACAGAACTTATATATACATAATGTCAATACAATATACAAAAATACAATTACAGCTCCGCCACATCGTACAGAACAATTCAAAAACTCATTTACATATCAAATATCAAAAGTATATAATGGATTAGCTAAAGAATTAAAATCGATTATATCTTTTAAGAAATCTCTTAAATCTAAATTGCTAAGTGAGTAACACATGTGCAACTATTGGATGACCTGTTATGAAGTATATATAAACTTTGTGATAGTTCTTGGACAATATTTAAATGCTAAATGTTTCTATTAGTTATGGTTTTTAATTGATTGTTACAGAACATGCAAAAAAATACAATTATATTTTTTTTCTCTCTTGCTTAAGATGAAAAGCAGAGGTACTGATTTCTTGAAATCAGCACCAACTGATCTTCGTCATTTTTTCTTTCTTATTGTATGCATATATAATTTATATATTTTGTGTATTGTATGTATGGTATTAAAATGAACTTAAAGAAAACAAAATTCATGGTCATTACAAAACATCCAAAAGACAACGAGACACTCCATATTAATAATATCCAGATAGAAAGGGTAGATAAATACAAATATCTAGGAACATTGGTTAGTCAAAACGCAGAACAAACGCAAGAGATTAAAAGCCGTATAGAAATAGCAAGGGCAAAATTTGTAAAAATGAAACATCTATTGTGTAGTAGAGACCTAAGAATGGATCTAAGGATAAGGTTATTGCGCTGCTACATTTTTACAACTTGCTCTACGGATCTGAGGCATGGACATTGAAACAACTGGAGATTAAGAAATTGGAAGCTTTTGAGCGTTGGTGTTATCGAAGGATGCTACGAATAGCATGGGTAGACAAAATTACCAATATTGAAGTCCTTGATAGGGTTAATAAGAGGGAAGAAATTGTACAGACAATTAAGAGGCGGAAACTTGAATATTTCGGTCATATATTAAGAGGTCCTCGTTATGGGCTACTACGTTTGATTATAGAGGGCAACAATAAAAGGTAAAAGAGATGTAGGAAGAAGACGAACCTCCTGGCTACGAAATCTAAGGGAATGGTTTAGTCTGAGCTCTAGCCAACTATTTAGAGCTGCTGTAAGTAAAGTAAGAATTGCCATGTTGATATCCAACCTTCGTTAGAAGATGGAACCTTAAGAAGAAGATTGTATGAATTTGAAGGAAAAATAAAGACCTTTATTATTATTATTATAAAAATATAAATTAATAATAATAAATTTGTATGAATAATTCTTACATCAAGAAAATGTGATTGGTCAAGAATTGTAAAATTATCATACCTATCCAAATATATGTGTATTAGTGAAAAATATTAATGTATTGGTAAATATTGCAAATTGAAACTTAAATGTAGAAGTAATATTGCTATTGTCAATCAAGATCAAGAACAACAAAAACTTCACTTACCAGATGTAGATGCCAACAATTCTTGCTTCAGTTTTTCTTTAATATCTGATGATATTGGATCATAGGTAAGATTATTCAGTTGTAAAAATTTCATAACTCCTTGTTGGTTTTGAACAATAAATCTCAGTTTAAACCACTCAAGTTCCCTACTTAAAAACCACCTCCTTAAATCATCTGATCGGCAATATGCAAGCCTAAGGATAAAATGTGAAAAATGATCTGCTCGTCTTGCTTGTATATCTTGTTCACTTTGTCTATAAAAACAATAAATCACAAATTTTAACTTAACATAACAATATAATTTTAATAAGTGAATTATTCTTTTGTATTAAAGATATTAAATGATTTTAATGTTGATGCAAAAAAGAAGTTATTAAAATGCTTAGATTACTGTCTATTATGTACCAAAGATACTAAAAAATCACTTAACAATAAAAATCAGGCCATGGAGTTGAAATGTACAAGTTTTATACTTCGAAATAATGTGCCCTCTATTCTTCATGCTGAATGTGCCAAACTGCCTGTAGTCAATACCCAGATCTGTAAGCTAATAATTGTCATTAGCCATTGCACATAATGGATCAAGGTCCTTCACTATTTACTTGCTGTGAGTAAAATGTCTTAATCTTTATCAGTGACCTTTCTTAGCCTCTTCTTACTTGGAATCACTAAGTATTAGACTTCAGATGGCCACTTTCTTTTCACTCTTCAAACTACCACACCTATCTTTCATCTACTTCCTAATATCCAAACCCATGCCCAAAAAGGTAACCTCAACTAATACAAAGAAAATATAGTGGAGGAGAATATGGCTTTGGTGTGATATAGGTGCACTGGTCCACTCAATTTTTAGGTTTGACTCTTGAGAAATAATATGAAGAACACTATAAAACCAAAAATAAAAAAAGTAAGTGAGAACGAGAATGGTCTTAAGGTTATCAGTGAAAAGAAGATGCTATATTATAGCACACGAAGCCACCACTAGTATAAATATACTGGTATCAGAAGTATTCATACTTAAAAAGACTGCATTAGCATAAAACATGCAAATAATCTGATGCAAGGATACAGGAAGCAGGATGGGAAAATATTGAATGGAATCTACAGAATATAGGCATAGTAAGTAGGAGATTGCCACTGAAAGAGTTGTAAATCCAGACAGAGAGTGGTGCAGCAGACTACAAACTGGTTCAGATTACAGATTTATATCTCCAGCCTGGAAGATCTGGCCTGATACTGTCTTTGGCAGTAGTCATATGGTAAAGTAACAAGATTGAGATTATGCTCTGGGAGGAATTCCATAGAACAGATAATAGAATAATGCGAGAGGCTATGCTAATTAAGGAGAGGAAGGCACCTCTTATGCATAGTAGTTAGGTTCATTAAGGACTGGTATAAGTGTGGAGGAGATAGATATGATGATTAGGTCTCTAAAAAAAACATTCTGGGGATCTACTCATTAAACTTAAAGCTGGGGAGAAGACAAGATGGATCAAAGTCTGACATTTAACTGGGGAGAATAGAGAGTTATATCACTGATTCAGGGCTAAGAGTAACTATTAAAAATGCTATTGGAATGGCAGAATACTAGGGTCGAGTTAAGAAATTGTGGATTCCATTGAGGCAAGATACCCAGTTAGAAATTACCTGGAACCCTGCACAGTATATGGCGATTGTTTAGAACTATTTTTTATACCAGATGCTGAGAATGTGGGTGGCCTATCCTAGGCAGAGTATATCTTTTATAGATATATTAAAGAGAGCTTCATTATAAGTATATGTGTCCCACATCTTGTAGAACATATACTGTGCTGTGTAAGCATCCAGTTTTTACACTGACAATCTTGGCTGTGGCTGGAATGGAAGAATTGAAAGGGAAGATGAATAAAGTGATTAAGCAGATTACACTGTTGATGAATGAAAAGGCACTGGATCTGGCTTTACAAAAATCAGAACCAGTTTTGTTAATACGTGTGAAAACTGTGTTAGGGATTACAGGTTGTCATGAATACGAGTGACAGTTTTCAACCTTTAGTTGAAATACATGGTACAGGGGTACCTGAGAATCATAATGCACTGTGTAGCAAAGTTGTTAAGTGCAAAAAATTGCTGTGCTTGGTGATGCATTCCATATTCTTATGAAGTGCAGGCATGGGTGGATGTTTAAAGTTCAGAAAAAAGTCTCCAACATTAGAGGAGTATTACAAAGACTAAATCTCAGGTTTATAGTGGCTGAGGAAAGAAAGAACAGTTGAAGACGAAAAAAATAAAGATCACTCTATTAATGTACACAACAATTATTACTGTATGGAGCAAATATGTGAAAGGCATTATGGAATAAATCTTTATTATAGTTAAGGAAAAATAAATAAAAGAGGATACAAAAAGGGCACTCTAAGAAGAGAGTAAACAATATCATAAGAAAAGTGATTTAACCCTTTCAGTCACCATGTTCGTTTAAACGAACATCAACTTTTCATAAGCGCCAACGATAGCTAATTCCTATTTTTTACGTTGAATCACCATGATCCTCTAAACGAACATCGTCTCTGCACGTTATACAAGTCACAGTGTCACGCTTGTTCCGAACAGCTCAGTTTGGTTGATAAGTAGCGCATGGTAACACACATTTTGAGGTTAGCTGCAATTCGTGATATTTCCTTTGTGTTTAAACTTATTAGGTAAGTTAAAATATAATTTTAAAATTATTTTATAGGTACTTAATTGTTAGTTTTTATATGTATGTACAAAAACATAAAAAATATTAGCTACTTTATATAGTTTTATACAAAAAATCATGTGTTATTTTAAACGAACATGGTGACTCAAAGGTTATTTAATTTTCAGATTTCTTATTTCGAAAACATGTCTAGAAAGCCACTTACTGAAGCTGAACTTCTTGATATTATCAATAATTTGTCAGATATTGAAGTTATGAGCGATGATGAGGAAGATGATGAATTACAGAAGTCACAGGATACCTCAGATGTTGATCATTCTGATTTAGAAGGTAAGCAATATTGATCAAGTAATACCATGTTTAGACAATATAAATAAATTTTAGATAATGACGAAAGATCTGAAGAACAGAAATCTGACACCGAAGAACAAAATAAAGTAGGTGAAGACGAAAAACGAGACGAATTGGTTGAAGGTCCTAAAGAAGATAAAGATAGAACAAAAATTAATAAATATAAATCTAAGGCATATATGAAACAATATTGTGAAGCAAACGGTCTCACTTATAAAGAGAATATAGAGTGGATGAAAAATGTGCAATATTTAACACCACCATTACCATGGTACAAACCTATTGATACTGAAATAGTTGAGATACTATCCCCAATCAAATATTTTTGCAACTATTTTAATGATGACCTCTGTAATACTATGGTTGAAATGACAAATTTATACGCGGTTCAAAACAACGTTAACAACTTTGCTCCTACAAATCTGTTAGAGATTAGATTATTTATCGGCATTCATATCATGATGGGTAACTTACATTATCCCAGGACCCGATTCTATTGGGATTCCAAATTAGGCATCCCAATTATCAGAGAAAATATGAATGTGAATAGATTTTACAAATTGAGACAAAATTTACATTTTGTTAACAATTTAGAGCAAGACCGAAACAACCAAGATCGTTTATGGAAAGTAAGACCGTTGTATAATGCAATAAAGTCGAGATGTAATACATTAGATCTCGAGGCCAATTTGTGTATAGACGAACAGATAATACCATTCAAAGGGCAGTTAAACGTGAAGCAATATATAAAAGGTAAACCGTGCCCCTGGGGCGTAAAATTGTTTGCTTTGTGTGGAAAAAGCGGATTACTTTATGATTTTATTATTTATCAAGGAGAAACTACTGAAGTGAATAAAGAAAATATCAGTATATTTGGGGCTGGTGCTGCTACAGTAATTAAATTATGTGAAAGAATAAACATAGATTACGTAAAACTTTATTATGATAACTATTTTTCGAGTTACAATCTACTTCAATATCTCAAAAGTAAGAACATATATGCAGCAAGTACAGCTAGAGTTAACCGTTTTCAAAATCCTCCTTTTACATCTGACCAAATATTAAAAAAGCAGCCTAGAGGTACTTCTGAGGAAGTTCTTAGTAAGGATGGTATTATTCTTACAAAATGGTATGATAACAAACCAGTGATTATGTCATCAAATTTTGTAAGTGTTGGTACAACTGACCAATGTAAGAGATGGGACAAATCTGCTAAAGAATACGTTCACATAGCTCGACCAGAAGTTGTAAAATTATACAATGAATGTATGGGCGGAGTCGACAAACTAGACTTCCTCATAAGTATTTATAGAACATTCATAAGAAGTAAAAAGTGGACACTTAGAATGTTCACCCATGCGATAGATATAGCCTGTGTAAATTCCTGGTTAGAATACAAAGAGAAATCCAGAATAATAAATGTTCCCAAAAACAAATTGTTGGATTTGATTAGTTTTAGAATGTACATTGCAGAAGCCCTTATACATGCAGGTATACCAATAAAAAAAAAGGTAGGACGTCCATCAAGCAATAATGAATCTTGTACACCACCAATCACCAAAAAATTGAAGATGGAGCAAAGGCCATTAAGAGAAGTTCGTTTTGACGGCGTGGATCATTTGCCCATATTTGACCAGAGCAAGCAAGGTGCAAGGTGTAAAAATGGAACCTGTCTGAAAAAGACACACATTAGTTGTAGTAAATGCAAAATTCATTTATGTATTGTCCGTGAACGTAATTGTTTTGTTGATTTTCATTCTAAATAAATAATATGTTTTTTACTATTTTTTGGTGTTTTTTTGTACATGCACAACTCTTGAGTCACCATGGTCGTTTTAACGAACATTAATTTTTTTCAAAAAAAACTAGTTCTATGGGCAAAATTTTTTGTTTATAAATCTTTAAAAAAATCATATATCTCAACCTCCAAGTTTAAAATTTTTATCTTTACAAACAAAAACTCATGACTGAAAGGGTTAAGGAATTTGCAAAAATTGAAAAAATACTGAAGCCCTCCCTAACTGTAATACTTTACTAGAACTATCAAATAGAATCTGTGAACATTTAATAAAAGAGAATACAAGAACTGTAAAAGAAACATAATCATAACTTCAATTCTGAGAATACATTTTTATACTATGCTATACAAGACAAAATCTAGTTTTAAAAACAAAGGGTCAACAATAAATAATATATTTATTATTTGTTTCTAAAACTTCTCCTAATTAGTGATGGTTCTACATTTAAAGTCAGTTCATTATTCAAACAAGTAAATATTTATGTATGAAAATCTAATTATTCAAAACATATTTAAGCAGTTAAAATAATAATAAGCAAAGAATAAGAGTACTTACCCATTGTACCCAAGAAGTAATCTTAAATATTTTTTTAGTCCAAGTTTGGCAAGTTCTTCCTTAATATACTTTTTCCAGTCTTCCGAAAATTGCTTGTGACCTCTGGCAGATGCTTGTTCTATTATTCTCAATAGCTGTAATCTTTCCAAAGCTAATTCTTCAAATTCATTCAGAGGAATAATATGATCAGGAGCTTTATCATACATGTTAAGGTCATGGGAATATTCTATATAATTTTCAGTGTTTTCAACAGTAAGATTTACTCGTCTTCTTCCCGTTGATGTATCCATTATAATATAAAACTACTTAATTTGCTTTTAAAGGAAAATTCTTTGTTGTGAGAGTGGAATTGTTCTGTTTGATTTACTTTTTCCCGCCATCAAGATATAGGTTAAAATTGTTCTATCTTCTTTTTATTACTCTTCTGTAACAAATAAAATTGGTTAGTAAAAACTAGAATAATGTGCATTACGGCATTCATATTGGAAAACATTTCCCAGTTACATTTCATGTGTTTTAAAGGTATATGCTATACGTTTCAAATTTTTCATTGTAATTTTAATTATTTTTGGTTGGTTTTACCTATATATAGATAGATAGGTATCTAAAACTTTTATACGCAACTGGATCTACAAAAAATAATGTTTTTAATGTTAAGATCACTATAGAAAAATGTTCAGAAATTAATATAATAACGTAATGTAGCCTATGTAAAAATTACACTATATTATTTCATCATTATTCTTAGGCCCTGCAATATACTAACTTCCTCCGTCAAGGTGATATCGGGAAAGTTCGGAAATAATTAAACGGTTTTTTCAAATATTACACCCATACATAACCTTTATTGCGATAACAATGCTTCGAATCAGCTGATAATGACATTTCGTCAACATCAAAATACAAAAATATCAATTTTGTCATTTAAAAATGTTAAAAATAAAATGATTTAAAAATAAACAAAAACTATGATCATACACGTGCTATTAATTCATGACGCTCATCTGTGATATAATTCTAGTTTAAACTTACCATTTATTTAAAGGTAAGTCAGCTACATTCCTTGTAAATTAAATATTATTGTTTAGAAATGATAAAAAGCAAAATAATCATAATAATATAAAATATTAGTTATTTTTAATGTATAACCATTCATTACCTATAAGCTAATAACAATCACAATTAACAATTAAAAATACACCAATGTAAACAATAAATTTTCCCATTTCCTTGATTGGTTCCGGGACCACCACACTCCCCAATCTCGAGGTTTAGGCACAATGATACAGTGGGAAAAGTGTTGCAAAAGTGATATCCCAGAGAGCTGCGGCTACTCCGGCACAGTATAAGTATTGGCGCACTGCCGTGCCTGACAGTATTTCTGTCCCAAATCATGAGAATAAAATGGACATAGAGACAAAAAGAGATGGTCCAGATGAGGATTCAGAAATGACTGATTCTCCCGAGTCTACAAGTAAAAATATAGAGAGAAAGGACAGAGAGGTGACAGTGGTCCCAGAACATGTCTCGCCTCTAAATAGGTACCAATACTACAGGCCTACCTTCAGCACAGTAAGCAGAATTTACTGTTGCTACAAGATATACGAAGAGCTGTTAATATAGTAGCGCCAAATAAAAGATCTATCAGGTATTGATCATCATCATCTGTGGTGATACAGCCTTAGTTGAGCCTCAACCTTCTCCATCTATTTTGCCAGTTGTTTCTGTTCATTGCTAACCATTGCTAGTTTGCTGCGCCGATTTTCCTCTTGTCCTCGTCCACACAATCCCGCCATTTCAGTCTTGGTCTACCTCTACTCCTATTTTCTACTGGTGCCGCTAATAGGGTTCGTCTGGGTCTCCATCAATACCTGACGGTATTGATGGAGAGCTTATATACAGCAGGTTTTTCGAAATACTGAGTATAATAGTTAATGGACGATGAGCATTAAGCCAATTGAATGCAATATGACTGGTGTAGAACAGAGAGAAAAAATCGGATCAGACAGCTATAATATGTTAATTTTCCAACTACAATAAGTATGATAGTATGCTTGGTGAACAATAGATACTGCTGTTGGACTCTGCAAAGTTGTTGCTTTACAACAAATATTTTTCTCCAATTGAAATAAAATCATAAAAACATATTCATAATATACAGGATGTTTCAAAACGATGCTCATTAGTAAAATTAATTTTATTATAAGATACATTTATTTATTTGATGTAAATAATAACTTTAAAGGAAAAATATTCCAAATAATAGAATATCCTTGTATTGCAACATAACATAACATTTAATGTTAGTTTTTTCAAATATAAAATTTATTCAAAGTTTAGACTGAAAGAAATAATTTATTCATAAAAGTATCTGTTTAATTTTATGGGATCATTGTTTAAACGTTGATTACAACTTCTAAATAATTAAAAACTGTTTTTTAGATCCCTCAAAAAAATCGTCCCAATAGAAGTTTTTACTATTTTTTCCTTGAAACTTAAAAAAATAATTTTTTTAGACTTTCTGAATAAATTTTTTTTAACCCTATAATTGGTTTAAATAATTGAAAAAAAACTGGTAAAATATGGCTAAATATTTTGAAAACTTATCTCATAAGTTGGCTTTTGATACCATTAATATCCTAAGATCCCACTGCAGGATCACTACATTCATAACGTAGTTAAACAAACTCACATTTGTACATACATTTAAAATTAGGAGAATATATTGATAATAGGTTGCTAGTCAAAAAGTGACCTCAAATATTTTTAATTCAATTAATAGTAATTAATTTTTGACAAAAATTTTATTTCATTCACTTATATTTCAAATAAAATACGCGTCTCATTATGTATATCAAAGTTTTTTTTAATATCAAATTAAAGCTATTTTTTTTTTCGATATAAGTTTGCCTGAGAAAAAAATGGCAAAAACTAGGGTGCCAGCTGTTAAAAACGCAAGCGTCAGTTGTGTGAGTTTTTAAAGCATGCGTCGTTAGATATATAATATACAGTACATTCACCAACTTACACCTCTAAACGATTAATGGAGTTCAGAGAAAAACTTTCGTTGTAGTAAAAGGCACGGTAAACTGCACGGTGTCTCCAATGTTTAACACTTGCTAAACTTAGGTTAAAATAAATATACAGTAGACTCGCGATTATCCGAGCTAATTGGACGGCGCATACTCGGATAACCGAAATCGGGGTTGCTTAAATAAACAAAAAATTATGTTATGACGTATGTAATTCGTTTATTATGTACAATTGAAGTATGTTAACCTGTATGTTAGTACATAGTTAAAATATATAGATAGGAAAACAATTACATACTGGATCATCTTCATGTTTTAAAAAAGTCTTTGATAGATTTCTGCGTCAACTTCTGGGTTCGCTTTGAAGCTACGACGTTTTGCCAACACTGAAGATGAAGGACGTCGGTAGCGTTTGACTCTTCATGTTGTTGAATGTAGGCAAGGGCAGCTCCAATGGCCTTCAATCCTACGGAGTGAGATATTTTCTCGATTATCTCATCTGTGTCATCCGTAGTGACATTGTATGGGTTGATAGCCGTGTCGGCGATTGCATCATCAGTCAGTTCCATTTGCTAATCTTGTATAATACACTTGTTGACGTCTTCATCATTTATCGGCAGTTTCGTTGGTAACTGAGTAGCGAGGTCTACTATTTCAGCAATACAGTCATTGTTATCTTTTCCATAACTTTTCGCTTCAATTTGAAAAATCTTTCGTCATGACTTTTGCAAAGTTGTTACCCACACATTATTCCACTCTGAAGGTATCCAGTAAGACACATCTTTTAAAGCTGCTGTCACAGTCATGCCCTCATCCAAGCAGGTCAACAACATTAGAAAAGCCTTCGACGATAGTTCCATTTCATAGCCTCTTAAATTCCTTGGTCCAGAGGTTGAATGAGAGATGTGAAGTTTGGTGGCAAGAAAACAGCTTTAGTGTCTTTAGTATTACCGCTAGCCAAAAAACTTGCATCTGGATGAGATGACGCGTTGAACAAAAGAAGAATAGCTTTTCTTGGTAGGTTTTTCTTTTTTAGTAGGTTCGTCAAAAAACCAATCTTTAAAAATTTGGAATCCATCAGCACTACGTTGATTCCTGTACATGGTGGATAGGTAGTTTACTTAAATATTTTTAAAAGCCCTTGGATTCTTCGATTTTCCAATAGTTTTAATTTTAAAGATCCAGAAGAGTTACTACACATCAAAAGAGTTACTCGTTCTTTGCTTTTTTTGTATCACGCGCAGTTTTTTTACTTTGAGCTGCCAGTGTTTTTGAGATCCGTTTCGTCACAATTGAAGATTTGGTCTGACGTGAGATCATGCTCTTAAACGAGATCTCTCAATTTTATATTAAACGGCTCAATTTCAGATGAATCGGCCGAAACTGTTTCACCCTTAAGGTTCAGTTGTCGGATGCGATACCTTTTCTTCCATCTGCCGAGCCAACCATCACTTGCAGTAAAATTTGTTTGTAAAATTTGTTTGTTTTGGAGAAGTGACTGTAGGAGATTGGAGACGTAAACGAAAAGATATTGAACAATCGGTTAATAAAAGTGTGAGTGGTAAAAGTAATTTGTTGCGGAAAACTATGAAGAAAGGTAAATACGAACAGACCTTTGAAGTAACAATAAAACACTGAAAACTTTGTTTTCAAACTTCCACAAAATTTATTTTAAATATTATCACTACAGCTGTTTCGGCTGATTGCCTTTCTCAAGTGATCTATTTTGGCTTGGGTTTACAAATTTATAGTCTCTAATGAAATAGGTTGAGGAGGGGAGAACTGTTTGTCTCAAGTTGGTCATTCAGAATTATATCTGTGTTTTTTAATTTGTTGATTTCCATAGATTCTAACAAAGATAGCTTAAGGCCTTTATTTTGAATGTGAAGAATTTTAAATTTGTCATTAAAAGAATGATTATGATCTAGAAGGTGAAGTGCGTATGTCGAATCTGTTTTTCTATTTTGAAAGCCCTTTTATGTTCTGCTATTCGTTTATAAAGTTTCTACCAGTTTGACCGATGTAAGTTTTTGGGCAGTCGCCACATTGAAGTTTGTACACACCACTATTTAAGTGTTTTTTATTTTGGCTCTTGTTATTTTTAATATATTTGCCTAGGTTGTTATTTGTTCGGAAAGCTGGTGTTATTCCTTTCTTTTTTATGTGTTTGGCAATTTTTGTTGTTATTTTGCCTGTATATGTAATCAAGCAGAAGGTACTGGGTTTTTTCTCTGGTGGTGGAAATACTAATTTCAGGGCTTTCTTGTGTAGTTTTTGATTAAAAATGTTGTATTTTATTATCAATTACCTAACAACTCCAGATTAATTTCATTTGACGTAAAAAATCTTTTTCCTAGTATCCCTCCTACAGAAACTTTTATTCTAGTAAAAAACCTTTTAGACCAAAATAGTACAAATCCAATAATTACATCTGAAATTTTACATCTTCTTGAAGTTTGCATAAACCAGGACTACTTTGAATTTAATAATAAAATTTATACAAATAACACTGCAGGACTTATAATGGGTAATCCTCTAAGCCCATTGCTATCAGATATTTTTATGGATCATCTAGAGACAAAGATTTCAAAACATCCCGTATTCAAACAGTTTTTATATTGGTGGAGATACGTAGACGACGTACTGGTATGTTTCACAGGAACTAACAGGCAACTCGACCAATTTTTATCATATATTAATTCACTTCATAGTCATATTGAATTTACAATAGAAACAGAACAAAATCAATCCATAAATTTTTTAGATTTAAAAATTAGCAGACTTCAAAACAAACATGACTTCTCCATATTTCATAAACCTACCCATACTGACACGACTATACACAATTCGTCATCCCATCCAACACAACATAAACTGGCAGCTTATCATAGTATGTTACATAGATTAACAGAAATTCCGATGTCAAAATACAACTTTGAGACAGAATTAAATATAATTAAGCAGATAGCAGTAAACAACGGATACAACGAACAAACAATTAATAAAATGTTAAATCAAAAACTACACAAGAAAGCCCTGAAATTAGTATTTCCACCACCAGAGAAAAAACCCAGTACCTTCTGCTCGATTACATATACAGGCAAAATAACAACAAAAATTGCCAAACACATAAAAAAGAAAGGAATAACACCAGCTTTCCGAACAAATAACAACCTAGGCAAATATATTAAAAATAACAAGAGCCAAAATAAAAAACACTTAAATAGTGGTGTGTACAAACTTCAATGTGGCGACTGCCCAAAAACTTACATCGGTCAAACTGGTAGAAACTTTGATAAACGAATAGCAGAACATAAAAGGGCTTTCAAGAATAGAAAAACAGATTCGACATACGCACTTCACCTTCTAGATCATAATCATTCTTTTAATGACAAATTTAAAATTCTTCACATTCAAAATAAAGGCCTTAAGCTATCTTTGTTAGAATCTATGGAAATCAACAAATTAAAAAACACAGATATAATTCTGAATGACCAACTTGAGACAAACAGTTCTCCCCTCCTCAACCTATTTCATTAGAGACTATAAATTTGTAAACCCAAGCCAAAATAGATCACTTGAGAAAGGCAACCAGCCGAAACAGCTGTAGTGATAATATTTAAAATAAATTTTGTGGAAGTTTGAAAACAAAGTTTTCAGTGTTTTATTGTTACTTCAGAGGTCTGTTCGTATTCACCTTTCTTCATAGTTTTCCGCAACAAATTACTTTTACCACTCACACTTTTATTAACCGATTGTTCAATATCTTTTCGTTTACGTCTCCAATCTCCTACAGTCACTTCTCCAAAACCTAGGCCAGCAGCAACCTTATTTACTGACTCACCCTTATCCAAGCATTTTATAGCACTTAATTTTGTTTCTAAAGAAAGCACAACTCGTTTACATTTTAAACTTATATTGCACTTCAAGTTATGTAGAAACTACACAAAGAGAAGACATGAATGAACCTGTAAGAGCTTACAGTGGGACTAACCAAACATCTAGCTGTTATGACTCAAACTGACGGGTGGAGGAGTGGCTGGTGAGGCTGCCAGTAGAAGCACAGTGGCTAGAACAATAACACTCGCTAGTGACTCATCTCTTTAGCATACCAACAACCAGTGCAACGCTTTTACTTGATATCACTCTTAAGCTAATTTATTATAATTATACATAATTTGTTTTTTTTTTCAATTACTACCTCGGTTAATCTAGACGCTCGGTTAATCGCGAGTCTACTGTATGTGTTATTAACCCGTTTTTCTTAGTTTTGCATATTTTGTTAATAAATATGCAAAAATAATATTTTTTTAATAAATAGTATTCTTGCATAATGTTATTTAACGTACATTTCTTTCAACTACTTGTTTAATAATTTGTTTCTAAAACAAATACTATTGTGCTAAGGATAATTTATATTCAAAGTAGATATACAAAGTACTAAAATATCACATTTAATTTTTGTTAAAGAATACTTCGGAGTAAACTAGAACATTTTGTCAATTTAAATAGTGGTGGTTAGATTGACCATATTATATGTCTGTTAGAATGTACCGTTTTTGAGACGTCTGCTATTACGGGTTAAAGTTAGGGTTTTGGTAAATACATTAATTTTTTTATTTTCAAATGAAAACACTTGTACTAAAACTAAAATAATTGTGGGAAACATTGTAATTTGTTTATGTACGGTTTCCAACCATTTCTAAACTTTTTGTCAAACATAATTAAATTACAATGGACATTCCTAATGATCATTAGACTAATTTGCTTAATGTGTTTAGGATCTTTGTAAGCGGTTATATTATATTTTACCTCTCAAGCTTAACAGTTACAAAGTTTCTGTCATATTTATCTAAACTCAGTATATTGTAATTCAAACGTGTAGTTTCAAGTGACCATCATGCCTAGACGTAACTTTGATATTGATGATTTAATTGCAAATGTGCATAAATACTTTATCATAGAAAGAGACAATGGTGGACCCTTAAAGTCATTATTATGTATAAATCAACGCGTTTGTGACGCACTCTGGATAAGTGAAAGTAAGCTAAAAACTGTAATGAAGACTGCCAGAGATCCTCAAGAAGATCTTACTGTGACTGAGCATTACGAATACAAGAAAACAACTCGTAAACAATATAGGAGCATTGACTTACCTGATGCAGAAAAATTTGAAATTCGCAATATTTTGTATCGAATGCGTGAAAAAAAAAACATGTCAGTTTAGATATTTTATTGGCTAAAATAAAAGAAAAACAAGTTTCTGAAATTAAGAGGACTAGCCTTTAGAAAGTGTTGAGAGGTTACTTTTATTCGAAAGGAGTAGTGTGGTTCACAAAACAATTAAATTTTTGAGAGAATATACTAGACTTAAATCTGAAAATGCAACATTCGTATACTTAGATGAGACATGGATATTTGCAAAGGATGGAATTAAAAGAATTTGGCAGGACGACAGCATAAAATCAATAAAACACACAGATAGCGAAAGCAAAAGACACATCATTCTTCATGCAGGAGGGAAAGAAGGCTTTATAGAAAACGCAGCTTTGATTTTTTCTTCAAAATCAAAATCTGCTGATTACCATGAAAACATGAATGCAGATATGTTTGTTCAATGGCTTGAGGAGAAACTGTTACCTAGCCTGAATGAACCATCAGTTATAGTTTTAGATAATGCACCTTACTCGGAGATTTTGGAGAAACAACCAAAATAGTCGTGGAACGTACCGAGCAACAAAAAATTGGTTAGTTAAAAATAATATCAATTTTCCGGAATACGCCTCCAAATCAGAGTTACTTTAAATTTCGAAACGTAATGAAAAACCAACAGTTTATATAGTTGACCAAATTGTATCAAGTTATGGACATCAACTGGCACTTTTTAATTGGCAACGTATTATCAATGTGTTCTCCTAATTTTAAATTCATTTAAAAATGTAAGTTTGATGAACTACGTTATGAACGTAGTGATCCTGCAGTGGGAACCTTTAGTATAAGGTACTCACAATATTTGATGAAAAAGTATTAATTAGTTTAATAATATTTTTATTTTAATATTAATAAATATATTAAGTTATTCTATTTGTTTAGTAAAAAGTTGTTTTTTGCAATTTGAAAAAATGAGGTTGTTATCGTTATATTCCAGGTTTCTATAAGGGCTATTTTTTTTTTCGTTTACTCTTGCAAGTTGTGTAATACGAAATGCAAATTTTAACGATTCTTCTTCTTCTTCTCGTGCCACTCCTAGCGGAGATTGGAAATCATCATGGCCACTGCGACTTTGTTAGCAGCGCGCCTAAAAAGTTCAATCGAACTACACCCGAACCATTCACGTAGATTACGACGCCACGATATTTTTCTTCTTCCCACACTTCTTTTGCCCTTAATTTTGCCCTGCATGATGTTTCTTAAAAGTTCGTACTTTTCACCTCTCACAATGTGCCCCAAGTATTCCATCTTTCTAGTTTTTAACGATACAGCCCCCTAAAATGGTTACTGAAAAATTGTTAAATATATTTATAAGGTTTTTCGTTAATAACTTTAGAAGTAACTTTTTTTAAAATTCGTTTTGCTGGTAATTTTTTACGAATTAAAAAAATGTAGGATCATTTTTAATCAATATTTAAATTATTTGATTATTTTTTAATATTAATAAACATCGGTAATAAATCATTCAACCCTTCAACTTATCAATCACAATTGCAGAAATAAAAAGTTGATTTTTTGACGTTAAATAATGATTTAAAAGTCTCTTCTAAAAGGAATGTCCAATCCGGACAATTATGAAAGAATTAGCTAGCAATGTTCAGATTGAAATGAAGAGAATGCAAAAATCGAGTGGAAAATTTAGCGCTCCGGTAATAACTACGCTGTCCTTTTTGCAGTAAACAATCATGATTTTGCTATAGGGTGATGGGGGCAACTGGACCCAGGGTTGTCTTGGCCATACCCTTTTCATTCTTAAACTGTAAATGTATTTAAGTTTTTTGCTGTTGGCTGTACTGCAAGAATGTGCCTTCCCTCCAAAACATTAATTCTAACCTTCATAGTACTTTTGGTTGCTGTGAGAAGTCCAATTTAAATTCGTAGTTATTTTTTATGAAATCAACGTGGCGTGCTTGTGATTTACATTATTGTTTTGATTATCAAGGTAAGTGTTTTTACCATGTATTTTAGTGTAAAAGTATTGATTAATATTCTATTAACAATGTTTAAATTAGTTTTGCATGCTTATTTTATTAGTTTTGAGGTTAGAATGGATGGTCCAGTTACCTCGAGAACTTTTGCTCTTTCGAGGTAACTGGGACCTATATCGGGAGTAACTGGGACAGGCCTGGTCCAGTTACCCCTCAGGACCTCGGACCTAAATTTTTTTTCATCGCTTTACTTTTTCAAAGCCTAGGTTATATTAGATTGTTTTTGTTTCAGAAAATGGTACGAACGTACATAAGAAAAACTCAGAAAGGTGCTGGCTCCTCATATACCACGGAAGACCTTGATAGGCAATTGAGGATATTATAAATCGCATCAAGACAACACGGGTTGCATCATTATTTTACAATATTCCATGATCTACACTGAAGCATCGAGTCAAAGGAACGCGTGGGACTGGACTGATTTCAAAAGAAGGTAACAGTGGTGGTAAAATATTTGGAGGAGTTCAGTCATACTTGTCGTCTCTTGAGGAAAAAGAAATTGCAGATTGCATAAAAATTATGGACAAAAATGGGTTTGTCCTATCCAAAGAGGAAGTATTAGACTTAGTACAATTGTATATAAGACAGACTAATATCAAGAGTGGATTTAAAGACCAGAGAGCAGGCCCTGACTGGTTTAGATTACTTAAAACTAGGCACCAGCTGTCAATAAAGAAACCTACGAGTATTGAACATGTTAGATGCGATCAGGTGAACCCTTGGGTCATCTATAATTGTTTTGAAGTATTAACAAAAACTGTGAAAGAACTAAACCGTAAGGGGAAACCAGAACAGATATTTAATTGCGACGAGACGTTTTGCCATGACCCTAGTAAAACAAAGCTCGTTGGTGCAATTGGTACAAAAAGCATAAGGAATACCAGTTTGTCTGGCCGAGAAAACACATTGTTTTGTTGTGTTGTTCTGATGATGGTCAAATAATACCTCTCCTCTGTGTATTTAAAGGTAAATACGTAATAGATAATTGGATTAATGAGAACACAACATCCCAAACTGCAGTTTCTACAACGTCTTGAGGTTGGATGCAAAATACTTGGTTTTCTAATTATAGTTTATTTTTATGAACAAGAGAGTAATTAGCATAATTTTAACTGGTATCTCCGACCACTCCATGGGCGTGCTCAAGATTAATTGAAAAATTACTTTGAATAATTGTAAAAAATAAATGAATTATTTCAGTGTTATAAAGTGTTATGTGTATGTAAACAAAAGTGACCTCTTTTATCACACACTATATTAGAACTGACTGGCCTACATTAAAAAGGGTTTTAAAAAATTCACATTTTTTTTAATTTTTAAAAATTACAAAAGAGAAAAAGAGTTTTTAAAACCGTCTAAGGTATGTTAAATAGATGAATAAAAATATTAATATAAAACTTACAGCTACTTGTTACAAATCCAAATCAGATTCAGAAGATGAACTTTCAGAACCAAGATTTATAATAACTGGCTCGATCATTTTATCAGTAATATTGTCCAGCTTCCACATTTTTTCCTCTTCTTTAATAGTGTGATTTACTGCCTTTTCCCAGTTTTCAGGTTTTACATTATTTACGGCCTCCAAAAACAACTGTTTAACATCATGAATTTTAAAAGTGGTATTTTTTCTTGAAACTTCACTCTTTATCTGTGCCCATACCAGTTCAATCGGGTTTAATTCACAATGATATGGTGGGGATCTAAGTACTGTCATTCCACGATTTTTGGCAATTTCATCAATTTCGTATTTTTTAAATTTTTCTTTATGAAGGGCACACAACGAATAAAGTTCCTTTCTTATAGATCCGGGATGGTACGTAATATTTTTTGAACTCAGCCAATTCTGCAAGTCTTTTTTTAACCACTTGGTTGTGGGCAGTCCTTCTATAAGTCTGGAGTGATAACTTGCATTATCCATTACTATTACACAGTTCTTAGGAAGAAGATCTATCATTTGTTCGAACCATTCTTGAAAGACATCAGCGTTCATGTCTTCATGGTAGTCACCGGTACGAGTTGATTCAAAAGTTAATAAACCACCTTCAACAAAACCGTCTGAACTGCCAATGTGTACTATTATCAGCCTGCGTCCCTTTCCTGATGGTGGGTTTAAACCAGTAGATAAGTTATTTACAAAAGCGTGCCTTTGACTTGTAACAGTTTCATCCTGCCAAAATTTATTTGGTGTATGACCCTCGTTGATCCATGTTTCATCAAGATAAAATATTTTTCTTTTTTGGTTTCTCATTTCCTTTATGGTTCTTAGAAAATGTCTTCTCCATATGACAATATCGCTTCTTTCTAATAAAATAGACTTTCTGGGATTCTTTTTCCAGCGGAAGCCTATTTCTTTTAAAAGTTTCCATAACGTACTTCGACTCATTTCTGGGTAATCCTTATCATCTCGAACTGAGACAAGAACTTTATCCAATGTTGGAAATTCTTGTCTAAAGAAGAATTCATGCACTTTCCGTCGAAGTCCTTCTTTAAAATGATATTCTATTTGAAATTTTGGTTTCCCTGGAGCATTACGTGGCATTTGAAAACTACCACATTTCTCTTCTTTAATAACTCTGTAAATCGTAGATTTCCCAACACCAAGTGTACTGCTAACTAACTCAACGGTCTCATCAACACTTTCACATAAACGTTTGTCTGTAAATGATTTAAAACAATTAAATATTAATGTTTTTTCATTAACTGTTAAAGGACCAATTTTTCGGCGTTTACACGGCACTTCCAAATTTTCCATAACACTAGTATACACAATAAACTGCACCTTGCAACTGAAGTACCTACTTTTAGTGAACTGTTAAGAATTTTGAATACGCCACTTGGACCTTCCTACAAAATGGAAAAACCCACTATCACATTTTCTGTGGAATAAGTTTAGAAGGTAATTATCTAGTCAATTACTGTCGTAGATTCCTGGAATTAAAGAATTAAATGTTTGATTGTTGAAACCCTTACTTCGTGGAATGCACTCATTTCAGATAAAATAAAACGTTTTATTTTATCTAAAGAATTAAACTTTATTTTGCAAATAGGTAGGTACTTATTAAACTTTTATTGGTTATATATAACCAATAAAATAAACATCTTACATTTCTTGCAAATTCATTAGTACCTGTTAACCTCCATCACTCCGACACTGGCAACCTTATTTAGGGATTAGTAACCCTCACAACTATTGTATTCTATTCTGCTCCAACCTTTATACCTGGTGGTCATACTCAATTTAAAATTGTTTTCCTATATACTTCTGTAAACTTGTTGACAAATATCTGTTTTTCATTGAGTCACCCGTATCAACAGTTTAGGGATTTGCATACATAATTTATTGTTTTATTACTCTCTCATACATAAAAATACACTATAGTTTAAGGATGTTTCTTACCTAATATTAAAAAGGACAGACCAGTTTTATTAATTTATAATGGCCATACTAGCCATGTGTTCACAGATTTGATTAAGTTAGTACAAAGAAATTAATTACTATTATGAAGTTACCTCCACACATTACACATTTATTACAACCATTAGATGTCAGTTTTTAGAGGTTTAAAAATAGTTGGGACAAGGCACTCAATAAGTGGCAGAGGGAAAATCCTCGCAAAAAAGTTCCTAAAGAAATATTTGTAAAAATGATAACCAACCTAGCACATGAAATAGCTAGTATTAATATTATTAACGGATTTACAGCCACAGGAATTTATGATGCCAATAAACAAGGTCCTAACAGAGATGCAATTCCTACATCAATATTCAAAGAAAATGATTTGCTTAGGTATAAAAATAATCTTCCCAATCCCACTACAGTACACTTGGAAGCCACTGCTTCATTGAATGTTCAACACTCAGTAACTATCCCTTCCTCAGCCACAGTACAATCAGAAGACGTAGGCCTACATCTTCAGCAGCACTACAACCAGATGCGAGTCCTATTATAGCCACTGGAAATCAAGAAGACTACAATTATTCAAATGTAGGGCAACAAGCATCCCACACTTCTTCAGATAAGGTACAATCAGAGGTCTCGAACGCTTTAATCCTAACAGAACATCCAGAAACCTCTGTCTCTACCTTTGCAATGGTTTAAAGAACAGAAGCTAGTTCTAAAAACGAAGTTCAACTAGACAAAGAAAACCCTGTCTCGCCAATTGGACCTTCTTTAAAAATACGTAAATCATTTGAGGAATTGTTGTTAGAAATGATGATAACAGATAAAAGACCACATAATTCGGGAATAAACGAAAAAGTTTGGTCACTAACTGTGAAATTATCCCCAGCAAAGATTACCTAATAAAAAAAGACAAGAGGGGAAAGAAAAAATGAAAGAAATTGAAAAAAAAAATATATGAAAAGAAAGGCTATACCGAAAGCTAAACGAAGTAGGCCTAAGCTTTTTAAAACACAAGGATAAGAACAGTTTTGATTGTATATCAGAAAGTAGTGATGGTGTTGATTTGCAAGATATTGTACAAGAAAATGAAAGATATTTAGATAGCGAGAAGAAATTTGAAATGTTCTGTAATAATATTGATGAGCAAACCTGTGGAAATTTTCAGCAACCAGGCCTTAACCAAATTGTCAAAAAAGTTGGTGAATATGTAATCTTTAAGTATAAAGAGAAGATAATCGACGAAAAAAAAGGACAATTATATTTCAGAAGAAGTAGAAAACCTGATGAAGATAAGAAGAAGCCTAATTGAACAGGGCAAAAGAAAAACATTAGAATATACTGAAATCAATAAAACAATTAGAAAAAACATAAAAGAAACCAAGAGAAAAACGCGGGAAGCAAAGATTGAAAGAGTAATTCAGCAGAACAAAAATATGAAATGCATAAAACAACGACTTGGTAAAACTCAGATGAATGAAATGACAAACAGCGAAGGAACAACCATTAATGATATGAAACAAATAATAAAGTTGACACAAGAATACTATACGCACCTATACAGAACAAGACATAAACCACAGCAAGAAATTCTTAAACAATTCAACACAAAAATAAAAAATATAAACTCTGACCTACAACCAGAAATAAGTAAAACAGAAATCATGAAAGCAATTCAAGAATTAAAAAACTATAAGTCACCTGAAAAAGATGGAATAATTGCAGAGATGCTGAAGAGAGAAGGAAAAACAACTAGAGAAGTCCTACATATCCTCATGAACAAAATATTGACCACAAAAGAAATACCCGATAGCTGGAACGATGCGGAGACACTATTAATGTTCAAAAAAGGTGACCGAAAAAACTTAGAAAACTATAGACCTATAACATTACTAAGTGTTGTATTTAAACTACTAACGAAGATCATGACAAATAGACTAACAACTAAGCTTGACGAATACCAAGCAAGAGAACAAGCGGGATTCAGAAAGGGTTTTAGTACTAGCGACCATCTGCTAACAGTAAAAATACTGATTGAAAAGTCGAACGAGTATCAAATCCCATTATACATGGCATTCATAGACTTCCGAAAGGCGTTTGACAGCATAGAACATTGGGCCATCAAAAACTCACTACAGAACGGCAGAATTGATTACAGGTACACGGACCTAATAACAAACATATACAAAAATGCGAGTACCACAATAAAATTGACGAACGAACACGCTACAGAACCAATAAAATTCGAAAGAGGAATCAGGCAGGGAGACACAATATCGCCAAAATTGTTCAATCAGGCTATGGAAGACATATTTAAAAAATTAGAATGGGATACATACGGAATAAGAATAAATGGAGAGCTCTTGAACCACTTGAGATATGCAGACGATATAGTCCTGATAACAGATAAGAAGGAAGAGTTACAGAAGATGGTTGAGGAACTAGATAGAAAAGCGACAGAGGTAGGTCTAGAGATGAACTATAGTAAAACCAAGACTATGACAAACCAAGAAGACCAATTAGAAATAGTAGTCAAACAGAATAAATTAGAGCAGGTGGCAGAATACATATACCTAGGACAGATAATAAAGCTGAACAGGGACAATCAAACAGAAGAAATAAAAAGAAGAACTAGACTAGCATGGGCCTCATTTGGTAAACTATCATATATTCTAAAAAATAAAAAGTTCCCTCAATATATGCGAACGAAAGTATTCAACCAGTGCATTTTACCAGTTATCACATATGGCTCACAAACATGGACTTTCACAAAGGAGAACATCGACAGGATATCCAAAACACAAAGAGCAATGGAAAGACAGATGCTGGGTATCGGTCTTAAAGACAGGAAAAGAAACTCATGGATCAGAGAAAAAACAAAGGTGAACGATGTATCAAGACAGGTTGCAAAACTTAAATGGAACTTCGCCGGTCACACTCTCCGGCAAAAAGATGAAAGATGGAATAAGCGAATTCTACACTGGAGACCATGGGAAAAGAAAAGAAAAAGAGGAAGACCACAGATGAGATGGACTGACGATCTTAAGAGAACGGCAGGAAAGGACTGGATGCAGATCGCCCAAAATAGAGACCAATGGAGATTAACAGGGAGGCTATGCCAAGAGTGGGCGTTTAAGGCTGATTAGATAGATAGATAGATAGGCCTTAACCAAATTGTCAAAAAAGGTGGTGAATATGTAATCTTTAAGTATAAAGAAGAGTATTTTCCAGAAAAATCAAGGGGAATAAACGAAATAGACTGGTCACTAACTGTGAAATTATCCCCTGCAAAGATTACCTAATAAAAAAAGAACAAGAGGGGAAAGAAAAAATGAAAGAAATTGAAAAAAATATATATGAAAAGAAAGGCTATACCGAAAGCTAAACGAAGTAGGCACTAAGCTTTTTAAAACACAAGGAAAATAACAGTTTTGATTGTATATCAGAAAGTAGTGATGATGTTGATTTGCAAGATATTGTACAAGAAAATGAAAGATATTTAGATAGCGAGAAGAAATTTGAAATGTTCTGTAATAATATTGATGAGCAGACCTGTGGAAATTTTCAGCAACTAGGCCTTAACCAAATTGTCAAAAAAGTTGGTGAATATGTAATCTTTAAGTATAAAGAAGAGTATTTTCCAGGAAAAATCTAAGCTTTACAGATGACCAGGTTGAAATTTCATCGATGCAGAAATCTTTGAAGTCTTGGAAGTGGCCAGATAAAGCAGATATTGGAAAATACGATTGGGATGACGTTATTGGTACAATTGAAGAACAAAATTATTTCTAAAGAGGGTTTTTTCATGTGAAAGAATTGCAGCATTTGTGGGACATTATATGAGATTATAAATGCTTCTTTACTAATCTTATTTTTCAATTTGCAGTTTCTGTTTCATGAAGAATTTTGTTTAGGAATATATTAAGATATTAGTTTTGATTTGTTCAGTTTTAATAAACTCTTTAAATGTAAGTTTATAAACTCTTTAATGTAATGCATTAAATTCAAGTTGTTAGCTGCAAACTGTGTATAATTTGTTCATAAACCTTATCTGCTATACGAGACGATACCTTACATTGAGTCTGGTTTCAAATTCGCTCAATTTAAATTATTGTTTGAGGTTTCTTTGAAAAGTGTAAAGATATGCAATCAGGCCCAGATAGCCCACAATGATTTCTACCAGCTCTTATGAGATTTTAGGCTGACTGCTCCAGTTACCCCTGTTAATTGAGGTAACTGGACCCACCGTACGTACAATTTTATTATTTATTTTATTATTACTGTAATACTTTCAATCAAATTAAGGTTCCATACATTTAAATAGTATTAAATAAAGGTCATGTTTTTATACAAATAGTTTAAAATTTACTTATACTTTGATCATTAGGTAACTAAAAATTTGAGCCGAACGCAGATTTGTTGTAAAATCATGATCCAATTACCCCACTTTACCCTAAACAACTTTTTTTCATTTGTTTTCGTGTCGTTGTAAAAATCATTATTTTTACTGCTAATGACCATAAATTTTAATTGCGAAATAAATTTTTATATGAATTATTAAATAATTATTTTTTTAACGTTGAAACATATAAGGTGAATTTCAGAAAATCTTGCAATCATTCTTAATCTGAAGATATATGAAATTATGTATTTATCTAATTGTAACATTGTATATTAATTAAACAATTATAATATTGCCCTACTGTGATAAAAATTTGTTTATGTGTTGGATAATATTGTGACTTTCGTCTTTTGTCTCAGCATTTACCAGCAGATAAAAAAAATGTAGAAAATATCAAGTGCTTACGTTAACGCAAATAAAACACAAAAAATGATAAAAAAACATTTATTCCGCATCGCTATCATTAACATTTTGTCTGGTGATAACTAAATTTTTACAAAACTCATGAAACTGACTGGGGATCCACTGTAAAAGTATTAGTAGATATAGGTTATTACACGAATATACAACTGTTTTGGATTATTGCGACAACGAATATTTTACTGTGCAAGTAGAAGTTTGAAAGTAAATTGGTCTAAACAGTATTCCAATAAAATGGATCTACTGTTAGTTTGACACTTAAACTAAAATTATTTCAGTTAATAGATGTTCAGATAGACGCAAAATTTATTGTGAAATTTAATCCGAAAATAACAAAAATTTTTACGCAAACGGTCCTACAAATAAATACAATGACGTCTATAAAGCCAAAATGTGTTCATAAGACATTTGGGTTGGGTTTCCGTGAAATGTAAACACCAAAGAGGCGTGCCGGGTTTCTTTGATATTACACTATTTTATTACTTTATTAGGTACTGCAACTGTAATAAAAGAAATATACTATTTTTAATATAAATGAAAAGAAATTGGCAGAACGATGGTTCAGAAACCAGAAAAAGGATCTAATATTTCACTTTGTTAGTTTTAAAAATTTGTTTGCTTTGCGTGGATGTACTCTTAAAAGTTCCGAAAGTAACGGGTATAACATACCAGCTATTGATAGTTAAAGTACTGAATCGTTACAGATTAAAAAGTAACGAAAATTTACATACAGTTTCATATTATATCGCCGACTGATTTTAGTTTTAAAAACCATCCGTATAGAGGTGTCCGGTGAAGAGAGGTGCCGTTAAGAGAGAGTTTAGTGTAGTGTATTTGTTTATTGAAGCCAAAAATGCCGGGACGTTTTTAGATATAGACAACTTTATATTTAATGTACTTTCTCATTGTAAAGTTCTGTGAATCTGATGGTTGATGATAGTTTTAGGAGGTTAGAAGAATTAGAAAATAAGTAAGTTTTTTTTTGTTTTTTTAATACTAATTGAATATTCGACTAAATAAATTACACTATTTAATCACCTAAGTATTGTTACACTTCATTTAAATCACTTAATTCAAAAACCAACTTGTTTACAATACTAAACTCAATGATAGTAATTATATACTTCAAAATCTGAATTACAACTGTTCTATAAACTATCAACTCTATATTTATATCATGACTTCATATTTAAATCTAAGGTTTATATCTGTCATAACAGTATTTTAAAAATGGGGAGAATTTACTATTGTACAATTCAGCACATTGGACCATTTAAATCGACACCTTAAAGAAAATTTAAAACAGTCGTATATTCGTGGAATGGAGTTATAATCCTGTTTTTGTGTTACCTTTCGGTTTTTCATAACGTAGTGGTAACTGTAGTGGTAAAAACAAAGATAAAATTAAATATCAAGAAATTAATAAACAAATAAAACAGAAAATAATACAAGCTAAGGAAACATGGATGTCCATTAAATGTCAAGAAATCGAGGAATGTGAGGCAAGGTATGACACTTTCAACACCCATAAGAAGGTTAAAGAAATGATTTCAGGAAATCGTAACAAACCAATCGGGATATTAAAAAATGCAGATGGTACCACTATAACTGAAACGCAAGACAAACTACGTAGATGGAAAGAATACATTGAACAACTATTTTATGATCAAAAAGTAGAACAATTATTAGAAGTTAACGGAGAAACCACGGGACCAGAAATAATGAAAGAGGAAGTTATGTATGCTATAAAACACACAAAAGGCAGAAAAGCTCCAGGACCCGATGAAATACCAATTGAACTATTGAAGATAATTAATGAAGATAATATTGATGTCTTGGTAGACCTTTTTAACTCCATATACAAGACGGGACACATACCCAAAGAGTGGCTTCTCTCAACTTTTGTGACGATTCCAAAAATCACAAATGCTAAAGATTGCAATGACTATCGAACAATTGCGTTAATGAGCCACACATTGAAAACCTTCCTTAAAATCATACATAACAGAATCCACATGAAATTAGAACAAGAAATAAGTGATTCACAGATGGGTTTCAGAAAGGGTCTAGGAACTAGAGAAGCATTATTTGGAGTCCATGTTCTGACACAACGATGCCTGGATATGAATCAGGACATATATGCTTGCTTTATAGATTTCAAGAAAGCTTTTGATAGAGTTCAACATGAGAAGCTTTTAAGTATTCTTAAGACTAAAAACATTGATAGTAGAGATCTACAAATTATATCGAATCTGTATCAAAACCAGAAAGCAAGAGTAAGAGTCGAAGGAGAACTGACAGAGGAAGTAAGTATACTTAGAGGAGTTCGACAAGGGTGTATCCTTTCACCACTCTTATTCAACGTCTACAGTGAAGTGATTTTTCAAGAGGCTTTATTGGATATCGTGGAAGGTATTTATGTCAACGGAAATAGCATTAATAATATTAGATATGCCGACGATACTGTCATATTTGCAAGTGACATGGAAGATCTACAGTACATAATACAACATGTATACAATGCATGTGAAAGTTACGGACTGCAAATGAATCTCAAGAAAACGAAATCAATGATATTCTCAAAAAAACCACAAAATGTAAATAACCTGATCATCAATAATACAACGATAGAAAGAGTAAAAACATATAAATATTTAGGAACGTGGCTAACCGAAGATGGAGATCAAGTAAAGGAGATCAGATCTAGAATAGAAATGGCAAGAAACACGTTCATAAAATTGAAGAAATTACTTTGCAACCGTAACCTTAATCTAGAGATTCGCACAAGAATGCTACGTTGTTACGTCTTCTCTACTTTACTATATGGCATGGAAGCGTGGACAATAAAGCAGTCTGAAATCAAAAAATTAAACTCCTTTGAGATGTGGTGCTACAGGAGAATGCATAAAATATCGTGGATTGAAAAAGTAACTAATATAGAGGTGTTACAAAGAATGAAGAAAGAATGTGAAGTCATAAAAACTGTTAAAATTAGAAAGATTCAATATCTGGGACATTTAATGAGGGGTGAGAAGTACGTATTACTGAGGTTGATTATGCAAGGGAAGATACAAGGGAAGAGAAACCCAGGACGACGCAAAATGTCCTGGCTAAGAAATTTGAGAGAGTGGTTCGGCTGCAGCTCATTAGAATTATTCAGAAATGCGGCCAACAAAGTTAAAATAGCGATGATGATTTCCAACCTCCGCTAGGAGAAGGAACCCGAAGAAGAAGAAGTGGTAACTGTTCTGGAAGATTGGTCGCAGTTGCTGTTCTTTTAGCCACGTACAATTCTTTGAGTCTAATTTCTTTAAAAAAATTTTATTGTTGGTGTATCTTTTTTTACACGGAATTTAACTATAATATTTATTTTTTACCTAAGACGACCGCTTTGCAATTAAATGCTGGTAACTTTAGTACTAGCGAACCAGATAAGCGGCGATATATTTTACACTACCTTTATGAATGACATTTTACTGCTCTGTTGTTTCAATCATCACTGCTCAACAAGTTATCGTTTATTGGTTTTAACATTTTATTGCAATAGATTTAAACAGTGAATATATTAGGTACAAGTTAATTTTTTTTACAATTTTCACAATCAATGCAATGTTTATGCTTGTTTAGCATTGGCTATTAAATAATTTGTGTTAGATTGTTTCGTCTGTTGTACAACCCTCTTGCTTTTTAGGGTACAGTAGTTGTATATAAGTACCTATTTTTTATAGTAGTGTAGTGAAGCGGTACTTTAAAGCAAAATGATTAATTTGGAAGAAAATAAAATACAGTCGAAACGTAGAGTGTTATCTCCAGAAGAACGGTGTTTAGTTCTAAAAGTCGAAAGTTATTTCAATTTGGAAAAAAATAATATGGGTCCATTGACATCTGTTATGGCAGTTCAGAAACGCACATGCGATGCTTGCGGTATCTCAGAGAGGACATTCCGAAGAATTAATAACATGAGTGAGGATGAAATAAATAAAGTAAGCAAGAGAAATCGTCGACATCCAAAAACTTTAGATTTGCACCAGTCAATTAAACTTGCAATTAAAAATATTATATATAATATGTATAAAGCCAAAGAACATGTAACAATTAGTGCTGTGTTACAAAAAATAAAAGACAAGGAACTGTGTGATATTAGTTTAACAAGTTTGTGGAGAGTGCTGAAACATTTAGGTTTTCGATATAAAAAGACAAATAATAGACAAGTATTGTGTGAACTCTCTAATGTTGTTTCAAAACGGTGGCATTTTTTAAGAAAATACATGAACAATAAAACGTCTGATAGTCCGAGGCAAGTTGTATTTTTAGATGAAACTTGGATTTTCGCTAAAGGAAATATGTCAAAATCATCCTGGCAAGATGGCACCACGAAATGTTATTCTTCTAGTCGTTCCGGTAATGGTAAACGCTACATTATACTTCATGCTGGAAATGATGAGGGTTTTATTCCTGACGCTAGTTTAATTTTTTCGTCCACAAAGAATACAGGTGATTACCATGGAAATATGGATGCAAATATTTTTGAAGAATGGTTTGAAGAAAATTTGTTAAAAAAATTGGAGCGACCATCCATAATAGTGTTGGATAATGCATCCTACCACTCAAGAGTAGAAGAGAGATTTCCTTCAAGCAGCTGGACAAAAGAAGAAATAAAGTTGTGGTTGACAGAAAAGAAAATTTATCACAGTGACATATTTTTAAAAGTCGATTTACTTCAAAGGTGTGGAGAGCACAAAATTCAAAAGAAATTTGTTACTGACCAAATGGCTCTTAAATATGGCCATGAAGTTCTTCGACTTCCGCCCTACCATTGCCACTATAATGCAATTGAGTTAGTTTGGGTATAGCCAAAAATTTTATGATAAACATGCATCCAAAACAACAGATGACGCTAGCGTTCTTAGTTTATGGAAAGAATCGCTAGAACAAATAAAGGCAGAACAATGGCAAAATTGTATTAGACATACGGAAGACATAATCGTTCAGTCTTTTCAAACCGAGCGAGTTATAGATGAGGTCCGGCCTCTAATTATTCGGATAGACAATTCAGATAGTGACGACTCTGATAGTGAAATAGTAGACAAATCGTTTGCTAAAAAGAAGTAACAAAAAAGTGTTTCGGGAATTCAATTCGGACTTTGTGGTGTGTTTTAGTTAAACGATAAAGTACCTTCGGTCTAATTACTGGACTGCATACTCTCAATAGCTTTGGTATTAATTACTGGACTACACGTGTTTAAACATTTTGTTTTGCTGAAAACTCGGAAGTGATTTAGTGCCAATTTGTTTCAAGGTTATATTTAATACAGTGTCTGCAGAAAGTAAAGTCTTGGATGTATTTTATTCAAATTTGGACATACCAGCAACTTGGCAAGTATTTTCCAATTTAACTGCATGCAAAACCATTCGTATAATTTTCACTCTACGCAAAATAGAGACTTATAGAGACCTTGATGAACATTTGATGTCGACAAATAATTTCGAGTATTCGAAATATTCCGTCCCACTTCTTTTAACACGCCCTGTATATACATATTATATTCATTTTATTTGCCTTTGATACAGTAAAATCCAATATTATTACTGAACATAAAATACAGGAAATTAAATATTTTTACTTTTCAAGCGATCGGAATTAAATATTAACGCCCCACTGTTTGAGGCCCACTGATCATACCTTAATTACATATCGGCCATCTTAGGGCAGAAGGAGTTTACGATTGATATCAAAAAATTATCATTGTAGTATTTTGCTTTTTACTAATGAATAGGGATTGAGACTGAGCGTAAAGTACTTCAAAATTTGTACATTTTAATCACCTGAGCACCTACGGAACTTATTAATTACTGCCAATGCTAAGGCGTTACGATCTGCATTGTTGGCTATTTTTTATAGATCTTTCAATTAGAGCGTGCATTTGGTGGTCAGCTTCTAAATCAGTGTGTCCTCTCAGTATATATCTATGGTCAATTACTTTTAAATTAGGGCAGATGTTCGAAAGACAAAAGTAGCTAATAATTACCATAACATTGCGGTTTTAATTGGGGAAATTATCTGACCGAATAACCAATTGTTCCACATCAGTTTGTGATAGAACTGCCGAAGCCTATTTAGTCAATGCCAAGGCAATTTTGTGCCACCCCTTCCAGCTTCGGATTTACTTCAGATAAAGCAATACGATTTAAAAAAATTATTTAAAAATGTATATATATATATATATATATTTAACATATATATATATATATATATATATATATATATATATATATATATATATATATATATATTATATATATATATATATATATAATATATTTAACATATATATATATATATATATATATATATATATATATATATATATATGTCTCGCTTTTCGACCGCCATCGTTTTCTGTCCATCCATTCGTCTTCTTTTTCTATCTCTCATTATGTGCCGTACATTTTCTTCCCAGGCAACAGAAGGCCTTCCCCTTCTTCTTCTTTGTTGTGTATTGGAATTTAAAGCTTTCTTTGGCCATCTATCTTCATTCATTCGCATCACCATACTACACTAGTTTTCTCGTTTCAATTCTGTCTACCCTGGAATATACAGTATTTGTCCTCCTATTATCTTCATTCCTGATATGATCTTTTTTCGTAATCTGTCAAACTTCTGCCCCATAAGTCATAATAGGCTTTACCAAGGTTCGATAGATTGTCAATTTCGTTTCTTGTCTAATATATTTAGACCATAGTAGAGAGTTTTACCGCTTTTTTCCCTGCTGCGTTCTGTTTTCGATGTCTCTTTTGGTAGTGCCTTCTTTAGATATTATAGATCCGAGATATTTATATTCATTGCATGTTTTTGTGTTTCTAATTTCTAACTCTGGATCTTCTTCATCATCTCCTATTTTAAGATACTCTGTCTTTGACATATTCATATTGAGGCCCCATTTTTCATATTCTTTCTTTAGTTTTCTAAACATGTAGTCCATGTCTTCCTCATCATTCGCTACGACTACCTGATCATCTGCGAAAAATAAAGTTGTTAGACATTTACCACCGCCTATGTCTATTCCCATTCCGGATACTTGTTTCCATCCACTGCTCTAGCGATGATTGAATATATATTTTAAATAAGGTCGGAGATAGACAACATCCTTGTTTAAGCCCTTTGTTATTGGAAATGATTCAGATATAAAGTTTCCTTCTTTAACGACACTTCTTGCATTTTTGTATATATTTGCGATAGCATCCACATACTCTCTACTGAGACCTACTTTCGTCAATGTTTGAAACAGTTTTTTCAAAGGTACCGTATCGTATGCCTTCTCTAAATCTACAAACAATAGGTGGGTAGATAGATTCCTTGCCTTCCGTTTTTCATTACCTGCTGCAGAACGAATATACCATCAGTGCACGATCTTCCTGCACGAAATCCATTTTGTTCTTCTATGTCTTCGTATTCTGATTCTATTCTTTCTTTTATTATTCGACCGTACAACCTCCCCACTGAGCTGATAACAGTTATTCCCCTATAATTAGAGCATTTGCGTTTATCCCTTTCTTGAATATTGAGCTGATGTATCCAACATTCCAATCATCAGGGATATTTTGTCCTTTTAAACATTTGTTAAATAGTTGAACCAACATCTCATGTAATTTTTGGTCCATACTTTACCAACTCAATTGGGATGTCTCCAGGTCCTGCTGCTTTACCGTTTTTCGATCTTTTGAGGGCATCGCTTAACTCTCCGGTTGTTATCTCAATTATTTGTGTAAAAACCTTTATAAAAGTTATGTATTTATAAAGGAATTTTTAAATAAATTTTTGTGAAAGATGGTATACAGCCAGCTACAGGAATTTAGTTTCCTTTAGATTTATTTTCTATGGTATCATGTATCGTAAAATGTACAGTCCATAATTTAATCTTGTACAAACTTTGATTATTTGTTAAACAAGGCACACGTTTATGTAAATCACACGTTTATGTAGTTTTACTTACCAGCTGATTTTCTGCTGGCCTTTTTATCATTTGCTTTCATCTTGTATCGCTTTTCTTCATCTTAAAGATGTTGGTCATAATTTTGCTGCATTGGTATTGTTTCTTGTTCGAAACAGTTTTTTTATTTGTAACATAAAACGATCGTAAGTATCACACGGGTCCGCCGAAACCGATTTAAATGCTAAATTAATATCGGCATTGAATTTTTTTTGTATAGCCGTAATTTAACAGTTTCATTCTTTGGAATATTGTCTTCCTTAAACTTTAAGCTATATAATTTATATATTTTTTTTCACAGCTTAATTCCGGTCTGAGATATTTTTTGCAGTTTTTGATCGAGTATAATGACAGCCGTATCACGGAAACGACTGATTGTGTTCTCGTACTCGATTCTAAAACTGCTTTAGATGGTTCATGCCTTCCCTAAGATCTTGCGTCACAAAACCTCCTATACTATCATTTTTGAGAATATTGCGTAATAATACATAATAATAATACAACTGTTTCGGAAATAGTGTGTTTTTTTTATTTGTAAGTAATTTTTTTATATCTTTATAAAACTTTATGCCAAAATTATAAGAAATGCTGACTTCGTTAGACTTTTTAGAATAGTTTTTAGGTGTACGACGTATTACACTTTTCTGGGTGATATGCGAGCGCCCAAATTGATGCTTTAACCCCCAATTTTTTGTGTTACACCAATAGTTCTAAAAAAATTGCTGTCTTAAAGCATCTGCTATTTTTTATGAACATTTGCGTCGACAAGGACGGCAAGGGGATCGGCAAGTTTACCCGATTTTTTTATGTGTTCTTTTCCACTAATGTTGCCTCTACCCTTTTTGTTACTTCTGGTTTTTTATAAGGTCGTTTTTTTATTTGGTCATCAGTTGCCTTTACATTGTCAATCACGTTTTCGTCAAGTTAAACATTTTGACGATGATCTGACTTTTATAAAATATTTAGTCGATCTGTTTGAAATTTAGCTCACTTTAATAATTCATTAATTTCCACAATTTTGAGTAGTTATACTATTACATATCATTACATACATAAATTTCTTGAAATTATCTCGGTCAAAATTGTTTATGTACTTTAATTTAGAAACTCTCAAAATTAAAAAACTTTTTATGATCTCTAAAATGTATAAGAAACGTTTTATAAAAAAAAATATTTTTTTTTACATTTGAAGATTGTTAAAAAAATAAAGCAAAATCAGCTGTACGTCTTCACGGATTTTTAATCAATTATTCCTCATATACCTTTAACTACAACCTTCAAATATCTGTATAAGATTTTTACTTGAAATTAATGATATTTTCACAGATAGACTGGTCTTTTATATCCGTCCTACAATTCAGTAATAACTACCATTTAGCTACGTGGATACTTATTTTGACTCAAAACTAATTATAATATGCCTATGAGTCAAGTTGTTTTTGTTTTCTCTTAGTATTTGTTCATTATGTGACCTGGTAACTGTGGAACTAAAGCTGGAAATTCCGCGAACGAAATGAGTGGTAAATCCCAGTAAATAATAAAAATACCGTGGGCGACTACCGGTTGGACTATCCCACCTGTGAAAATTAGCTGTAACTACAAATGAATGTTAGTATAATATAATATAGTAAATTAGCAAAAGAAAATAAAAATATTTAAAGTTAAAAGGTGGTATTTTACCAGTTTGTAACATTATGTTTTTAACAAATTCAAAGGTTGATATTGATTCAATGATATATCATCGAACAATTAGTACTTATAGACATATTTCCGCATTTTTTCATGAACGTATTACATCTGTCAACTTTTACATACTGTGTCTTATGCATTAATCCTCTAATAGTCGCGTACAGTCTCACAGACCAAATAAATATTGGTAAATATCCATAAAAACCCCAAATATGCTTGCAAAAGTCCGTCACTGTAGGAGTTCTCCCACTTCATTTGACATTTTATCGAGACTGACTGCACCGTTAGTTAGTTTGATCACAGAATACATCAACGTTTGATATTATTCGGCCAGCAGTTAATATCGGTCTCAGGTACCGATGCGACTATTTACGCACTATTGTAAACACTGAACGCAAACAAGGTAATTAAATTAGAACCCTAATTACATCCCGTTATCTTATAATTTTGATATTTGTAGATGAATACTTATGAAAAGGAACAACAGCGACTTCAATATTTGTTAGAACAGCCGCCACAGACACTGAGCAGTCGGACCATGATTCTGATGAAGATGAGATTTCCAGTCATTAGTGAGCAAAGGTGACCGTTCAGTTCAGTTTTGTCAAAGCAAAGATTTAATAATAACTAATACATTCTTTAAATTACCCTCAAGGCGCCTGTATACGTGGACGTCACCTCTACACACTCAAGAAAAAGTAATCAGAAACCAAATAGATTACATAATGGTGACAAAAAGATACCGTAATGCCGTGAAATCTACTAAAACTTATCCTGGAGCTGATATCGGTTCGGATCATAATCCAGTAGTATCTATGATAGAAGCTAGACCAAAGAAAATAAGAAAAACCATCATCCCAGCGTTAGACTTAAGCCAGCTTAAAAGTGAACACCTACGACAAACAGTGCAAGAAGAAATAAACACCAGCCTCAGTATAGCAGAAAGTCAAATCCGCAGAACAGACAACATAGATGAA
Source organism: Diabrotica balteata (assembly GCA_918026665.1). Classification (NCBI taxonomy): domain Eukaryota; kingdom Metazoa; phylum Arthropoda; class Insecta; order Coleoptera; family Chrysomelidae; genus Diabrotica; species Diabrotica balteata. The sequence continues at coordinate 107,606,070 of OU898278.1, read as the reverse complement.
AAACTTAAGTATATAAACACTACAATAAGAACTACGGGAAAGAAACACCTAACCAGATCTGCAAAGAAACACAAGGTATGGATGACACCAGACATACTAGAACTAATGGATGAAAGACGTAAAATGAAGAATAATGCACAAAAATACAGAGAGGTTGATAAGAACATAAAGCAAAGAATAAAGAAGGCCAAAGAATTATGGATTGAAGAACAATGTGTAGAAATGGAAAACTATGAAAGAAAATATGACACATTCAATGTACATAAAAAAGTAAAAGAAATTACAGGAACTCAAAGAAGACATCAAATAAGTTTGCTTAAGAACAAAGACGGAAAGATTATTATAGATTTAACAGAGAAAATTAATAGATGGAGTGAATACATAAGAGAATTGTTTGAGGACAACAGAAATAACATTGTTCAGGTAAATGGTGAAACGGGACCTGAAATCCTAAAATGTGAAGTAGAATGGCACTTAGAAATTCCAAAACTGGAAAGGCAAATGGACCTGATGAGGTTCCTACTGAATTGCTAAAGCTCTTGAATGATGACTCAATAGGTATAATATTGCACTTATTTAACACAATATACAAAACTGGTATTATACCTCAAGAGTGGCTGTTGTCTACATTCGTTACACTGCCAAAGAAATCCAATGCAAAAGAATGTTCAGAACATCGAACAATATCTTTAATGAGCCATCTACTAAAGATATTTCTAAAAGTCATCCACAACCGAGTTTATCAAAAGTTGGATTCAGATATTAGTGATACACAGATGGGGTTCAGAAAAGGACTAGGTACTCGAGAAGCTCTCTTCGGTTTGAATGTTCTTACACAAAGATGCCTAGACGTTAATCAGGAAGTACATGCATGTTTTATCGATTTTGAAAAAGCGTTTGACAGAGTACGCCATGATAAGCTAAGAGACATTCTTGAAAGAAAGGACATAGATAATAAAGATCTGCGAATAATTCTCAATCTATATTGGAATCAGAAAGCTAACATCAAAATAGAAAATGAGATATCACAAGCAATAGAAATACGTAGAGGAGTACGACAGGGATGCATTTTGTCACCGCTGCTATTTAATGTTTATAGTGAAAGCATCTGCCAGGAAACCCTTTTGCAAGCAAACGAAGGAATCGTAATCAATGGAGAGGTTGTAAATAATATTCGATACGCAGACGACACTGTACTAGTTGCAAGAACAGTAGAAGAATTACAACGATTACTTACAAATATAAATATTGCCTGCAACAATTATGGCATAAATATCAATATCAAAAAAACCAAGTATATGGTCTTCAGTAAAAACATGACACAACCAGCACATATTAGTATAAACGGCATTCAAATTGAAAAAGTATCAAGTTACAAATACTTGGGGACTTCAATAAACGAAACTGGAGACCAAAACAATGAAATAAAAAGACGTATCGAAATTGCCAGGCCACCTTCATAAAGATGAGGAAATTCTTCTGCAACAGAGATATAAGCATCCCTCTACGATTAAGAATGCTAAGGGGCTACGTATTTAACACGCTATTATACGGTGTAGAGGCCTGGACTCTCAAACAGAACAACATAAAAAATATTGAAAGTTTCGAGATGTGGTGCTACCGTCGAATGCTGAAGATAAGTTGGGTTGAAAGAGTCACAAACTTTGAAATAATACGAAGGATAGGAAAAGACCCAGAAATTTTGTCAACGATCAAACGAAGAAAACTCGAATATTTTGTTCACCAAGTATATGGTCTTCAGTAAAAACATGACACAACCAGCACATATTAGTATAAAAGGCATTCAAATTGAAAAAGTATCAAGTTACAAATACTTGGGGACTTCAATAAACGAAACTGGAGACCAAAACAATGAAATAAAAAGACGTATCGAAATTGCCAGGGCCACCTTCATAAAGATGAGGAAATTCTTCTGCAACAGAGATATAAGCATCCCTCTACGATTAAGAATGCTAAGGGGCTACGTATTTAACACGCTATTATACGGTGTAGAGGCCTGGACTCTCAAACAGAACAACATAAAAAATATTGAAAGTTTCGAGATGTGGTGCTACCGTCGAATGCTGAAGATAAGTTGGGTTGAAAGAGTCACAAACTTTGAAGTAATACGAAGGATAGGAAAAGACCCAGAAATTTTGTCAACGATCAAACGAAGAAAACTCGAATATTTGGGTCACCTGATGAGAGGACATAAATACGCATTACTTCAAAATATAATGCAAGGAAAAATAGAAGGAAAACGGAATCCAGGCCGTAGAAGAATGTCATGGTTGCGTAATTTGAGAGAGTGGTTTGGCTGTACCACTAATGAACTCTTTAGGTCAGCTGTAAACAAGGTCAGAATAGCCTTGATGATTTCCAATCTCTGATAGGAGTGGCACAAGAAGAAGAAGAAGTGAGCAAATTGTTCTACCAAGCGAATAGATCACATGCTATAAGTCAGTTAAAAAAATATCCGTAAGGGGCGCTTACATCGAAGTTTGGTATTAAATCATAACCTTATATTACTCCTCAGATTCAGATATACATTTCAATACATTTTTGCAGATTTTTAGCCATAGTTTCACATTGTTTAAAATTGTGAAATTATTGAGTTATTTAATCTTCAGTTTAAACATTTTTGGATAATGGATATTTCAACGTTGAAAAAAAGGTTTTATTTTATTTTCTGTGGCATAGTAGTTAACCAATGAAATAACGCAAACTAAATCTTGTTAAGTCATATTTTCCAAGTTTTTAAACAGATTAAAGTTGATAATTAGTAACAAACCACAAATATAATATGTAAAACTAATAAAAGAAGTAAATGCTGTCCCACCAGGAATTCAATTGATCAATATAGGAGAAAATAATTTTCACAAAGTGTTACTCTATTTTTAAAATTACAAATAATTAAAACAGTTTTAAATTATTTTATTCATATATGGGAATATTTTAGAATAAATGCTATCTTTCAGTATTTTATGCTTTTTTGCCAATCTTATAATATTTTCAACAGTGATACTACGATTGGCAATGGCCCTTGTTTTTATTTTTTATTTTTCTGTTAACTGAGCCCTTTTTAAATAAAGTTATATTTAAATAATATTCATTTTTCTTCTAAAAGATCTGATATATCAAAACCCCTGTCCGCTAAAATAAATTCTCCTTCTTCAATCCCCTTCTCCCATTCTACTGTAATTTTTCTATCTGAAATCTTGCCTCCATAAACATCGGATACATATAATTTCACCTTTTTCAGATCATGTTATTAGTATTTTAAAGGTATTGGTTCCATAATATGTAAAAAATGTTGCCTGTTTTATAATAGGGTCATTACTTCGATCTATTGGAATTTTGGTACAGTCCAGAATAATTTTGTACTGGTCTTCTGAAGTTCTTGCAATGTTTCAAAAGTCAATTCTTTTTAAGCAAGTGTAAAGATGCTTGGTCCACTTAACAAATATTTTTCGGCAGCTCAAATGTCTACTGCAAAGATGCTTTAACGTACTTCTTCTTCATGTACCATGTCCTTTTAGAACGTTGGTTACCATTATAGCTATTTTAATTTTATTCACTGCCACCCTAAATAGCATGCTTGTATCTACACCATACCAATCTCGCAAGTTCTTCAACCATGAGGTTCTTCTTCGTCCTGGACTGCGTTTGCCTGCTATTTTTCCTTGCATGATATTTTGTAGCAATCTATATTTGGGACCTCTCATTACATGTCCGAAATATTCCAGCTTTCTCTGCTTGATGCTTTTTATGATCTCAGTAGTCTTGCTGAGACGTTCAAGTATTGTGGAGTTACGAATCTTCTCCACCCAGGAAACTTTTAAAATTCTTCTATAGCACCACATTTCGAAAGCCTCAAGGCGATTTAGATCGATTTTATTCACAGTCCAGGACTCGACAGCATAAAGTAAGACCGAGAACACGTAGCAGCGAAGTAGGCGGATCCTTAATGCCAATTTTAGGTCTCTGTTACATAACACCTTGGACATCCTTCTAAAAGCAGCTCTAGCCTGCTCTATTCTGGATCTATTCTTTAACATACAAAAGAACAAATTAAGTCTATATTTGATAAGCGGTATTAACTTCCACTAAAAGAGAAGTATGAATTTTAATGTATGATTTTCTGTTCAACAAAACATGTAAATAATTTTCTTGAAAAACCAGTAAAATGTTTCTTATGACAAAAACCATTAATTGCCAAGAAATTAATTCACTTCTATTTCATATTATCACGGTTTGGGTTGTAATACATGTTTTTGAACTCTCTGATTAATTTTCAATAGCAGGTGTCTCTGTTGAACCACGCTTTTATGTATCATTCTTCACTATTTGTAAGAATTATGTTTCTGTTTGCTCTTTTCGTATATTTGGTGGTAATACGGCTGCACAAAGTATTTTTCTATATCTATCACTTCTCTCAGAGTCTTTCATTGGAATAAATAACTGGAATAAATGTCCTAAATAACTTATTAAAACTTATATCACAAACAAAATTGCATACCAACTAGGAAACAAGTACTACCAAACAATGTAAATAAATGGCAGAATAAAATAAGGTTATATTTTAATACCAAACCCTGAAGCCAACGCCACCTACATGCATGTGATCTATTGTTGACAAAGTGAAGAATATTTTGATTCCGAGTCGGAGTGTGATGAAGATAATTGCATTCAGTAATTGCATTCATAAAAGTTTTTTGGGTAAAGATAGATATAAACAAGATTGAAAAAAAGTCTTCGTTATCAAAAAATATTAACACAAGATTTGAGAATATCATAAAGGTTTTACCAGGACTAAGTATATACACGAAAAACTTGAAAACTCCCATAGAAATTTGAAAATATTTCTTTTCAGAAGAAATTTTTAGTACAGTTGTTTTACATACTAACGAAATGATTGAGAGTGTTCAAGCAAATTTTGCAAGAGAGGGATGCAAGTTTTATAAATTCAGATGAAATTTATGCAATTCTGGGTTTACTATATTTAGCTGGAAAGTACAAGACGAGTCAACTCAATTTAGACGATTTATGGAAAGCTGACTGAGCTAGAATAGAAATTTTTTCTTTAGTGATGTCTCTTTAGATTTAGGTTTTTGGTGCGAGTTTTACGTATTGATCATAAAGCTTCTCGTCAGGATCAATTAAAACAAGATAACCTTGCTGCAATCCGACATACTTTTGGTTTGTTTGTAGAACTATATCGTAAAGGATATCATAATTCGGTATTTGTCGCAATTGATGAAATGCTTTTGGGGTTTCGCGGAAAATGTAATTTTCGTCAGTATATCCCGTCTAGAATCACAGAAGTGAGTCAGAGATATGGACTTTCACTGAACATTAAGAAAACAAAATGTATGATGATCTCTAAGAAGGAACAACAAATTGAAAGAATCAGTGTGAATGGTCAACCAATAGAAAGAGTAAAAACATACACCTACCTTGGTACGAACGTCAATGAAAATTGGGACCATTCCCTAGAAATGTAGGATAGAGAAAGCAAGATCTGCATTTCAAAAAATGGCTAAGCTATTCAAATGCCATGATTTATCAGTACCCATAAAAATCAGGTTACTACGATGTTATATCTTTCCTATACTGTTGTACGGAGTTGAGTCGTGGACTCTCACAGACGCTACCTGCAAGAAAATTGAGGCTTTCGAAATGTGGCTTTATCGTCAAATCCTGAAGATATCCTATACCGACCACATTACTAACTAGGACGTTTTATTAAGAATGCAAAACGGGAAAGAGAAACAGCGAAAGATATGGATTGCTGCAATTAATTCTACAAGGAAAACGTGGACCAGGAAGGCAAAGGATTTCCTGACTGAAAAATATACGTAAGTGGTTCATCACAACAACCACAAATCTTTTCAGAGCAGCACTTTGCAAAATATAGATTGTCACGATGGTCTCCAACATCTGAAACGGATAGGCACTACAAGAAGAAGATCCTATCGAAACCAAGCAAATATGGTATAAAAGTTATAGCAATGTGTGACGCTAAAATGTACTATTCCGGTAATTTGGAACTGTATGTTGGTCTTAAACCAGAAGGACCTTATAGACTATCAAATAGCGGTCAAGATGTTGTCATGAGACTCTCACAGGGAATTTAAGGAGCCAATAGGAATATCACAGTGGATATTTAGTTCACTAGCGTGCCACTATTTAGACAACTTATAAAAAAATGACAGCTGTAGGCACTATCCGCAAAATTAAGCGAGAACTACCCTTGGATTACTGTTCCTGCAACCAGACCGCCAAAGTCTAGGATGTTTGGATTTCACAGTGAATGCACACTTCTATCATACATGCTTAAAGCAAAAAAGAATGTGTTACTTTTATCCACGATGCATCACGATGATTTAGATACAGGTGATCTTTTGAAACCAGTTGTAATAACGGATTATAATTCCACAAAAAGTGGTGTTGATACACTTGACAAGCTAATAGCGAACTATAACTGAACAGCAATTGAGCAAAGCGTATTAAATCCAAAATATATGATTTTGAGTTATCGACAAAAAACTAATTGAATTAAACCTAGTTAAAAGTAAATATTTTATTGACTATAGAATTTTATTAATAACATTATTTTTGACAGAAAGTTGGAGTTTTGTGTTCAATATCGGAGTTTACCATTTTTAAAGCTTCTCAAATATTTAGGCCCGTATCATCTTCTAGCTAGACAATCATATTCCATTTCATCACTTTCATTAACGGTGTCATTTTCTCGGTTTTCTAGAATGTCCTTATACCATTTAAGATATACTTCTTCCCACGTATTTTCTATCAGTAAATGTTTGGACGATTTTTTTTCTTTTTTTTTAGTGGTCTTTCTAATCTCGCGGTTTCTAGTGTCAACTGTGAGTCTTTTTTACCTTTCTTAACAACGTTTTAGGAACTTCAGAGTTATTTTCGAACCTTAAGTGTTCAAAACAAGTAATGGTGTAAATGGTAAGCTCATCCAGCTATATGTTCGGTCCATGTGTAGAATACGGGACTTTTAGCGTGCATGTCGACCCAGCATAAAACGTAAAAACTCAATTGTTGAGCATAAAAAGCATCATTAATCGGTGTTCGTGGAAGGGACTGCACTTCAAAGCAAAAGGTGATTGAATATGGTGGCACTTCTCTTGCTAACTCATAAAAAGCCTTTTTTTATTATGAATTCTGTACTGTAACATCAAGTCGCTTTTTCCTTGTCATCCGTTGCTATTTTAATTTTGTACTTTAATCGAGTACACAGAGAACAGCAATCAGATACAGGGGAAGAAAATCCGATATTGAATTTTGTTCTAAAAATAATCTACAATCCAAACAAAATCAAGCCTAAAAAATATACAGGCAACAATAATATACTTCACAATAAATTTATTCACCTATCAAGTGTTAGAACCTAAAATACCTCTTTCGACAAAAGAACGTGTGTTACACATTTCACCGATAAGGAAAAAGGTAGACAGGAATTGAGAATCTTAAAAACTGGTAAATCGCATAAGTCCTATCTAACCGAAGGGGAAAGAGTAGCTTTTCCAACGGACAAAGAAAATGCAGCTGGTAGTAAATAAGGACGATTCATCATCATCACAGTCATTAACATCTTAGTAGATGTGTTGTGGTTCATAATTGGGCTTCAGCAGCTCGGACAGTTTGATTGATAATATTTCTCCACTGGTCGCGGTCATCAGTTATATGTATTGCCTCAGTATACTGTTTATTGAGAAGCTTTTTAGTAATGTCCGCCCATCGCTGTGGAGATCTTCCGCGTTGGCGTTGAGTCTGAGGCCTTCCTTGGACCACCAACCGCTCCATTTTGTGATCACTTCGATGGATATGGCCAAAGAACTTTAAAATTCTAGAGTAAACGGTACTGGAGAGACGCTGATCCGGTTTAATTTCATCCAGAACCGAGATATTTGTACGGCGAGCCGTCCATGGAATTCGAAGCAGGCGTCTCCATGTCCACATTTCAAAGGCGTCTATACGTCGTCGATCTGATTCTTTGACTGTCCATGTCTCGCATGCATAGTAAAATATGGAAAAGACCAGAGTTGAAACGAGTCTCTTTTTGTTTGTCATAGTAATGTGACGATCACGCCAGACCCCGTTTAGTTCACTCATTGCTGCTCTTGCTAGTTGAATGCGTCTTCTAATTTCGGATTCACAACTGCCTGTGTTGTTAACTAGAGCTCCAAGATATATCATAGATGAGACTACCTCGCATCCCGCAATAGTTTGGGTTTCAGGAAACTGTTGTTGGCGATCAATAACCATGATTTTGGTTTTGTTGTAGTTAACCATGAGTCCAAATTTAGCACTTTCTACCTCGAGTTTTTTTAATAATTTAATAATTTCTTCTGGAGTAGAGGCTAGAAGTGTAGTGTCGTCTGCGAAACGCAAGTTAGATATCTTAACACCACCTAGGTTTACTCCTCCCTCCCAACCATCCAAAACTCTGCGCATTATGAACTCCGAATAGATGTTAAATAATAAGGGAGATAAAACGCATCCTTGGCGTACTCCCTTCTCCAAAGTGCATTTGTCAGACAGATATCCGTCCATTCGAATATATGCCAGGTTATCTTGATACAGTTTGCTAATAAGGTGAGTCAAGTGTTTAGGTACACCCATTGTCGTCAATATGTTCCATAGTTTGTCCCATCTAACATTATCAAAGGCCTTTGTATAATCGACGAAACATATAAATATCGGGATCTGGTATTCTCTGGCTTTTTCTGTGATGTTTCGTACATTAAGGATTTGTTATCTAGTACCTCTGCCCTTTACAAATCCAGCCTGCTCAGGTGCTATTTGCCAACTTATGAAGTTTTCTAGACGCCGTTGCAGTATGTAGAGGATCACCTTACTGGCGTGTCATATTAGAGCTAATAGCCTGTAGTTGTTACAATTATTTGTTGAACCTTTCTTATGAAGAGGTATGATTATGGTCTTTCTCCAATCCTCAGGCCATACGCCTGTGTGCCATATTTCATTGTACAATCGATGTAATATTTTCACTCCACATTCCGGAAGATGCTTCAAGACGTCTGCAGTAATGAGATCATATCCTGCTGCTTTGTTTAACTTAAGTCTTTTTAAAGCGAATTCCACCTCGGAAAAAAGTATGTCAGGTTCAGACTCAAAACTAGTGTGGTGTGTCTCTGTTGAAGGAGAATGGAAAGTGGAGGTCTAGCAGTCAGGTACAAACGGGGCGTCCGCTGGCATCTGGTCCGTATTGGCGTATAAAGACTTACAATACGCCCTCCAAACATCAATAACCTTGTCCAAATCCGTCTGTACATTACCTTCATCATCTTTGATAGACCAAGATTTCTGCTTGAATTTACGTGTGAGTTGTCTGACTTTATCAAAGAGTTCTTTGGTGTTATTTGTGTGGCGTGTAGTTGAATTTCTCTGCAGATTTTCTCTATATGCTTGTTTTTGTCTCGTCTACAAGCAGCCTGAATAGCTCTAGATAGCTGTCGGTACTGGGAATTCCTGAGAGGGTTCTCGATTCCAGCAATTTTAAGTTTTCGATTATAACCCTAAAATAAATTTGCAATTCCTGAAGATCCTAGATAAAAATCTACTAAAAGAAATCCAACTACGTATATTTTGGGGATGACAAAAGAGGATACAAATAAATCGCCTTTACCAGAAGACATAAAAAGGGCCCTAGTCCTCGTGAAAAAATTAATAGGCATTCAAAATTATACGGCCGCCCAAAGTACACAAACAAGATGTCCCCCTTAGACCGGTTTTTTAGTGCGTTCAATTCACATTTACACAAATTAGAGAAATATTTAGCCACAAAATTACAGCTATTAGTCGAACAAAACGTCGAAGTTCGTTCCAAATTCACATCTCATTAAAATATTTCCTCAACAGTCCCTATAACAATGTACCTTTTAGCTAATTTTGACGTTAAATTACTATATCCAATCATCCTTATTGAGGATGCACTAAATTTAATTGCCATGAATGAAGACCTATCGAATAATATAATAAAATCAGCGAAAAACTGTCTAAATAGAGCGGTTTTCTCAGTACCTAATGAAGACTGCACCTAAAGAATAAAGGCTCATGGTGCAACTCACATATATTGAACACAGTTTAAACCAATCAGGAGACCTACATTCATTCAACTTGTCTTCAATTTCCAATAATTCATTTACCTTATGTGTAATGAATTGAGTAATATGTTTTTCTGCTTGGTTTAGACCAGGTAATATGATACCCGTGCCGACATAGGGTTAAAATGTATGATTTTTTTTCGAAAAATTAATTTACATTAATCCCAAAATTAATATATTTTTTTTTCTGAAGCTATTTTCTTGTGGCATTTTAAAGTAATTACTATTGTAATGGGATTAAGACACGATTGAAGGTTAAAATAAGTTTATTGACTTTTTTTTGTTTTTTTTTACTCTCCTTTCCAATCATGCGTCATTTCCTATCATGCATCACGATCCGACTAACTATTCTAACCCCACCATAAAACGCTTAAAAAATATTTTGCCTAATAAAAATCTTATAATACAATTACAGTACCTAAGATATATTTTTAATAAATTAAAAAAATAATTACTGATGCAGTAGTAAAATATCCGAATAAAGGATATTTGAATCATCAATATTTGTAGAATGAATTAGCAATAAATTAACCCTATCGTTTCAAGAAAAAAATACGATTGACTCAAAGGCTGAAATGTCAATTGGTGGTTCAGATTTCTTTCCTAGTTTGCGCTAGAAGTTATCTTAATCTAGTTATTTTAGTTAATTTCAATTAATTTTGTTTAATTTTACTTAATTTTATTTAATTTTCGTTTAATTTAATTTAATTTTATTTTATTTTGGAAAAAGGTTGACGTTTGTTAAACTTCATTTTATTTATAATAAGTGTATATATGTAAATGTATGTAAATCTTACCTTACAATTACAGTAACTTATTTTTTTAGTAATTTTGATTAACAAAATATGATTTTGTTGGTAGTTCAGATTTATTTCATAGGTGGCGTAGTTACTCCACCGGACACACAGTGTAACTTGTCGTCCTAGCCTTTTATATAGATAGTTAATTTCAAAAAATGCTTTATCATGAGTCCTTTAGGTGTTCGAGGGGTTTATGGGGTGCATAATCCAAGGAGGAATTTCGATGGAAGGGGATGGGATGGGATTAAAGTTGCTTGTTATTGTGGACAATATAGAAAATATAGGTTTTATTATTGGACAGGGGGTGGTATGGAGAATAGAAATTAACAAACGCATTTTGGCAGAAAACCAAACTTACTGAAAATACTACAATGGTGGTAGGAAGATCCAAAATTAGATTAGTCTAGGCGGGATCTGTTTTGGATTGGAAATTTTCGAGGGAAGCTATTTTTTTGCTGGAATCCCTTCAGGATATGCCCAGTATCGATAATCACGGTATGCGCCAGTCGCAAACCCTGTGGCAATAATTGGAAAAAAAGTACAAAAAAATGAAGTTAAGTCCGCCTAGAAAAACTTTTTAATATGTTTAAAACGTGTGCTAAATTTTGTTAAGATCGGTCGGATAGGTTTTGCATAATAATTTTGCAATCCAGCCTACTGGAAAAAAATCGCAAATTTTCAAATTCATAGTAGGCCCTAAATAAGGCCCTCAGATAGTTGCAATTTTTTTTACATATAAAGGAAGTCTCACACTTTCAAACGCTTTTTGTAAAATTCAAATCGGTTTACTAGGAAAGCCTATAAATTTTTTTAAAGTTATAAACATTTTTTAGGCTTATAAACAAATTAAATAACTTTACGAGCTTTAAACATATCAATTTCAAAATGTATACACTTAAAGAACATTAAAAGACGCTTCTTTTAAAAAACAAAAAGATACATTCGGCTTACTGGTTGCCGAGATATTGAAGGTCAAAGTTGGTATACATTTGCCGTGTAACCATAAGTGATAGAGGGCTCGTTTTTAAACAAATACCCTCGTCTTGCCAAATACTTTTTATATGAAAAGTTTTACGTAATGCGCTTCATGGCAACATCCATAAAAAAGACAAATAAAAAACCGTTTTCGCGTAAAATGTCGCTCGGAATGCATGAGAGGTGGTGGTGAGGGACATTCACTTCAAATGTGAATCGGCGAGTATCAAGTAGGGGACCATCAGTTTGTTTAATTTCGGGTTTTGAAATATAAACAAAAGTAAAGTGCTCCAAAATCTGTAAGGGCTTGTAAAGTAAATTGTTACTTTTAGTAAACAAATATGTATTTATAAATTGTTAATAAATAATTTGAATTGTTAAAACGAAGGAAATTTTTTTTTGTAAAAATCAAACATTTTAAAATAATTAACATTAAAAATAATTTATTTCTGCAGTTTTATCATAATAATGACATTATTTGATTTGAGAATATATTTTGATTCGAAAGTGACGTGTATATTGTATATTGACGTGTTATTATACTGCTGTGTAATGCTCGAAATTGTTTTTTTTTGAGCTTGCAATGTATACATTGAAGTAAATTGTTACTTTTAGTAAACAAATATGTATTTATAAATTGTTAATAAATAATTTAAATTGTTAAAACAAAGGCGAATGAAACAAAAATTTTCTTTTCATAAATAATCTTTATTTTGACTCAATCTTCAATAATTTTTTTTAAGTCTTTTTCTTTTTTTGGAAGGACAAGAATCTTCAGGTTTTATTTCTTCCTCAAAACCTTCATTTTCCATTTCAATATCTTCATCCTCGATCTGTAAATTTAATGTTTCTTCTCCTTCATCTGTAGCTATATCTTGTGCCTCCAAAAAATCTAAGGAATCCATCGACTCCATATCCATATCTCGTTCAACTTCTTCCAATATTTTATTGTGATCAATATTTTTACATGTTTGACCATTGCAGTGAAGACAATAGTCAGAACATTTGAGACCATGTTTGATACAACTGCATGTTTTTGTACAAAGTTTTTTACATTTGCAACTAATATTTCTGAATAATGAGTCAGGTAGTAATACTTGCTCAGTTTGTATTGGCTCAAGACCATTTTGAGTTAGTTCCCACCCCCACTCAGTAGCATTCAGGTTATTTCCAAGCCACTGCTGTACTTGGAAATATACACGAAGCGAGTGTTGCTCAGCTGCAGATTGTGTAGGTGGCAGCATGGACAATTGAAAATTTTTATTTTTGCAACCTTTTTTAAAGCACAAGTAGCGAATTTTATTCAATGTAAAATCGCACTTTGAGTGGCCCATATACAATGCCGATATAATTTTGCATCCGCTGCGTTTAATTTCTTCCTTAGTGGCACTTTTTTCATTAAAAATGGTTGCTTCTTGCCATATATCATTATTTGTTGAAACCAATTTAACAATTTTGCTTTTTCCTTGATAAAAAAATGCAGAGGTTGTATCACAACCAGAAAATGCGTGTAAAAAGCCCACTAAATTTTTTAACGAAGATTTCGTAGATTCACTTATTTTAAGTGCATTATTGAAAGAGTTGTAGTCATAAATTTCTTCCGATTTTTTTCCTTTGCTAGGTTTCCAGAAAAAAATATTTTTATTTTCAGTTACTTTTTGTAAAAATATTACCAGAACATCAATATCCTCTGCAATTATAAAAACTGGCTTGTTATCTGAGGCTAATATATACTTGATACTCGCCGATTCACATTTGAAGTGAATGTCCCTCATCACCACCTCTCATGCATTCCGAGCGACATATTACGCGAAAACGGTTTTTTATTTGTCTTTTTTATGGATATTGCCATAAAGCGCATTACGTAAAACTTTTCATATAAAAAGTATTTGACAAGACGAGGGTATTTGTTTAAAAACGAGCCCTCTATCACTTATGGTTACACGGCAAATGTATGCCAACTTTGACCTTCAATATCTCGGCAACCAGTAAGCCGAATGTATCTTTTTGTTTTTTAAAAGAAGCGTCTTTTAATGTTCTTTAAGTGTATACATTTTGAAATTGATATGTTTAAAGCTCGTAAAGTTATTTAATTTGTTTATAAGCCTAAAAAATGTTTATAACTTTAAAAAAATTTATAGGCTTTCCTAGTAAACCGATTTGAATTTTACAAAAAGCGTTTGAAAGTGTGAGACTTCCTTTATATGTAAAAAAAATTGCAACTATCTGAGGGCCTTATTTAGGGCCTACTATGAATTTGAAAATTTGCGATTTTTTTCCAGTAGGCTGGATTGCAAAATTATTATGCAAAACCTATCCGACCGATCTTAACAAAATTTAGCACACGTTTTAAACATATTAAAAAGTTTTTCTAGGCGGAATATGGAACTTGTAAGTCAAGTTTAGAAAGTCGAAAACATTTAAAGGATTAACTTCATTTTTTTGTACTTTTTTTTCCAATTATTGCTATTTTTTCAACAATAACCATTAAATTTTCAATTTCTAGCTAACAAAATATTGTGTAAAATTTAATAACGAAACTTTTAACCACTTATAATTTTTTCTCTAAGATCAATATTTTTCGAATTATAAATGAAAATAGGAGCAAAAAAATGAGAAATTTTCAATTGTTTTCAGATTTTGTTAAATAAAAAATTTAGCACAGGGTTTGCGACTGGCGCATATCGTGATTATCGATACTGGGCATATCCTGAAGGGATTCCAGCAAAAAAATAGCTTCCCTCAAAAATTTCCATTATGGTCTGAATTTCTACAGATGCCGCCTAGTCTAGATAGAAAGTATAGACAACTGATAAGATTAAGAAGTTGGATTCAAAGACTGGAGAAAAAAGTAAGAATGGAGGAAGATTATAGAAAATCCCAAGTCACAAAAGTAGTTGTAGAACCAAAAACGATTAATGCGGACTGATTCTCCGCGACAAATGAATCGAAATAACCCAAAGCGCAATGCAATCATTCTGATAGAAGTCAAGGTGCCATGATAAAAAAAGATATATTAAAAATTTTAAAATAACAATTTGAATAGTCGACGAAATTTTGAAATGCAATATGTCAGTTATTTCTGAAAGTTATTCATTTCTAAGATTTAAAGGGCCGATTGTTCGAACGCTAATCAATACTTGATTGTAATCAAATATTTAATTAAAATCAAATCCGTCATATTTTGAGCTTATGTTGACTGATTTATTTTATTCAAGTTTATTATTTTGCGTTTTCAATAATAGAACAAGTGATGGAGTTTAAATATCTAGGCATCACTATATCTAGCTACGGAAAGCTCGAAACCGAAGTGGAAGATCAAGTGAATAGAGCAAACAGAGCCGCAGGCTGCCTAAATGAAACAATATGGAGAAATAAAAATATCGGGAAAGAAACGAAAGGCAGAATTTACAAAACAGTCATCAGACCAATAATGACATACGCGGCAGAAACAAGACCTGACACAGAGAGGACAAAAAGGATGTTGAAACAGCAGAGATGAAAACGCTTAGAAAAATTGATGGTAAGACACTATGGGACAGAGCTAGAAGTACATATATACGACATAGATGCAAGGTGGAGAACATCAAAAACTGGGTAAGAAATAGAAGAGTAGAATGGAACGATCATATAAGCCGAATGACAACAAATATAGTAGTAAAAACGGCAAGAGACGGTTCCCCAATAGGAAGACGATCAGTAGGAAGACCACGAAAACGATGTAATGCCAACTTACTGGAGGCACATTAAAAAACAGATAGTCATGTCTATATAAAAAGAAGAAGAAATCATTTTAATTTAACCGATTAATGCCCAAAAGGTGCTGAATGAAGCATCAGGACAATATAGGATAAGAACTAACAAAGAGCTCGAAGAACTTTACACAGACGCCAACATCATAAAAGAAATAAAGTCCAGAAGACTCCAATGGGCAGGACACCTCAGAAGACATTCTGACGAACGAACAGTAAGACTGGTGTGGGAGGAAGTCCCAACTGGAAGGAGACCACGCGGACGCCCGTCTCGGGCGAGATAAGTAGAAGAACCTAAGCACTATGGGCGTGGAGAATTGGATGGAGGTTGCTCAAGACAGAAAACAGTGGAGGCATGTTGTCGAGTCGGCTAAAACCCACGAAGGGTTGTAACGCCACGGAGTAAGTAAGTAATGCCCAAAACTATTTATGCTCCTTCTTCTTAGCCTTCTGTCGTCCATGTTTGGACATAGGCCTCTCCCAACTCCTTCCATCGGTCTCTATCCTGAGCAACATATTTCCAATTTGTTCCGGCTATTCTTTTAATGTCATCAACCCATCTCATCTGTGGTCTTCCTCTTGGTCGTTTACTTTCGTAAGGTCTCCAATGTTGTATTGTAGTATTCCAACGTTGGTCTTTCTGTCTAGCAGTGTGGCCCGCGAAGCTCCATTTAAGTTTGGCAATTTTTGTTGTTATGTCCTCGACTTTTGTTTTGGATCTTACCCAGTCGTTCCTCTTTTTATCTGACAGTCGTATACCTAACATTGCTCTTTCCATTGTTCTTTCTGTTGTGGCTAGTTTATTCATGTTTGCCTTGGTTAGGGTCCAGGTTTGACATCCATATGTCATGATAGGAAGGATGCATTGGTTGAACACTTTGCTCCTCAAGTATTGGGGTATTTTGCGGTTCTTAAGTATCCAACTAAGTTTTCCAAATCCTGCCCATGCTAGTCTTGCTCTTCTAGTAATTTCCGCACTTTGGTTCTCTTTGTCAAGTCTCAGGATTTGGCCTAGGTAGATATATTCCTGGATTTGTTCTATCTCACTGCCGTTTATAGTTATATGTCTGGGGTCATCTGTGTTTGTCATTATTTTTGTTTTTTTCATATTCATTTTTAGGCCGACGTATTGGGAGCTGGCTGCTAGTTCCCCAACATAATTTGCAGTTCCTCGAATGTGCTCGCTATAATCACTATGTCGTCAGCGAATCTGAGGTGGTTTAACTTGTTGCCATTAACGTTAATGCCATAGGTTGACCAATTTGTAGTTTTGAAGACGTCTTCTAGGGCTAGGTTGAAAAGCTTTGGCGATATTACGTCTCCTTGTCTCACTCCTCTCTTAATGGGGATGGGATTTGTATTTTCGTCTAGTTGTACTATCATAGTTGCATTTTCATATATATTATGTATTAGTTGCCTATATCTCGAATCTATTCTACAATTATTAATAGCTTGTTCTATGGCCCACATCTCGATACTATCAAACGCCTTTTCATAGTCGACGAAGGCAAGAAATACGGGTAGTTGGTATTCATTTGCCTTCTCTATCAATGTTCTCATTGTCAGCAGATGGTCTGATGTACTATATCCTTTGCGGAAGCCAGCCTGTTCAACCGGTTGGTAATTATCCATTTTGTAGGTTAACCGGTTATTAATAATTCTCATAAATAGTTTGTATACTTGACTGAGCAACGATATAGGTGTATAATTCTGTAGATCACATTTGTCCCCTTTATTGTGTAAGAGTATTACTAGACTCTCGTTCCAGTCTTTAGGGATCTGGCTATTATGGAGACATCAATTAAATAGCTCTGTTAGTACAGAGATTGTTAATGTATTGCTTGTTTTCAAGATCTCGGCAAGTATACCGTCGTATCCTGGAGCTTTATTATTTTTTAGTTCTTTTAAAGCTCTTTCTATTTCGTATCCTTTTATATTTGGTAGTACTTTTGATTCCACGTTTTTTATTTTTCTTTTGACGTTCTCCTTTGTTGTTTCATTAGGCTGGCCTTGCGAGCTGTACAAGGATGTGTAGAAGTCTTCGACAATATTTGTTATTTTATATTTGTCCTTCTCTACCTTATTGTTGGCGTCTTTAATTTTAATGATTTTTTGAACTCCCAGTAGACATTTTAAGCCTCTGTTGTTTTCAATGACTCGCTCTATTAAGTTCTCGTTCCATTTTTGTATGTCGCGTTTTAGTTCTTTTCTAATTGTTTTATTAAGTTCTCTATATTCTTGAGTATGGCGTTTGTTTTGCGCTAGTAGTTGTCTTCTTTCCGTCATTAGCTGTTTAGTTGCATTGCTTATTTTGTCTTCTTTAGTCCTTGTTTTCTTTGCGACCTGTAGTCCTGCTGCAAGGTTTTTATTATGCTTATTTCTTCAAATTCTGTAAAAATTGTGTTCTAAAAGTCACAAAATGAACAAAAATACATGTTTAAAAAATGAAAAACTTTTTTTTTTTTGACAATTGGCTGTTGCGAAAACGCAACACTGGGCAGTTAGGATGTAAAAAATTTTTAATAATACGTTGTTTGGAATATTTTATTAAATCATATAAAAGAGTTTTAAATAAACTGACATGAAAATAATATAAAAAAATTATTGCGTATTGCTATGAAATTTAATAAAACATTTTTCATGTAATGCAACCTTACATTTAATACATTTTTTATTGGTTGTTGAGTGACAAAGGACGCATCGGGTTCGTTTTTCTTGGGTAGAAATAAGATGGCCGATGTTGTCGAATCGAACATCTTGTGTAATGTTGTTTATGGAAGATTGAGATGGACCAGATCTTCTTGGAGGAGTTCCGAACATCGTCAACAAGGCTTTGGCTATATTTCGACGAAACTGCAGCAAATCCATTTCGGGTTGTTCAGGGATAATTTGTCTCATTCTACGGTAAATTAACCAAGCATTTTGTATGGAGACATCAAGACCCAGATAAATAAAGGCCAATACCATTTCTTGGATCTTATATTTGTTCTGTAATAGGCAACATTTTGATCCATCCGATCAGTTCCTCCCATATTTTCGTTATAAGCCCGAATAAGATGTGGTTGTGTTACTTTGATTTTTTTGCTTTGGGCAAATGAGTATCTGTTCGCATGATAAACTGGCGTCGTTTTATGGTAATTCGATGCCAAAGTAACTATGCTGTTATCATTCCACCTACATAAAAGCACCTTATTTTTCTCGTCGTACCAATTTCGTAATTCACGTATGGATTTTTTGAACGTTTCACTGAATGGACACTTTTCTATTCTATTTGATCGTATGGTTCCTACGTAACCTATTCCCTTCGATGTTAAAAAATCAATTAGTTTCATAGAGGTGAAATAATTATCAGCATATAAGCAATGAAGCATAACCCTATCGCATTGTATTTTAGGAATAAGTTGAGCAAACTGCAATATTATTCCACTTCCAAGGCCAAATTCTTTTTTGTATTCATTGGGTTTTCCCTTGGCTCCTTGATAAATATTGAAATCTATGAGGTAACCAGATTTCTGATTCCAACACCACGATTTATACCCAAAGCGTATGGGCTTGCCTTTTATGTGTTGTTTCATACCATGACGCCCATAGTATGGTATCATGGCCTCGTCCACGCTAGATTCGGTTTCCCATACAGTGTATTCAGTAAATGATTTGCGGAGGCTTTCAAGGTACGGAGAAATTTTGTATGTTTTGTCTGAACGATCTATGTTTAGGTTATCGTTAAAATGGAGGAATCTTATAATGGTTTCAAATCGATTACGACGCATATTACTTGAAATCAGTATATTTTTAACGTCATCAGATTCTTCCAGTACATGCGTCTTCTTGGATTCGTGCTGTACCCACTAACTAGTAAAATCCCTATAAAGGCTTTTAACTCGTCTACTCCAAATTCTAAAGTAGTACCTTTTTGAAGAGCATAACGAACTGTCTCCTTTACAATATTTGTTAAAAGCTCTTCATTGAAAAAAAAATCAAAGATCTGTAAAGGAGTGAGTGGTCGTGAATAAAATGAAGGAGTGTATGTGTTCCATTGAGTTTTTTTATTTTCAATATCCAAATAAAGGGAATTTTCATCTGGTAAATCTCCCTGAATCCATTTCCGTGGTAGGAGAGTTACACTTTTTGCACGAATCTCAGTAGATGCCACTTGAATATCTTGATTTTCTTCATTTTGTGTCTCTATTTCTGTTTCCATCTCAATCTCTTCCGTATCTTCTTCTTCCTGAATTTGTGTCACACTTTGAAGATCGGCCTCTTTTTCATATAGATTTATATTTTCTTCGTCGATTCTTCTTTCTTCTTCTTGATGAATTACAGCTTCTGATTCCGCATCCAACATATTTTTGTTTAGGTTATTGAATGTTCCTCCACAGTCTTCATCTCCACTATCTTCATCAGTCAATTCAGTGGGATCAGGAGGTGCTAGGAAAACATCTGCACTGGAAGCCGACTCCATAAGATTCGATTCTTCCAGCATGGACATAATTTTATGTGCTCTTGATTCGTAAAAAATTTTTTAGGACGACTATTATTACTATTACGACCAAAACTGGTCGAGCCAAGTTGATTTGACATCTTATTTCCACCTTCTAGAACAAAAATGATTTTTTGTACTAATAATATGCCTTGTGCCAGTGTTGCGAAAACGCAACACTGATAATTGGGCAGTTGTACCAACTAGCACAGATAAAATAATAGCACTTACTTGATAGATATATCCTCTTCAATGATTTAACAATACGTTGCTATCAAAAACCAAATATTTATCCAGTTAATTTATACACAAACGACTTACTACTAACTAAAAACACGTGTTTACAGAAGTCAAAATTAACCTACCACTTTCAATACGCCATCTGTTAATAGAAACCTAAATTTTGCGACCAATTCCCACTAAAACATACATAGGAAACTGTTGTGAAATAAATCTGAACCTTGACTGCCCGAATAAGTCATGTCATTTTCCAAAAGATGACGCCATAGTGGGCTATGTCAACTGTTGCGAAAACGCAACGCTGGACATGAATGGGTTAAAATAAATCATAATTAAACTCTTTCTGATGTTAATTTCATGTTTTTATTTACAAATAAATAATAATATAAGCAATTTTTAATAATTTTGAAGTTGCTGTGACGTATTTGATTGTAATTAAATATTTGATTACAATCAAGTTTTGATTAGCGTTCGAACAATCGGCCCTTAGAGTTTCAAGAAACAATATTTCTTCTTCAAGTGCCATCTCCGCGGCGGAGGTCGGCAATCATCATAACTATTCGGACTTTTGAGACGGCTGCTTCGATGTCATTCTACGCTTCACTCTGCTTCTCGTTCCTTGTTAAACGTTTTCGGACTAAACAGTCCATCATTAGGTTTAAAATTGCTAGGTTAAAATGCCTGAGCCACCAAAAATACATGGGTAAAAACCCTTTAAATTACATATAGTTATAAAAGATTATACATCATGTTGTTAAAAAACTGTGATGTTCAGTATTAAATTAAATATGATGAAATTAATACTGAACATCACAGTTTTTTAACAAGATGTATAATCTTTTATAACTATATGTAATTTAAAGGGTTTTTATCCCATGTATTTTTGGTGGCTCAGGCATTTTAACCTAGCGATTTTAAACCTGATGATGGACTGTTTAGTCCGAAAACGTTTGTTTTTTAGATGTAGCCCTTTAAGGGTTTTTAAATAAATATACCCACTTACGAAGACTAACCTCTTTTTTTGTGATACGTGGTATACAGCCAGCTACAGGAATTGTTTTCCTTGTGGATTTTCTCATTTTCTTGTTTTTACTGCGTTTAAAATTTCCATTTCTTTATTCATTCTTCCAAGAACTTCTTTGTTTGTGACGTGTTCTGTCCACGATATTTTCAATATTCTTCTGTACACCCACAGCTCGAATGATTCCAGTTTTTTCATTGATGTCGCATTCAAGGTCCAAGATTCCATTCCATAAAATAAAGTCGAAAAAACATAGCACCTCGCCAACCTAACTCTTAGTTCCAGTTTTAAATCCCTGGTACATAGCACTCTTCTCATTTTGTTGAAATTTGCTCTAGCCTTTTCTATTCTTATTTTGATCTCCTGATTGTAATCATTTGTGGAGTTAATCATTGTTCCCAGATATGCATATTTGTCCACTTGTTCGACGTTGGTTCCGTTTATTAGAAGATTCTCGTTATTTCTTTGAGTTTTCGATATTCTCATAAATTTCGTCTTCTTGACATTCATTGTTAGACCATATTCTTTTCCATACTCTGCTATTCTGGTCACCAGTCTCTGAAGATCTTCAATGTTTTCGGCTAAGATCACAGTGTCGTCCGCATATCTAATGTTGTTAATGGGAACTCCATTTACCTTTATTCCAGCTGTTTCACCCTCAAGAGCGTTTTTCAGGATCTCTTCGGAGTAGGCATTAAAAAGAATTGGCGACAATACGCATCCCTGTCTCACTCCACACCTAATTTCAATTT
Organism: Diabrotica balteata; assembly: GCA_918026665.1. NCBI lineage: Eukaryota > Metazoa > Arthropoda > Insecta > Coleoptera > Chrysomelidae > Diabrotica > Diabrotica balteata. The sequence goes on along the minus strand of OU898278.1, from coordinate 107,583,893 downwards.
CTTCTGACAGCTGTTCGTTAACACGTACTTTTGCTCGCTGCTTATATGATATGATCCTGAAGTCGAAAAAAGAGCTTCACGCGTTCCTAGGCCTTTGCAAAAACCAAATTATGTATCATTAACGTCTATGTCCAGTTTGTGATATATTCGGTTATGGATGACTTTAAGTAGTAACTTTAGCATATGAGACATCAAGCTAATGATGCGGTAATCGCTGCATTCTCTTGCGTTTTTATTTTTAGTGAGTCAAATGAAGATCGACGTTAACCATGTTAATTATATTGTAAAATATGGACCTATTTCTTCTGACGTAAGTTCTATGTGCTCTAGATCTCCTCTTTCATCATCGAACAATTCGTCGATATATTCTGCCCATCTTAGTACTTTCTCGTCCGATATGTGTTTTGCACGAGTGGGATTTTGTTTTCTTAGTCCTGCCAGTTCTTTAACTTTCTTGTGTAGTTTAAACAGATCATATTTGTTTTGAAGGTTTTCGATCTCTTTGCATTGCTCTTCAAAGTATTTTTCTTTTGCCTGCTTTATCATCTTCCTGATCTCGTGATTTATCTCTCTGTATTTATTGTTGTCCTTGTTTTTAAATAGTCTCCGTTGTTCCATCATATTGAGTATCCCGTCATTCATCCATTCTTATTTTCTCGTTGCGGAAGTCTTTAGTATTTCTTTACAGGGTTCCAGTAGACAATGTTTTACTCGATCCCAGTACTCGTCAATATCATTGGTGTTTGTGTTAAACAATATTTAAACATGTCTAATTTAATCAAATATTTAATGTAATCACATCTTTTTTTCGAATACATTTTTAAATGCATTTTTCTCAATAATGTTAAATTTATCAGAATATTTTTTTAAATAACATTAAGTAAGTTATTCTCTTTTAAGGCAGATATGATTTTTTTCCGACACCACTTTAGTCGTTAATTCGTATTATTTCTGCATTCACTTAACACTAATGTATTATGCAAAAAATTGCAAAAACAGAATTGAAATAATTAAAATTGTTATTCAACTCGTTTTAAAAATGTTTAATATGTATATATGTAATCTACATTGTTTTATATTGTGTGTTCAGCCTGCCGTGTAAGTAGTTTAAAACTGTTTACCATAGTGTATATTTTTCTAGCTTCCTCAGTTGTCCATTAAATCGACCTAACAAAGTTTTGACATATTCAAAGTTTATATAATATTCTATGTTTTTTGTACATCTTTAAAATGTTTGTAGTGTTTTACAGTTTTGGATTTTCCGATGCTGTATTGCTTGGTCTATAGGTGTCTTACAGTGGTAAATTGTTTAGTTCGAAAAGTTGACTCACGTTTAGTGCGAAATCGTGTGTGTGTGTGTGAATTAACTGTGGTTGTATCGTTTTCACATTGTGGAGTTGCCTATCAATATAAGATAAGGTAATAATAATAAATACTTTATTAACGAAATTCGTTCTGTTTGAAATCATCAATATTACAATAATATTAATGATAAATAACTGCATGCTGGTTATGTTTGATATTATCATTAATCATTTGCATGTGATTTATAAAATTATTATTTGTTTAACAACACTTCCGACCATAAAATGAACATACGTAGTGTATTGTATTTTATGCCCAACAATTTTATTTTGTGTTACCTTCAATATAACCGATTAAAAAAGCTGCTAATATATGTGAATTTGTAAACTTCTTTTAATATTAGCTAACGTTGTGTAGATTAAACAAACGCTTACACAGGATCCAAATTGAACGCATGTCAGAAACAAACTCGATTTCAGTTTGCTCGGCAACACTAAATTGGGTCTTTCATTAAAGGAGTCTGATTGTCTGAGAGTGAATGTACATGTATAGTAATAATAGAAGACTTCGCATTTACAGGAGGCTCAGATAATAATTTGCCTAATAATGTATTACCGAAATAGTGAACCATCGAGATGGTTCGTGTATTTTTGGAATTGTCGCTTTCGAAGAAAAAAAAGTTTGTGTTCGTACCCCGAACATGTACATTGTTGTACATTACATATATTCTCTAAGATTATCTTTTTCTTACATCAGCTACGTCAGCGAAGGCTTCATGTTAATGCATTATAACACTCGATGTTATACACTATGGATCATAAACGTTACAAAACTGGCATCAATGTAACAACAATGTTCTGACCTTCTTCAAGAAGTGGCACATATGTATGCAACCTATTTTCCCGATATATCTTCTATAATTTTACGGAACTTTTATGTCGACGATCTTCACACAGGTGGTTCTACAATAGAAGATATCAAACGCATTCAATCATTTACTTCCGAATTATTGTCTCATCATGGTTTCCAATTGAGAAAATGGAAGTCAAACGCACTTATTTTAAACTTTGACAATCAAAATAATGTTTCCTTGGAAATTGGAGCTGACGATACTATCAAAACTTTGGCTTATTGTGAAGATCCAAAATCTGACACATTCAATGTCAATAATTACAAAGAGACTTATTCTTTCCACTATATCGAAAATATTTTATCCACTAGGTTTGCTTTCGGCTGTAACTATAACAGCTAAAATTATTCTCCAAGATTTGTGGAAATTAAAAATTTCCTGGGACGAAATCGTTCCCATGGATATCTTTACGAAATGGGTTACATATCAGACTCAACTGGTTAAACTTAATCAGTTACAAATTCCTAGGCATGTAATGTGTACAAACTACAAGTCAATTCAACTGCACGGTTTTTCAGATGCATCCTGCTGCATATGGTGCTTGCATTTATATTCGTTCATCTGAAAACTTCGACAATATTCGTTGTTATCTACTGTATTCCAAAACCAGAGTAGCTCCTTTAAAACACATCCTCACGGTACCGCGCCTAGAACTTTGTGGAGCTTACTTGCTAGCTGAGTTGATAGACAGGTAAAACAACATATGCAATTAAGATCACTGGTGCGACTCCACTATTGTTCTAGGATAGATAAAGACTGCTACGAGTTTGTTAAAGACGTTTGTGGTAAATAGAGTTTCTCAAATTCAAACTTTGACCGAATCTCACACATGGTGTTACGTGAATACCTTGAGAATCCGCAGATCTATCAAGGCTTCTCTAGAATCATGACAATAGAACATTCGAACCTTCTGAATCCCTGAGCTTCGACCAGTATCAGCCCTTATCGCAAGAGTTCACATGAAATTGGACATCATCACTAAAATATTCTCATTTGTTAAACTACAACGCATTATCGTTTATGTATTACGCTTTATAAATAATTGTAAATTTTCTCCTAAACGAAGGAGCTTCGACAACCTTTCTTATGAGGAAATAGATAATGCTTTAAAATATATAATTCGACTAGTACAAAATGAAACATTTTATGACGATTTGGCACACCTTAAGAGACATGGTAACGTTGACTCTAAAAGTAAATTACCTACCCTCAATCCGTTTATCGATAAGGATAACATACTCCGCGTTGGCGGAAGACTGCTTAATTCTGATTTTTGTTACGATAAAAAACATCTCATTGTCGTTGATTCTAAACACCTTCTCTTCTTCTTCAAGTGCCATCTCCACAGCGGAGGTCGGCAATCATCATAGCTATTCGGACTTTTGAGACGGCTGCTCTGAAAAGTTCATTTGATGTACATCCGTACCACTCTCTCAGGTTGCGCAGTCATGACATTCTACGCCTCCCTATGCTTCTCTTTCCTTGGATCTTTCCCTGCATAATCAGTTGGAGCAAGGTGTATTTCTCTCCACGTGTAATATGACCGAGATATTCTAATTTTCATGTTTTAATTGTATTTAAACATTTTTCATTTTTTCTAAACACCACTTTACTACTATTCTTGTACGAAATGAGAATCTAACCTTAAATCATTGCGGTCCTTAACTACTATTAGCTTCCATTCGTGAAAAATTTTGGTCCATTAATGGTGATTCGCAAAATCGTTCGCGATTGTATTATCTGTTGTACCTAAATTAGAAACCTATCTTATGGGTAATTTACTCTCGTCACGTCTTGTTCCCTCTAGGCTATTCTACAACTGTGGACTTGATTATGCAGGACCTTTTTTGCTAAAGGATCTACACCCGAAATTAAAACTATCAAGGTTACATAGCTCTATTCATCTGTTTAGCAACTAAGGCCATATATTTAGAAGTCGTGAGCAGCTTAACCACGAAAAGTTCCCTAGCAACGCTAAATCGCTTTATTTCTCGACGCGGAAAATGCGCTTCCATCCTTTCGGACAATAGTAGTACCTTCGTTGACGCAAAAAATGAGCTTGTCAAATTTTTTGACACCTCTAGTTCAACCATTAGGGACAATTTAATTACCGAAGGTATCAATTGGCAGTTTATTCCGCCACGATCACCTCACTTGGAGGAATTTGGGAGGCGGGAGTAAAATCTGTCAAATTTCACCTAAAGCGTGTCATTGGCAATACAATTCTTTCATATGAAGAATTTTCCACTGTTTTATGTCAAATTGAAGCTTGCCTAAACTCACGACCACTCTCACCAATGTCTAACGACCCTTTTGACTTACTTCTTACTCCAGCACACTTTTTAATTATATCCACATTGAACGCAATACCTGAACCGAATTTCTTAGATGTCAAGGAAACAGCCTTAGCAGATTCCAAAGGCTTCAAAAAATGATCCAAGGTTATTAAATCAGGTGATCCAAGGAATACATTTCATCCCTCCAGCAGCGAGATAAGTGTAAAATCATTTCAACAGTCTTCTCAGAATTGGAAGTCTAGTGACGGTGAAGGAAGATGGAACTGAACCCTTGAGATGGTGCCTGGGTAGAGTGACTCAATTACATGCGGGTAATGACGGAATAGTTCGTGCAGCGACAACTAAAAATAATAGCGGTTGTTTCAAGCGACCAGTGACAAAGGTGTGCGTCCTACCCACAGGTCAGTGACTTAAGTTCAGTGAAACAAACAGTGAAAAAACTTTTAACTCAACTCTATTACTTGTTGAACCCCTGCATGCGTTCAAGGGAGGCGGCTTAAATGTTAAAACTTTCGAGCAACCCCGTATAATACACTTTTAGTCAAGTTATACTCGACCTTCATTTTATGTAGTTATGCTAGTTAGTAGTTAGTAGGGCTCTATGTAGTTGCGGATATAGGAAGGTCGACACTCAACGTTACAGAGTCTCATCACATCAACGTTACGATAAGGACGCTATTTTTAAATTTATCGTTTACAAAATATTTTACATTTGCTTTTTTTTCTTCAATACAGTTTAGTTTAAGTGATTTGTTTTTGTATTATTAACACTTCGTGAAATTCAAATAATATTTAACTTACATCCTACACACCTTTCTTTCCCAGATCTCTTGTAACATCGAATAACATCTTTTAATTTTGAATTAGCTGCTCTCCCATACAAGGTAAAAAAAGATCATTTTCACAGTCAAAAATCGTTTTAGAAAGTTACTGTGTGGGATTACTAACAACTAAAAATCTCTAATCGTTACAAACAGCGCAGCGTAGTGCGAAAACCCGTGCGGCACTACTTCGCCACGTCCACTCCACTCCCTAATCCATTCCTTCCCTGTCATATCTACTGATTAGCAATATATATTTTAAGATTAGTGGAAATGTTTTTAATGTTCAGAATGTGCATGTGCACGAATTTCGTTATATCAAACATATTACATTTAAACGTGAATGCAAAAATTTAGTTAAACAGTAAATAAAATCGCAATTAACATTTTAAAAAATTGAAGCTGATATAATAATCTATTCTAATACAGCAGATAAAATAATTAAAATCAAGTGTATACGTTACGTAGCACATTTTATTTAGCTAATAACTAATCTAAATTTTAAGCCTTGTTTTAGCGTAGTAAGAATATTATTAAAGAGCATAATTATTATGAAATAGTCCAGTCCTTAGAGATTTGATCTCTAAAACTGAGACGAACAAATGAAAATTTGTCAATTTCAATAAAATGCATTGAGAATTTAACAAAATGTATTGAACAAAACAAGAAATAAACAAAAAACAGTTTTTGTGTAGAATGAATGGTTCTCTCAGAAACAACGCTTAAAGCGATCGGCGATTTGGATGTCAGTTATGCAGACAAAATAAATTTTAAATAAAATTTGTATCAACTCAACGGTAATAAATTCGATATCTTTTTACTAGGTGTTCTAATTACAAAAATCAAAATGTGTTTTAAATGTGAAGAGCGCAGCTTTCGTATGCAATTAATACGTTAAATCTATTAAATAAATAAAACGTTGCGTGATTTATTTCATCTTTTTTTCTTTAAATAAAATCCACAAGGAAAACAATTCCTGTAGCTGGCTGTATACCACGTATCACAAAAAAGAGGTTAGTCTTCGTAAATGGGTATATTTATTTAAAAACCCTTAAAAGGGCTACATAAAAAAAACAAACGTTTTCGGACTAAACAGTCCATCATCAGGTTTAAAATTTTAAAATTGCAAGGTTATAATGCCTGAGCCACCAAAATACCTGGGTAAAAACCCTTTAAATTACATATAGTTGTAAAAGATTATACATCATGTTGTAAAAAAACTGTGATGTTCAGTATTAAATTAAATTTTACTTCAGGTAACATACACGGCTGAAGTGAGTTCCAGAGCCGGAGAGTAAACCTCCTTAGGTAACATACATGGCTGAAGTGAGTTCCAGAGCCGGGGAGTAAACCTTAGGACGTTTACTCTCCGGCTCTGGAACTCACTTCAGCCATGTATGTTACCTAAAGTAAAATTTAATTTAATACTGAACATCACAGTTTTTTTACAACATGATGTATAATCTTTTACAACTATATGTAATTTAAAGGGTTTTTACCCAGGTATTTTGGTGGCTAAGGCATTATAATCTTGCAATTTTAAAATTTTAAACCTGATGATGGACTGTTTAGTCCGAAAACGTTTGTTTTTTTGATGTAGCCCTTTTAAGGGTTTTTAAATAAATATACCCATTTACGAAGACTAACCTCTTTTTTTTATCTTTTTTTTGTTCTCATAAGATCAATAAAATTTATCACTTCCATTGACCCTTTGTAGCGTAATTTCCATTGTTAGAGCCTAATTCTATAACGTGAAATTTTGATTTTGAGTTTTGTCAACAAATATGAGCCAATTGAAATATGTCTAAAAACGCTTAATTTAATACTTTCACATTACAAACGATTGCACGTCACGGGAAATGCCTCCGCGAACACGTTATTGGGTGGAATTTGTAGCTGAAGTTGGTTAATGTTGCATTTGAACTACTCTGACGTCACTGTCGGTAAGCGTTGAATCTGCATTACCGGCCGAGCATGAACCTTAGCCAAGACTGGAACAATTTTGTCAACTGTCCATTATTCTTCTTTTTGGTCCGTCTATTCTTCTTCGTCTGTCAACTGCCAACTTTTCATTTTCCATAGCTAATATCAGAACGAAGCTACACCGTCGCGGGGATATGACACAAGCATGACAGACATATTTTGATGTTTAACGATTTGAGAATATCACATGTGTGGAAATTGTAACGAGCTGCATACTGTATTTTATCTAGGACGAACAATTTATTTATTTTTAAAGTTGTTGTACTTTGTACTTCTGTGTACTTCTGGTCTGCGGCAAGAATATATGTTGGTCATAGACGGTTCTTTGATAGCCATCAGGCAACAATTTCCCTTGAGCATGTTTATAAAAACCATAAGTGCATTGTATATCAGATTTCTTTTTAGATCGTTTGCAGCAAATACGTGGTATTTTGGATGTTATCAATAGCACTTATTCTAAGAACGAGCCTGGTATAATGGCTTGAATGTGACATTAATTTGTGTAGACGGCGTTTATCTGGCGGCCATAAAACAAAATGTATACTGCGTTTATATTTATCGTTGGGTACTAGTATAGTAAATATCTGTATATTTGCTTGAGCGAGCATAATCGTAACAATGTATGATTTTAATGACATGACTAATGTTACATCAGTGTTTTGCATATTTTTTTTATTGGCTTTAGGGTAAATACCCACACAGCCAGAAACAAATTTTTAAAAACAGATACAGGGATTACACAGGGATTACACTCTTCTCGCCCAGGGGCCGATCAGGGCATTTTTATAAACGATAAAAGGTAGGCCTCGGACAGATAGGTATGCATACATTAAGTAAAGACAAAAGGAATTAACAAAGGTGGTTATATTTGTATATTCGTTGTTCTGACGAAAGACAGCAGACAATCGTAAATTTCTTTTTTTTCTAAAGCAAGAAGATGCAGTATATTAAATGGCCTTTCAATGTTTAATTTTAAAAGTTTACTGAAAAGCTCATTAGATTGAGCTCTATATTTTAAACAATCAAAAAAGATGTGGTCAAGATCACCGATTTTATTACAGGCTTCGCAAAGATCACTCTCAAGTATTTTTATTTTAAATAAATGTGCTGGATAACATGCGTGACCAAACTTCATTCTGCTGATAATAGTTATACTTTTTCTACTGTAATTGTACTCATTGTACCAAGGTTTTCTCCTTAATTTGGTTTCAAGTCTGGTGTAACGTGTTGGATTTGTGAAGCTGTACTCTTGCCATAAATAGGACCATTTCTTCATCATTCTCTATTTTGCTATGATTATTTGTTGGTCTGTAGTTAATTCGTAATTTATTTGTTCCCCCATTACTATGCTTTCTTTGGCAATTTGATCTGCAATTTCATTGTTTGTTATTCCTGCGTGTGCTTTGACCCAGAAGAATTTTATATATTTATTCTGATCTTGTAATTGTTTAAGTATTGCTTGGATGCTAAAAATAATATCATTAGTTGTGTTTGAGTTTGATTTTAAAATTTTAAGAACGGAAAGTGAATCGGAAAAGATTATAGCGTTCTGATCCTCTTCCTGATAAACATATTCTAGTGCTTTTAGAATTGCTATTGCTTCAGCTGTGAAAATAGATGTGTTTTTGTTTAACTTGTATTTTTTCTGTATACGTTTAGGTATTACGAAAGCGCAACCTGTACCATCGGTGTTTTTTGATCCATCAGTGCATATAGTGACGTAATTTGGACGTTCCTCTAAAATTTGATTTATGACTATACTATTAAATGATGATAACTCCGAATAAAGTGGTATATTCACATCACAGGAAATAAAGTGATCAAAGTAGTCGGTCTCTAACTTTGTTTGTGGTTTTAAGGCCACGTTTCTTAATCCATCACAAATAGGAGGAGAGTGTTTATGAATCCAAAAAGGCTTAGTTAGGTCGTATTCGTTTAATTTATACATGCTGCTAATGAATGGTGAGTTTTTCTTTAGCGACTTAATAATCATTTTTTCAGCTAAAAATGATCTTCTCAGTTCTAATGGAGGTTCGATTGCGTCAGCTCTTAACGGTTCAACTGGTGTAGATTTCATTGCTCCCAGACATATTCTGAGTGATTTGTTTTGTATAATATCCAGCTTACGTAGATTTGTTTTATTGGCTGTTCCATAGAGTGTACAACCATAATCAATTATTGATCTGATGTAAGCTTTATAGAAGAGTAGAGCTGTTTGAGGTTCTGCACCCCACCAAGTTCGCATAATGGATTTTAAAAAGTTTAGCCCTTTATTGCATTTTGTCTCTATTTGTTCAATATGAAGTTTCCAGGTTAATTTTTTGTGTCTAATGTGATTCCCAAGTATTTGACATTGGTATCCACCGGAAATTCTATACCATCTATTGTAATTTTCTGCATCGGTTTCATGTTATGCCTGGTGAAGATTATAACTTTGGATTTTTCTGCGGAGATTTGAAGCCCTAAATCACTTATGGAGCTTAAAACGAGTTTCGTGCTTAAATTCAAACGATTAATGCATTCGTCGAGATATTTGCTACGTGTATAAACAACAAAATCATCGGCATATTGTATAATAGTTGCTTTAGGTATAGGGGTGTGTAAATTAGTAGTATATATATTAAAAAGTAATGGTGCAAGGACTGATCCTTGTGGCAGACCTAAATTTGCAGTTTGGTATTTTACTGGGCACCTATAATGTCCTCTGAGCCCTACTTGTCTGTTTATATATAATTTGCATATCGTGTTGGCAACTTCTTGAGGGATTTGTAATTGTATCATTTTTTCCCGTAAGATGAACCAGTTGACATTGTCGTAGGCACCTTTCACATCTAGAAACATCGTTCCATTATACTCGTTTTCAGTTAAGCCTATTTGTATGTCTGTAACTAAGTGTGTCACCGCATCTATGGTACCAAAACCTTTTTTAAAGCCATATTGTGTAGTTGGCAGAGCGCCGGTTGTATTTAACCACCATTCCAATCGGTTTTTAATTATTCTTTCAAAAACCTTGAGTATACAGGGCATAAGTGCAATAGGTCTATATGAGTCACATAGATGGGGGTCTTTGTTTGGTTTGTAGATTGGTATTACAATAACCTTTTTCCATTCTTCTATTCTTTCCCCATTGATCCAGATATCATTTAGAATTTTGATTAGAAACATCTTAGCATTGTTTGGTAATTGGAATATCAGGTGATGTATTCTTTCTGTTTTTTATGACATAATTTAATTCTGTTAAGCAAATTGGTTGACTAAAAATTTTATGGTTGGTGTTATTTTGTCTTTGTTTTGAGAAAATGTGTGAGGTATCACCCATAGCATTAGCTGGTGTAATTTTATCTAAAAATTGTTCTTGCCATTCATAATTATCTGATGTATTACCTTTCCTATATATCCTATTCATTTTTCTGGCCTGAGTTCATATGCTTGTCAATGGTGTATTTCTATTTAAGTTTTCGCACGAGAGCTGCCAATGTAGTTTAGCTTTAATTTTTAAAAACTTTTTTGTTTTTAAATTTTACGACGAAATTTTAAAAAATTTCGTTTTTACATTTGACATAATTTTCCATAGTGCTTTGTTGCTTATACGTGTTGAGCATTTGTTTTCTTTTTTCTTCACAGCTTTGATCCCACCATGGTGGAAGAGGAGTTTTTTTGTTCGGTTTAAAGGGTTGGTAAATGGGTATAGAGGCATTGGCTGCCTTATTTATCCCTTCAATTAATAAGCTATAATTATCTTCGGCGTTACTGCTATTTTTAATGTGTTGTGAGAAATAGTTATTCGCAACTTCGTAATATAGAGTCCAATCTGCTTTATTCAAATTCCATTTTGTTTTTGGGTGTATTATGATGTCTTTACTTTACATGCCTTTGTTAATTTCTATAATGATTGGAAAATGGTCTGAACCCAGTACATCAGGTAAAGTTTCCCATGCACAATTAATTGCTATATCTGAAGTTGCAAAAGTTAAATCCACGACTGAATTATTCCCGTTATTTGTGAACCTTGTAGGTGATCCGGTGTTTAGAAGTACTAACTCCGTATTATCTGAAGCGGTTATAATTTGCGTGCCTTTGGTGTTACTTTTGTATGATCCCCATGTTGAATGATGCGCATTGAAATCACCTCCAAATATACTATTTGACTTGGTACAGTTAAGAATTGCGTCCCAATCGGCAGTTGTTGTTCGTATATCAGGTGGGCAGTATAGAGAGAAACATGTTAGCGTTATTTCACTGTTATTCAATATTTGTATACCACACATTAAAATATTTTCATTAAAATTTTTATTAATTGGAATTTCTTTAAAACAAAATACATTTCTAACAAGGATTGCCACACCTGCATAACCATCATTTCTATCTTTACGAATAATATTATAACCCTTGAAATTATATTGTTTATCTGGCTTAAACCATGTTTCTGAAATTAAGGCAATATCGATTATATTTTCATTTAAACATTTAAGTAAACTCAGTTTATTGGCTACAGCCGATTGCGCATTCCATTGTAAAATCTTTATTTTATTTTTTATTTTATTAGCCATTACTTAAATTTATTAAAATTGTTAATTTTATCATAAATGTATGCTTTATCTAACGTTTCTAAATCGCTATAAGAATCAAACTCTTCGAGTACACTTTTAAAAATATTGAAAAATATGTTTATAAATTCATCTGTATTAGGATCAGGATCGGCACTGTGTAAAATATTTGAGGGAAGAGGTCTTTTTGGACCAAATTCAAAAGGAAACATAGGTTCAGGTAAGGGAGATTGGGCTTTTCTTTTTTTGAAATGTGAAGAAGTTTCAGGTTGATTTGGAGGTACTTTTTGTGTTTGTTTTTGGGTATTGGATCAGGATGGTTTAGGTATATGTTTGATGTTAGTTTGACTTGGGAGAGGTGGAAAGCTTTCGTTATTTCGCATACCTAATACTTCAAAACTATTTCTCGTACTAACAGCAGATGTGTAAGAGTTTTTTAGACTGTCCTTTGCTTCTGAGAATGTTAAATTTTTTTCGGCCATATGTCTTTTAATTTCGTTTTGTTCTTTAAATTTTGGACATTGTTTGGAAATGGATTTATGTTCATAATTTTTACAATGTATACAATAACTGTCTTGTGGGTCTCTACAGTTATGATCATCGTTTTTCTCTTGTCCGCAGTTAATACATCTGATTTGTGTACTGTTGCAATTACGAAATATGTGTCCATGTTGCAAGCATTTAAAGCATTGTATAACTCTATGCACATAGGGTTCTACAGAACAGACAACACTGTTTATATATACATATCTGGGTAAAATGTTTTCTTCAAAAGTAAGTAATTTGTCTGGGGACATATACTTTTTCTCCATTTAAGTCAATTTTCCTTTTGAGTCGAGTGACTTCCGTTACTGTTATATTTAATATTATATTATCAAAAAGATATTGTTCATTAAAAGTAGTATCTACGTTTCTTATTATGCCTTTTCGTTGAAGCAAATTATTTGGGATATATGTTTTAGTTGTTCCTCTTTTAAATTTTCATTTTGTACTAAACTATTTGCATCTTTGGGGCTTTTAACTTGTACTCTTACCCTATTCTTCCCTACTCTGTCAATACTAAGAATATTCTTGATTACTAATTTTTTATGTAAAATATGACCTACCTTCATAGGATGCAGTTTGCCAATATTTTCTTCATTTGTTTTTTCAATGAATACATATACCTTATCCGTATAGAGATATCCTTTTTGTAGACTAAACAGCTTAATTCCTTTTTCCTGTTTCTTAGTTTGTAGGCATTCTTCCACTTGGTCCATATTTTGGTTCCCCCCTTTGTCAGGGGGGAGTTTTCATCCATTTTTGTGAACTACCACTACATACACACAAACAAAAACAATAACAAACACTTAAATAAACACAAAAACTGGGTTTATTTGCCCGGAGCGAAATTGGTTTATTATTGATAGTCACAAAAAACTGGTCTTAATCACTATTTAAGCACCTGTAAATATACGTGTTCTCTTTATGAATGATCGAACAAGACTGTTTTGAATTTAGGATTTGTATTTTGGACACATAGGAATATTTATATGGATTAAGTAGTTAAATATCTATCACTTTATGAAAACAGGCTTTGCGAAAATAGCAGTTTATCTCAGTAAATGACCGTTAGTATAATTTTCCTCGTCACTTTCCTGGTTGATCAGCTATCATGACTATCGTAAAGCTTTTGACCGAGCTTAATACCAAAAACTAGAAATATTCAGATCAACGTATCTGTAACATTATGAAACTCTGCTGGAATCAGATAGCTCAAGTAACGGCGAAGAGCAATATATCGGAGCAGATAACCATGAGAAAGGTGGTGCAACAGAGATGCATATTATTTTCACCCTCTTTAATCTGTATTTGGAAAAAATCTTCGCAGAAGCTCTTAAAGTTCTTTTCTCGAAAGTTCAAACACAAGCTTTTCTTAGACTGCATATCAGCATCGCTGAACGAGTGCCACCCTTTAGATACCTGAAAGCAGTTATGAGTAATAATAGAATACAACTAAAGAAATCTTTTTAGGAATAGAGCAGGCTAGGAGGACGTTTATGAGCGTGAAAAACTTCTTTATTTCTTGAAATTCGAATACTAGGCTGCTATCTTTTCCCAGTCTTCCTCTACGTCTGCAATAGCTGAAAAATTTGAAACATGTCCTGGATCAAAAAACTATCAAACACCGAAGTTCTTGACAAAGAATGCAGAAGAACAAGGAGCGGAGGCTAATAAATAGAGGAAAGACCGAATTCCTGGCTCAAGGATCTGCGCTAATTGCTAGGCAAAACGTTATCCGAAATCTTTAGAACTGCTATTTCACGTGTAGCTATAGTCAATTAGATCGATAACCTTCGAATGGAGAGGGTGCAATAAGAAGAAAAATAACTTTCTTAGGTTCACGGATCTTTCTTGTTAACAAATAACCTGGAGCAAAAATATGTGCAACTTTTTGGTGTGATGTGTTACTTAAAAGTAGGGTATCTTTAATGACCTTTATATTATTTCGGTTACTGTAAAATATTCCGCGATAAATTTAGTACTTTTCTAACGCATGCATTTTTTCTTTCAATTTTGAATTGGTTTCACTTTTTGTTTGTCATCGTTTGTATTATCTGTTTATACAAGAAAGACATTGTGACCTAATTTTTATTAACAAATCACATATTAGATGTTTACACAAACATTATTTAATATTAATCATAATTAATAGTTTTCAGTTTATAGTTTCTTATAATTTAATAATACTCATATAAAAATCTGTTAACAGCAAATAATATCAAATTTCTGTAATCTGGAAATAATCTAAAATTATAATAGAAGACATACAAAAAATTGATTTTTATATCAAAAACACGTCACAAATAAAATTTTGAAATGTTGATAACTAAAAAACAACATTTTTATTTTTATGATAAATTAAGTAATATATTTTTCTCTTAAGTATTATTTTCATTCATGTATATTGGGTATATCCGACGTAAATAGTTTAATAATTGTACAGATTGTGTGAAATTAAATAGTATTAACCTATTAGTGCTTAGAACTAACAGAGAATAAAATTGTTGAATTTGTTGATCGATTTGATCAGACAAAGTTTTAATTATTCACTAAAAAAAATAAGAAAACAATGCAAGCTCTCGGATGGGCAAATAAGCCTTGCATATTCTAGTCGATAATACACACATTACTAATAGATTTTTTAATATGTAACTATGCCGGGGTTGGTATAAGTTTGGTAAAGGATCTTGGATGCAGTATGGGTTACTGTAATCATACGGGTCATACTGTAACAAAACTCCGAGTAATGTCCACTGTTTCCGACGAAAGATTCGGAAATTCTAGAAAATAGAACTCAGCTTATGCTAAAAAATCCTACACTCACGTTCCTCGCGTAGCCACTGGGTGCGTGGCATACAATGAGTGTGCATTATTTAGTAGACAAGAGGAGTCGCCTAAAAACTGGAACATATCGGCTAAGGGAATAAACCCTGACAGAAAATTCTGGTCCTCCAGGTTGGGGCTTGGGTAATGGGCCGGTAATTCGTTACCGTAAAACCTTTAAATAAGCCTTGGATAGATTGGTCTTATCGACCACGACAAGTAAAGAAATATGGACTACGCACTCGGTATCCAGTCCTGGTATTGAATAAACCACCACAGGTATCACTACTTAACGAGCTCAGAAAATACAAATTAGAACTAGCAGCAATACAAGAAACTAAATGGTTAGGACACGGAATAAAAGATACAAAAACGCATACAATACTATATAGCGTAAAAGATAGCGGAGGAAAAAGAGTTCGGAGTAACCTTCATAGTTGACAATAAGATGAAACATGCCATATTAGATTTTAAAGCAGTGAATGAGAGAATATGTAAAACTATCGTGAGTTTGTTGGCGTGAGAAATTGGAGAAGATATGCGCTGGACCGGCAAGTTTGGAGGCTTAGTTTGGAGGAAGCCAAGGCTCGATTTGGGCTGTAGCGCCATTGGAGAGAGAGGACTATGCTGGGAAGTATCTGTATCTTCGTTTAGATCAGATTGGCTAATTGCCAATTTCTATCGTATGGACTTCCAAGACAAAGCTGATTAATTCTCAGATGTTTAGCTCAATCTCTTAACACAAACTCATGCAATGGAAACTGTTTTATTTGGGTGTACAAATATAATTTTTGGACTTTCTATAGGACGTGTTCACAATGGAGGTGATATATCAGAATAAGTACGTTTCTGCCCAGTATTTTTTAATATAAATGTCTCCACTCTCCATCGAATCGTGAGTTTTTGTAGTTTTATGAATGAATGAGCTTCTATTGTATTTTTAGAGGAATTAGAGAGTTATATGAAGGACTGGTGTATTGGTTTAGATCTGATGTTGAGGATTTACTTGGTTGTGAGCTCGTATAAGTACAGTTTGCGGCTATGTGTCCAGATTATTGATATAGATGGGAGCTTAGACGATTAGAGAGAAAAATTTCATTAGCACGTATTCTCAAAATCAATGACAATTGAATCAGGAGTAACTATATTTTCATCAGGTGTAGAATACACCTGTCTTCGTAATCTAAAGACGTGATCATATTGATGGTCGGGAATACCAGACCTTAAGAAAGTTGTCGGATGTAGTAAAGATGGACTCTCTTCAAAGGAGTGCCTGAATATCAAGACGCGTTAGCGTCTTTGATGAGACCATTAGAGATAAATTAAATACCACAGACACGGTAACTGATACTGAATAGAAAGAAAGAGTCTTAAGTGGTTTGGACATCTTCTATGGATGGAAGAAATTAGATGGCCTAGTAGAGTATTTAAATGGAATCCGCTATAGATAAATTCACATTCAGATGGCAGCGTTACAGAGATAGGCCTGTACTTTCTATATGCCAGAAATAACTACATTGTTGTCAGTTTTTAATCGTACCTACAATCGTACGTTATGGGCCGGCTCCTATAAAAGAATTATAATTTCGGAAATATTTATGAATGTGAAACGGAAAAATACTACATTTTTTTAATTATATAATTTTTCTGTTGGTATTTTAAAAATAGAAAGTTATATTTCGGAAATCTGGTCTTTTCGGAATTATATCTTCTGTTCAAAATTGTTTACAATTCGTGGAAATGAAATAATTATTTGTATAATCCGTTTTTGATCTTAATGTCCTTTTAATGACACACTTTCTCTACCTGCATTTACAGTTACAGACATTAAAAAATAATTTAGAATTAAAAAAATATACCTATTTATAAATTCAAAATTATTGTCTAATGCCAGCAATTATAAATTCAGGTAAATACTTGAGAGTCATTAAAAGAATTTTCAGTTGATATCAGACGTTTGTGTCGTGTCAGTGTCAAAATGGCCGCGAGTGTAATAAAATTCAAAAACGGTAATTTGTTAAATAGTGAATGCAAAAAAATAGTGTTAAATGTTTTTAACTATTTATCAAACAGTAATAATGATAAAAGTGTATCAACAATAGTGCGGGAAGTTTCTGCTATGACTAGAGTCTCTGAGCGAACGATATTCCGATATAGAAGTGAAAGTAAAAATGGTCCACTCGTAACTCCTATAAGAAAAAAAAGAACCGGTTATTTGAATAGTCGTGAGAATAGATATGATGAGATCTATTTGAAAAATGGTTTGAAGAGATGTTAATACCGAATCTCCCAAAAAATAAAAAGAATGTCATTATCTTGGACAATGCATCTTATCACTCTAGGAAATTAAATTTTCCCAAACAATATTGGGTGAAACGTCAAATTAAGGAGTGGCTGTATGAAAAGGACATTTATTTTGAAGAAGATTACTTAAAAAATGAACTTCTGGAAACTGCTAATGTAATTTAAAAATATTTATGACAAATACAAAATTGATTGTATTGGTGAAAAATACAGGAATCACAGTGACGAACAATGCCGCGTAGATGTACATATCTTAAGACTTCCGCCTTATCACTGTGAACTGAACCCAATAGAAATGGTGTGGAGTGAAGTGAAACGGTACGTGTCCTCTAAGAATTCAAGTTTCAAACAAAACGACGTTAAAACATTGATTTATGAAGGTTATGATAAAGTACAGAACAATGGACATTGGAAAAATTACGTCAACCATGTTATAAAATTGGAGAATAATTTTTGGACAGTAGACAACATTCAAGATGACATTGAACCTATTAGAATTTCATTAAACGATGACTCTGAAGATGAACTAGATTATGAAAATGAAGATGATTGAAAATTGTTTTTCGGGGGTATTCTTTTCTCAGTAAAGGTAATAAAATATTTAGTTGATCTGGTTGAAATGTAGCACACTTAAATAACTCATTAATCGACATAATTTCAAGTAGTTATATTAGACGTCATTATGCAAAAAATAAAGTTATGAACATTTAATAAATTAGTGCACAATTGAGGCCCCTAGAACACAAGGGGTGTAAGTGCCAAAAACAAAGTTTTGAAAAATCTTTGTTCAAAGTTCGATATAAATTTAAAAACCTAGGTAGCACTTTTTCAGTTTTCAGCATGTTTTCAATGACATGTAATTTTTGATGGTGTTATTGTTGTTAATGTAGAAAGTTTGAAGCCAAAAGTACGTGCCTGTTGTTAGATATCAGTTGCTAAGTGATAAGCAACTGCACTTACACCCTTGTGTTCTAGGGGCCTCAATTAGGGGTTTTTTGCAATTATCTCAGTCATTTGTTTATGTATTTTAATTTACAAACTAAAAAATTAAAAAACTTTTTAAGATCTGCAACATTTATTTGAAACATTTTTCCCTAAAATGCACGAGGAACAAAATAGGCAAAAAAATGATTTTTTCCAAACTTCATCTTTCTTTAAAAAATAAACAAAGCAAAATTGGCTGTAATTCTTCAAGGAATTATCATCAGTTATCCCTTATCTACCGTTTAGAACATTAAAAAACCTGTAGAATATTTTTCATATTTTTTTCCCTATTAACTGCGGTATTATGTATAAAAGCATTTTAGGAATTATTACCATTTATTTCATTCACGAATTTTCTATTAACAACTTTAGCTTACCTAAACATATCTTAGTTTACCGTGAGTTTGGCCCTGCTTATTTTACAAAAGTAGCAAAACTTACAATGGCAGTAGAATTGGCAACGCTGTTATCCTATATCCGTACACTGCCATCTGAACGTGACTTTATCTATAGGTATAGTAGGTCCTGATTTTATGTATGGTATTGTTATCCTCGTATTACTTCGTGTGAGTGCTGTAGGATTCCGTTTTAAGTGGTCATGTTCCATTCGGTTGATTCTTGAAAATTCTTTATTTATAAACGATAAGGAATAATTATTTTTGAATAAAACTCAATTACTTATTTACCTATTTTAAATCTACTTTAAAATGAGTCACATAAAATTAAATTATTAAAAGAATTTTTCACCAAGTAACAAAAAACAAAATTTGTTTAATTTATTAATGTTTTATAGTTTGAGAACGATTTCCGAAGTGGAAATTGAAACGTCAATAAACTTATTTTAAACTTTAATTGTTTATTATTCCCAATAAAAATAGTAATTCCATTAAGATGCCACAAGAAAATATCTTTAAAACAATATTGATTTTTAACAATTCAAATAGATATTCGGACACGTGTATATCTATGTATTCTCATTATATTTAATAATTGCGTAATAATTGACGGTAATTGAAGTACATACCTATATGCAAACGATTTCTTTTGCATATCTTTCAATTTTACTTGTTACTGTAAAGATATATTTATTAACGGCGATTAGATTAGCTACAATTAAAAAGAATTCATGATTATTATCACCAACAATTACAACATTTTTTTGTAAGTTCGATTTGAATAAAAAAAGCATTATAAGTATGTTTAGCCATTATCGATCCAAAGTGGTTTACTGTGAGTGTTGATAAATAAATGAAAAAAAAATTACTATCTATATCATTAAAGTGTTACCTCAGAGATCCTGAACGCATCTGTTATTAAGATATTTTTTTTGTTACCCTTTATTTGCTATACGGTAATGATTATATACAATTACTATAAAAGGTTTGCATTCCATTTCAATATCCCAGTATCTAAACGTTTCTAAACCTATCTAAACCTATGACAAATAAGTTTTTGTCATAGGAATGATTTTTATTAACTTCTTCTTAAGGTGACTTCTCCAATACTGAAGATTGGCCATAACTACAGCAAATTGCTCTCTATCTTAAGCTGTTTAGTATCGAATGATGTCCATGCTGTCCAGTCTCTTACATTTTCAACCAGAAGCATTCTTCCTGGACCTCTTCTTCCTTCCAGTTTCCCGTCCATTATAAGTCGTAGGAAGTTGTATTTTTCTCCTCTGTTATTATTAACAAACGTCTTAATTGGTTGAATAATTTAGTTCAAAATGTAATACAAACTTCTAATTCTTCAGCTTAGTTTGAAGGAATATCTTCAGCTTAGTTTGACACTAATCCATACATGAAATTGTGAACTTGTTCAAATAGTATAATCTTAGACTACCTTTTTTCAGAGTGAAATAGCCAAATGGAATAAATTCCATAATAAATAAATGGGGGCATGTTAAAAAACGCTTAGACAGGTCGACAGTTTATTTTTAGTTGCGCATTTTTCATATAGGCTGTGTTATGTAAAAGCAACCAATACCAACTTTCTTATTTCAAGTATAACACCCTATAATATTATTTTTGGAATTTTTGGATTACTTAGAATATTCTAGTCATATCTCATTTGCCATGCCCTCTACCTTGCTTTAATGTTTCAGAAATACTAAGTGTTTTCAGATTTATTGTAAAAAGTAACACTAAAAGAAGAAAATTATCTGATTACAGAAAGGACCCGGCATTTTTCTAATGTAAAAATAGTTTCAGTTAAATTGGCTGAAACTTTGCAGAAAGATAGTTTTGGAGATGCTGATCAAAAGTTCTCATTGTCCTAAGACGCAGAAATCAATTGTTTCAGTTTACAAGGGTTCAAAGTGTCGGTTTTTAATCCTTTTAAATAATACCTATTTGTAACATATACAGAGTTTTAGTAAATGCGTGCAACTACCTTTGGGAAGTTGTTCTGTAAAAAAATAATTACAGTTTGTTATATTAATTATGTTATATAACTGTTATATTAAATTCTTCTTATAAACTAAAGATTTATTTATTGAACTAAAATCGGTTGAGATATACAAATAAAATTTGGTGCAGCTTAAGAGTTGGTTATTGCGAGTTTTTTGACATACAATTAGGAGTTTAATATTCATCATTGGCTCGCATACGGGTAATGATCTCATTTTTCTTAAAAAAGTGGTACCCTACTGAGATTTTTCTAAATTAAAAATCATTTTTGAATTTTATGTTTAATTTGCGACAAAGTCTCTCTTCTTTTTTCCATATGAGGCTCCGTTTTTATGCGAAAAAAAAAGAAACATCTTAAAGCGTATTTTTCATGGCTTTAATACATTCTCAAGAACTATCTAATACAATAACATTAAACCAGAACAATAAGAGAAAGTACCACTAATAAAATTTTAAATAGGCGCAAAGATACACAAAATATTCAAATTGACCTCTCTGAAATAATACAAATGACACAAAATGCAACTCTTAGCCTCATTGGTTGTCGCAGTCGTCACATATTTCTGGTATATTTCTCATTTACTTACCTAAAAGTTGTTTCAGTTACATTGAATGAAACTTTGTAGAGAGGTAGCGTCGGTTATTTTGATCAAAAGTTCTTATTGCTACACAACTCAGACATCAATTATTATTGAGTTATAGAGCTTCAAAGTGTAGGTTTTTAGTTCATGTTTCAAAATATTGAATTTGAAAACCTAGGTAGTTCCGGAATATTCCACCACCGGAATATCTACGTTGATATCCTACTCAGTATATCCCACTTTGTTTTTGACAAGGAAACATTAAGAAATGTCATTCTGATAACATATTCGTGTTTATTGAGATTCAGATGCCGTATATTAAATGTGTTGGACGGTACGTTTCCAAAATCTTGGGCACTGAAAACTTTTGATCAGCATGACCAAAACTACATCTCTGCAAAGTTTCAGCAAATTTAACTGAAACCATTTTCATATAAGTAAATAAGAAGACACTAGGATATTTGCACGAATACGACAACCAATGAGGCTAAGTACCTTTCAGACAAGCGACTAGTATCGGACACATTTAATGCGGTGTTCAATTTCAGTCAAAGCATTGTTTTAAAATTAATGTTTTGTTCCTCGTGTGTTTGCTTTTGTGTCTCTCTGCTTTTAGTGGCTCTGTAGTCGCCGATGTGTGTCTCACCTTCGGCACCAGACCGGCCACCGGCCACTGTTTTGTTTTTAGTAGAGTATTGTTTTAAATCGATGCGTTCACACGTGTCACTTTTGATGTCTCAGTTTTAGTTTTGTTTTAAAAATTTGTTAAATGTTAAAAGTATGTAAGTTAATGTGGATTTCAATACGGAAGATTTATAACTGCATTAAGAGAAATCAGTTCTTTGGAACTATAAATTAGAACAATTTACCGTTAAAAATGCTAAAAGAAATGCATGGGAAAGGTTAATATAAAAATTTGAAAAATATTTTTTAAATTTTGATATTACCTTTTTGTTATTTGTCTCTTGATACTGCCACAGTATAAAGAGGTTCCACAGTAGAACCACTCTCTGAAAAATTGGAAGTAAAGTCTGTCAACGCGCAGAGCGACTGCGCTTATTTCTTAGTCGCTCGAGAACCATTCTTCCGTTGCTAGTCGTGTAGAAACGTACGGGTTAACAGTGCCGTATTTTGCTTAAACTTAGTTAGTTTTGTGAATAATTGTTAGTATTGTGAAGTTGAACATGAGTAAAATTCGAAGTGGTATTAATAATCTTAAACTTCCAAATTTGTTAAATATATCTGCCGATAGACCATATTTTATCATGAAAATAATAAAATTGTCTTTTCTTTTGATACACCTCATTTATTAAGAGCACTTCATAATAACTTCCTAAGAAACAAATTTGTTATTGATGATATTATCGTTTCTTGGGAATATATTAAAAAATTTTATGAACATGATAAACAATATCCTATACGTACAGCGCTAAAATTGACCGAATTACATATATCTCCTAACAATTTTGAAAATATGAAAGTAACATATGCTTCTCAGATATTTAGTAATAGACGAGTCAAGTTAGTAGAAAATAAGCGTTTTTTCGTCACAACTGTATAGACGGGTTTGACAGTTGAAATGGATAGTATGAGATATTACAAAAAGACTCTCATCTAGGGATTCATGAATTTTTTAGTGGAACTATTTTTAAATAAACAATTAATACGTCAATATCATTATTTTGCTCATAACTTATAAACTTGTCTATTTAGAGATTTGACGTCCACAGACGAGTTGTTGAGAAAGAAAAAATACACAAAATGAGATATACTAAATTAAAATCGGTTAATAAACAAAAAAGTTATTGCATAATAACCAAGCAAAACGGCTGTTTTTGATTATTGTTAATAACTCTTTTAGTAATCAATAAAATTTATTTAAATGTATCTGAACTTAAAGATCTCATCGTGTTCGAAGTGTGTGCGAAAAATAGGCTAGATCCGTCAAATAGTTTTTGCACAATTTAATTTGTTTATAAGATTTTTTGAAAAATGCACAAATTTCTAAGGCCGGTCCAGATAATTTGACTGAATGGATCTTAATAATCCGGGGCTTATTTTCTTCGATGAGACATATATTATTATCCTGTGGAAAAAAAATTAAAAAAAAAATACGTTTATGTACACAAAATGATTTAATAATAAATAGCACATTTTAAGTTTATAAACATTTACAATAACTCCGTACTATTTAGTTTAAATTAAATGGCAATAAAATATTCGGAAAGCTGGTTAAAAAACACAACTTAAAAAAAAAAAAGGTCCTGCGACCATTAGGAGCGAGTTAGTCCTTTTTTTTAAATCACTGTTACGTCAATTAACAACATTAAGGGCTGAAATTAACCAATCTTTTAGAAGAAAAGTCAAAGTTTTTAACAAAATATTTAGCAAACAAAATAATTGAAAATTGATTAAACAGGAGTGTTGTAAACCAAGAGTACTTTGCGTTCCGACTCAAATGGAAGCAGTGGGGATTGCCGATTGCACTCAAGCCGCGCTCTAAAAAAAGTCGAGCGTCGAGCGCACGTCGAAAGCGGTACAACTCATTTTCCTGCGACTATACAACCGGTTTGTTGTATTGAAATATTTAGTGTTTTGTTTTATTTAATAATTGTTACAAATAATTAATGGTACGTAAAATTCATCTGAATATTAAAAAAAACTACGTGTTCTGATATATATTAATATAAACACATGGTTGTACCACGTTGTCTGAATAACATACGGTTAACTTTGAATATAATATTATTTTACTATTATAATGTACTAATATTTATGAAATTATTAATGAAGAAGAAAACGATACAACAGATGAACAAGAGATAATTGATGAAATGTATTTAACTGGGTTTGATGAGAATAGCGACAATGAAAATGAAATGATTTATGAAAGTTATAATACAAGTGAAATTGAAGATGAAAGTGAAGATGAATGTTTACATAGTAGTAGCAGTGACGATATAGAAATTAAGCGTAGAAAATTACAGTAAATTAAATTATTTTAAAAAATCACTACACAAAATTTCAACTTCTGTAATAACATAAAATTAATTTATTATTTCATTAATAAATTTTTAGTAAACATTATTCAAAATGTTCATTTACTTATAACAGTTATTTAATATAATCATATTTGAAATAAATAAATAGAAAAATAACAATAAAAAGACGACTCAAGAAAAAGTTTGTACATTCCGTAGTCATTAGCTGCTTTGTTTTGAATAATTTTGCAATGAAAGTACGTTAAATGTTATTATTTTAACGTTGTACCCCAGTTAAAAAAAAAAAGAACAAATTTGGTCCACTAGAACCCGAGATATGTCATTTTTTTCCAAGCAATCTATTTTGAAACCGTGCGCTCGACTTTTTTGGAGAGCGCGGCTTGTGTGCAATCGGCAATCCCCACTCCTTCCATTCTAGTCGGAACGCAAAGTACTCTTCGTTTACAACACTCCTGTTTAAACAATTTTCAATTATTTTTTTTGCTAAACATTTTGAGAATAACTTTGACTTTTCTTCTAAAAGATTGGTTAATTTCAGCCCTTAATGTTGTTAATTGACGTAACAGTGATTTAAAAAAAAAGGACTAACTCGGCTCCTAATGGTCGCAGGACCTTTTTTTTTTTTAAGTTGTGTTTTTTAAACCAGCTTTCCGAATATTTTATTGCCATTTAATTTAAACTAAATAGTACGGAGTTATTGTAAATGTTTATAAGCTTAAAAAGTGCTATTTATTGTTAAATCATTTTGTGTACATAAACGTAATTTTTTTTAACTTTTTTTTCCATAGGATATTAATATATGTCTCAACGAAGAAAATAAGCCCCGGATTATTAAGATCCATTCAGTCAAATTATCTGGACCGGCCTTAGAAATTTGTGCATTTTTCAAAAAATCTAATTTTTTTATTTTCCTGTTATTATGATTCTTCATTTAAATTATATAATATTTAAAAATTATTGTATTTATTAAAATTGTAAAGAATCAGCTCACAAATTAGTGGTAAAGGATTACTGGTTATTTTCATTTTTATTTATTTTCAAGTATTCATTTCTTATTCACTTCTCTTTTTAATTAGAATTTTAAGCATCTCAATATTCTAACAATAAACATATTCATTTATATTAGGTATCTCTTAAAATATATTATGCGAAGTGGTTAACAGATTATAAAAAGTATTATTGTACCTTTCTTTCTTCTTTACTTTGACTTGGTGCAGTCAGGTATTGTATTTAAATAAATACTTTCATCTTTCTAAAAGTCACAATGGATTGATTAACATTTCTACTAACTACAGTTAATTTTTAGTATGTAATGAATGCTAGATTTTCTTGTTCTATTATATAAAATTACCACTTTTTCTGTTTCTTTAGCTATGTTGTCCTTATTTAAGTTATTTAAAATTATCATCTGTATCTAAAAATCAACAGTTTCCACTAATTACATGTAGTTTCCACTAATTTTTACCTCTTGTTCAAGCTCTTCCTCTTTACCAATTTCAGCATAATTTTTTGTACAATCTTAATCACTATTTTTTTTAAACAATATTATTTTTTTTTCAGATTATATTTAGAAATATATCTTTATTCAAATTCAAACAAACAACAATAAATAACATGCAATAATAAAACCATTCTACTGAAATAATGACACTTAATATAAAAATTTATTTGAAGTTAAAGAAACTCTTACATCCAAGATATTCACGAATTTATTGACATAGAAATTGATGAATAAATTGATGAATTTCTTCGTGAATTTATTGTGATTTTGGTGTAAAACCCGTATTAGAATCTGCATATGAATTTGTATTTGCAATGGAGTTTAAATGATATCTTATCATTGACTAAGCTGCACTTTTTATATTAATAAATTATACTTTATCCTCTGCATTTGGTTATAGTAGTTGCGAAACAAGTAATGATAAAAAATAATAATGATTTCCTTTGACATATCTGATTATTAAACGTGCATTTGGATTATAAAAGATATTTATCAACGTTTGTTGGATGGATTTCGCGACATCATAATAATATTTAAGCAGATAACCCGTGATAAATATCATCAACAATCGAAAAAATGTTTTACACCTCCAATTCATATCAAAACCACGAGTATACACAAGGTGTCTTTAGTCGCGTACGGTATTTGTTTCAATTAATACAATATCAGTCTTAGTTGTTTGTCCGTGTACGTAGCTTACATTAGTAATAACTAGATAACGAAAAAGATTATAAATAAAATATTGAGTGAAATTTAAATTAGGGTCATTTTAATCGTATATGTTAAGTAAATTAATTTAAAACAAGTAGTTACGATTCGGTTTTGCAATACAATAAGTTGACGCGACTGTGATATATTATTATAGTTGCATAGTGATTAAGATATTTTGGTGATTTTTGTTATTCGATATGGGTTTGAAAGAAAAAAATTTTTTAAACTTTGGAAGTAACAAGTAAGTGTTTTAACGAAATTATTAGTTATACTTTGTACGTCGATCAGTAAATGGTGAATGTTTATTTCTGAGAAAAGCAACAATTTTACTGTCTTCGCCCTCAATTGCTTGGTTTTTTCGTGAACGAGATATTTGACATTTTTTAACAATACACTATTCATAGAGATACAAAATTAATACCTAATACTATCCAATAAAACTATGATATATTGTTAGTTTCAAAATGTTTGCTTTTATATTGAAAGTCATGGTCAAAATACAGAATTATAACAATATTATCAAACATTTCTGATTTGTCTATCTTTGTTCTGTTACATACAAAACATCTGTCATGCTGTAGAACATTAAGATTTTTTAAAATTATGTTTTCAATCGTCATAAATCATTCTATTTTCATTCTATTTTGTCTTCTTCTTCTTCGTTCGTGTATGTAGGCTTTAAAGCCTGTTTCTTCTTCAATATGAGCCTCCTAAATTGTTTTAATTATCGTACCATCTTTTTCTTGGTCTGCCAATGCTTCTTCGTCCATTTGGTGACTTATCTCGTGCTATTCATACTATTCCATCCTCTGCCATTCTACTTATGTGTTGGTTCCACTCCTGTTTCCGTTTTGTCACCCACCCATTTATGTCTTCTATATTGCAGGCTCTTCTTATGTTTTCGCTTATCTTCCTATCAAACAGACTTTTTCCTGATATTCATTAAAGTATTTTCATCTCTGTTGTTTCTAGTAGTCGTCTCGTTTTAGATGTGTCAGGTCTTGTCTCCACCGTGTATGTTAATATAGGTCTAATTGCTGCTTTACAGATTCTTGTTTTTGTATCTTGTTTTAGATGTTTGTTCTTCTAGATTGTGTCATTAAGAGATCCGCCGCTTTACTTGCTTTTAAGCTTTATTGTCGTATTTCCTTAACATCTCCGTAACTAGTTATATCTATTCCCAGATATCCAAACCTTACTTCATGCTTTATTATTTTCCCATCAATTGGGATCCTACATCTTAGTGGGTATTTATAGAGCGTTCCACGTTAAGAAAATAACATTGCGGAGATAGGGCCATGTATTTCTTATGAACGATAGAAGCGCGGCGATGCCACGACAAACACAAGCAGGATTCAGGGTTGTATAATTGTATTTTCGTTTTCACAGACATGAATTAAATTAATGTTTTTAACGTAATTGACCAAAAGTGCGCATTCGAAACAAGAGATGAAAAGTAGGGAAAATAATTTTAATTAAATAAATAGTATTAACAAAAGATAATTTTATTTTATCTTATTTTAATTGTAGTAACGACAGTTTATTTATTTTTCGGTGAGAATACCATATGCCATGAATCATAGAAATCAGTAGAAAATATTGCTTAGTTAAAACATGCCGGCTAATAAAAATTTAAAATAAATAAACGGACCGCTTGGAATGTATATATCTAATTATTAATTGCAACTTTTAATAATACTGTGGTTACTTAAAATAATAAGGTTTTGTGGTTCTTTAGTAGTTATTCTGAGTTTACAGTTAAATGTTAATTGAAAATGGAAATTCAAAAATTAAGCGAAGGGAATATCTTGGACATCCGTGCAATAGAGAGTGCCTGAGAGTTTTGGCAACACTAATGTCCATAAGCGTAATGATATTTTCTTAACTTGAAACAAAGTATAGATGTTGTCATACATTTGGTATTTTCTGCTGATATTATTATATTGTATTTCTTGGCTGTTGTATTGAAAATATCTGTTGTATCCTTGGAGCCCGTCTTCTGTCTCGGCGATTAATGCGGCGTCGTCTGCATAAAATAATATTTGGATTTCTTTATTCCCACTCTGTAACCATGACTTTTACGCACTGCTTGTATTATTTCATCGATTATTATATTAAAGAGAAGTGGGCTTAACGAGTCACCCTGTCTGACTCCGCTTTGTACTGGTATACACTGTGTTAGTTTTCCATTTATCTTTACCTGCATTCGATTATGGAAGTAGATGTTTTCGATGGTTTGTATAATACTGATTGGTATGTTTCTTTTATACGGTTATAGTTTATTGTACTCGATGGCCTTTTGTGTGATTTGTCTTAGTACAAATACGGCGTCTACGCAGGATCTTCCGGATCTGAATCCTTGTTGTTCATCTAATAAAGTTGTTAATTTATTGATTTTGTTGGTTAGGACTTTTGTGGTAAGCTTAAGTGCGGTGTTCAGTAGATTTATACCTCTATAATTGTTGGGGTCTTTTTATCTCCTTTCTTGAACATTGGTATCATTATGCTGTTTCTTCATGCGTCTGGTATCTTGCAGTGCAATATTAGTTTTTGTATAAGTTATGTCATCTCTAGGGTTATACTTTCTCTTCCGTATTTTAGAAGATCGTTGGTTATTCCGTTTGGTCCTGGTGACTTTCTATTTTTGAGTGAATTTGTAGCTATTTCTACTTCCTAACAACTGATTTCTCTTTCGAATCTTAATTCAGGTAACTTATTGTGTTGATTATTATTTTCCTTTCCCGTAAACAGTTCCACAAAGTATCTTTCGCATTCGTTTGCTGGTATGTTATTGTATTCCTTCAATTCTGCCATTTCTTTCCGTTGGTTTCTTATGAATCTCCATATTTGTTTTTGTGTACCGTAGAAGTCACTTTCCATCCTTTTTGTAAACTGTTTGCAGTGTTCATTATATATGTATAAATCTATATTATATATAGATTTTGGTATGGGAAAAACTAAGGAAAACTCATACTATCCTGGCAAAATACATAAGTATTGTTAGGTAATAATATATTTCCTTCAATATTGTAATAAACTTATATTTCACCACAATATCTTAAATTTAATAATTATCAAACTTATGAATTATGAATATGAATATTTAATTATGTCATTATAAAAAATGTATCTCCTTGTATTAGTCATTAATATTCAACAGATATAATTGCAGCAAAATTGCTTAATTAATAAAACAAGTATTCACTTTTTGTAATTTCTTTTGGGAATCAGTTTTTGTTTTACAATATATTTTAGGACATTTATCTTTTACATTTCATCATGACTTTGAACACGTGACATAGACACGGTTTATAGTTTATAGGTACTGAAAAAGTGACATTAAGATCTAGTTCTGTTGGTGCTTTCGGTAAGAACAGCAACACCCGAAAATTTTATTCAACGGATTTTCATCATAGTGATAGTCAATAATTTGCGGCTTGTGTTTCTTCCACTTTCTATAAGTTGTTTTCTTCCAGGAGTCATGTTTATTAACTCCATCGTATGGTAAGAAGTATTGCTGAAGATTTTAACATGGGTTAATTGGACAAATCGCTTAACAACTTGTTTATTATACTTTTCGCATAAGTTTTAAAATAATCTTTTTTGAAAATAATTTCTGGAGTGGAAATCGAAATGTCAAAAAGTAGTTAAAAATGTAATTTTCATTACAATCAATATTAGCTTAATTCAATATAAACATATATTTAATCCTGTGTACTTATATTTCGTACCGTATTTTCGACCGTAGAATTAAATATGTATTCTTCTTCTTCTTCTCGTGCCACTCCTAGCGGAGATTGGAAATCATCATGGCCACTGCGACTTTGTTAGCAGCGCGCCTGAAAAGTTCAATCGAACTACATCCGAACCATTCACGTAGATTACGAAGCCACGATATTTTTCTTCTTCCCACACTTCTTTTGCCCTTAATTTTGCCCTGCATGATGTTTCTTAAAAGTTCGTACTTTTCACCTCTCACAATGTGCCCCAAGTATTCCATCTTTCTAGTTTTTATCTCATTTAGAATTTCGCATCTTTTGTCCAAAGTCTGGAGCACTTGCGTGTTAGTGACGCGGTCCATCCATGATATTCTGAGAATGCGCCTATAGCACCACATCTCGAAAGCTTCGATGTTTTTTATTGTCAACTGTTTTAGTGTCCAAGCCTCAACTCCATATAACAGGGTAGAAAAGACATAACACCGCAGCATTCGTATTCGTAACTTTATATTGATATCACGATTGCAAAAGAGTTTGCGCATTCTATTAAAGACTGATCTAGCGATTTCTATTCTACATCTAATCTCTTTTGTTTGATCAGTATCGTCTGTGATCCAAGCACCTAGATATTTATAACAGGGCACACGCTCAATCGTTGTATTGTCTATTACAAGATTAGCTCTGATGTTCTTTGATTTCGTGATTACCATAAATTTAGTTTTTTTCAAATTAATTTTCAAGCCGTAACTGTTACAGTATATATTAAAACTTTGAACGAGATGTTGTAGTTCTGCTAGCGTTCCCGTTAGGAGAACTGTATCGTCAGCATACCTTATATTGTTGATCGTCTCACCATTTATTATCAGACCAAGATCTTCTTCCTCGAGTGCTTGTTCACAGATAGCTTCACTATACAGATTAAATAAAAGTGGCGATAAGATACATCCCTGCCGGACTCCTCGACGGATTTGAATTTCTTCTGTTAGTCTGCCCTCAACCTTGACATTTGCTGTTTGATTCCAATATAGATTGCATATAATTCGAATATCTCGGCTGTCTATATTTTTCTTTATTAGAACTTGTCTTAGTGGTTCATGTTGTACTTTGTCAAAGGCCTTTTCGAAATCAATAAAGCAGGCGTAAATTTCTTGGTTCATGTCTAAGCATCTCTGTGAGAGAACGTTCATTGCAAACAGAGCCTCCCTTGTACCCAGCCCTTTTCTGAATCCCATCTGAGTGTTACTGATGTCTACGTCTAATTTCCCATAGATCCTATTATGGATTATTTTTAAGAACAGTTTTAGAGCATGACTCATCAAAGCTATCGTACGATATTCGTTGCATTCCTTTGTATTTGCCTTTTTTGGCAGTAGTATAACGGTCGAACGGAGCCATTCTCTAGGTATTATTCTAATATGTATTACTTTATAATAAATATTGGGATAGCGGTCATTGGATTAATAAAAACTACCTTTATTTCGGAGTTCGATATTTTGTTTTTAATTTGACAACTTTATTAGGAACTGACTGAAATTTATAATAAAAATACAAAAATTTGTATTAACAATTGTATAATAAAAAAAAAGAAACAAGAAACATTTTTGTTTACGAAATACAGTTTACAATTTTGGTATAAACATTGCTGTCTTCCGGGTTGAACCGCGTCGATATACATTGGGCCGAGCTTTCGACATCCTCTCTGATGTCTTCCTCAGGGCTTCCGAGGTCTCAGTCCCCCGAGCCCCCAGACACAGCTCTTATCTCGTTAGTTATTCATACATATTTATCAGAACAGTTAATAAAACTAACTAAGAGATTTAATGTCTGCGATGTGGGAATGTCTCGATTTGTTGTGTGTATGAGTGTGTGTGTGTCACATACACACACAACAAAGTAAATCCTAGCTCCAGGGGATATGCAATTCCCGCAGGGTCTACGATCAAAGAGGTCACGCCTCGTAGAGACAGCACTTCCCTGACCTCCAAGCTACCTCCAAACCACTCCACAATCGCAAACATAACGTTATGGCGATAGATGGGGGGGGGCGAGTAGGTTCCATTTGTGAGCCTTTAGACACTTGAATTTCCTAAGATGGATCCATTGTAAACGTTGGAAGATTTTACTTGTTTTTAATCCCTAATGTCCTGGGAAATGGGACAACTAAGAAACCTTTTCGCGTCGATGCTGTTTGGGAACGTTATCTTTTAATTTTTTTTCTTGTTTATCTTTTTTTGTGAATCCATGTTGTGAATCTTGTTTGTTTACCATTCCACGGAGAGTCTGGCCATTAAGCCCGTGCCTAACAGTACATGGCGTTAATGCTCATTAATCATGGTTGCTCTATGTAAGGTAGGTTCCTGTGGAAAAATTGGAGTCCTCTTTTTGATTGAGTCATTTAGTATTATTATCCTAGAGGTTTAGATACGCATTCCCAGGTGTATACATGTGGTTTGTATGTCATTCTTTTGTCCAATATCACACCTAAATATTTTGTTTGGTTAGATCATTCTGTCTGTGTGTTGAGCATCCTTACTTGGCGGTCCGAATTTCCGAATCTTTTCTTGCCTGCCTGTGACTTCTCTGGCTTTACTGAGATTTTCCATTGAATGCACCAATCTTTCAACTAATGCAGATCATCTTCTCGCTAGGTTTGGATACGGTTTTCTGTCGGCTATTGCTGTGCATCGCCATATAGACTGAGTATGATTCGCTAGGTGGTTGGTGTCCGCGATGTATATTATATACAGAAAGGGTGACAGTACTCCTCCTATTTCGTACAACACTTTGTTAAGTGCCTTACACACGTACGAATGCAGTAGCAGTGTATTTCTTCTGGTTGAATCCCTGTGTGATATATTCGGTCAACTTTAACACATAAATAGCTGGAGCTTTAGTTCGCTAGAGTGTTCAGACTTTTTAACCTATTTCACTAACCTATTTTAACTATTTTAACCTAGCTAGTATTATTTTGACTTTAGCTTCACTGTCAGTATTGCTGATTTGTTTCTTCCTTTGGTTTTGTCTCGTAGCGATGTCCGGAAATACAGTCGAGCAAATTTTATCTTCTTTCTTTAAAAAAATATATTACCTTTTTAATTTTTTATACATTATACACTAGAAGATAAAATTAAACGAATCCTACGCTTTATAAATTATTCAAATTGGGCACTGATGACTACAGTAACATTAATCCAACAATTTTTTTTACTTTAAATGTGTTTTAAACGTGTGCAAGCTATTTCATCTCTTAAACAAGCACAAGGCTTTCTCGGTTGTGAATGTAAACGTCAAATAGTAACATTAGCATAAACTAGTATTATAGTACATAAATTCACCAACATTCAGGTAATTCGGAAATCCCGTTTGTAGATATGCATAATTTTTTTTAAATAAAGTGTATAATCTTTTTTTACATTCATAAACACTCATTTTTAAGAAGAAATGCTTTATTGTAGTTAGATTTTATTCTCGTATATTATTTAATTAAATATTTAGTTAATTTTTTTCAGTAAATAAAGTAAATTACTAGTATATAAAATACGCAGAACCAAGAGGACAAAAGATTTGAGCTAAGACCAAGAGATATTAAATAAATAAAAGAAATCTTTTTATACAGGATCTCTACATAAAGAACAATGATATCACAGTAGGTAGGCTGGACACGAGGGCACATTATAATCTTGTAATTATAAACTCCAGCATTTAGTTCATTATAAAAATTCATTAACAACCTAGTACTCCCTTTCTTATTTTTATATTTGAGCACTTTTGAGGCAATCTATTTATGAGCAGTATTTTTTGACCAATATGATTGAAATTTTTGATTCTGTTTTATCCTAATCAACAGCTATTTCATCTATCGTTTCCACCATCCTTAGGTATGTCCATTCATTTCTGTTCATTGTTTTTTGCATCCATTCGTGACCAGCTATTCGCTTGATGTCGTTAGTCCTCTACATATTGTCTATATATTGGATACTATTCCATTGCCACATCTGTGTAGAGAATCCAGCCTCGTTAGGGAGTCTTAAAAACTACAAAATAACCTGAAACTCCCTATTTGCGCTCTGATACAAAAATTATTTTTCTATGCTGCAAGCCTAGAAGAGGCTCTCTTACAACCTACCAACTCATTAGCAAACCTCTATATTTCCATCTGCCTCACAAAGTCTTGACTACTCTAAATAGAATCAGGACGGAACACAATTGCTGTGATGACTTTCTGTTTAAATGGGGAGAGCTTCTTCTTCAGAATATAACTGCGGTGTATAGGAATAAAAAATCAACCATATAGTAACATAATGGTCTCTGAGATCCTACGCTAAAAAAGTGACCGACGCGACGCCTGGATCATTAACTTGATGGTGATCAATAAATTTATTTGTTATTGTAGTGTTAGCCTAGGCATACACACATTGGATTTGAACGGTCGATAAAAGTTCGATCGAACAAATTCCATACGCCTGATCGCCAAACGGCACGGCATCGATGCGGTATGGTGTGGCGTTCTATCACTGCCATTGCATATTGCATGGGCGATTGCCGTGATCGTTGCCGTCCTTTCAAGGCGAACGGTACCAAATGAAAAGGCGCATACACATCCATCTTTGTCGACCGACCAGAGGACCAGTTGAGTTTTTTGGACACTGCTCAAGGTACGTCGCGGCGTGTTGCTACGTAGTTCTAAGTAGTTCATTGTGATTTGGTGTACACCACCTAACAAATTTTTGTGGACTAACAAACGTTATCAAATAAATATCGTGTAGTAAGCGTGCAAAACATCATTGACAAAAGTTCGATTGAACTTTGTCGATCGCTCGTATAAATTCGATGTGTCTGCGCCTAGCGTTAGTTTAAGTATACGGAAGTTGCATACGCCGTACGCTCAATAATCATAAAATGCCAACTGACAGTTTCAACAATAGATGGAAATATTCTGTAAAACACCGAATTAATTTATATATGTAATTGTAAACTTTTTTCTAGATATATTTAACTGACCAGTAAAAGAAATTTGTAGTAAAATTGTAAATCTTATCTCGTATGACAAAAATTATTGATTACAGATATTTACATAATACTTACATAATATGTTATTAATAGTTCTAAGATGTACAACAATAATTGAAAAAATTAAAT
The DNA here is from genome assembly GCA_918026665.1 of Diabrotica balteata. Classification (NCBI taxonomy): domain Eukaryota; kingdom Metazoa; phylum Arthropoda; class Insecta; order Coleoptera; family Chrysomelidae; genus Diabrotica; species Diabrotica balteata. Next base: position 107,548,315 of record OU898278.1, on the reverse strand, counting down.
ATGATAAATTTTAGTAACAGATGAATATGGCAAAACTTTCGGAAACAATATTTAATGAGAAGGCAGTAACCTAATTTTAATATTATAGTACAGTATATACAGTATAGTAGTATAACGATAATCATATAACGTCAAACGTCATACACATAATTTCAAAAGTTATGCTTCAACCAAAATTTTCGCTATTATTAACTAGTTTCAGAATATTGAAGTTATAGAACATTACAGTTGACAGATATTTTTTGTTTTAAAAGCGATACTGTTTTTTTTAATAAATAAAAAATTGAAAACTAGAAAATTTGTTTCTAATTTGTATTTAACAATTTAATATCGCCTATTTCCACCAAGGGCATCGATGCAAGCCTGGATCCGGGCTCTAATACTGCTAACATGTCGATCAATCATTTCCTGTGTCAGATTTTTCGTCTCTACAGGCAATTGTAAGTTAATGATGGGTTCTAGGCGAATTCCTTCGGGTATTAATAGATCTGGAGAGTAAATTCCATGTATGTTCAATCGGATTCATGTCTGGAAATATCACTCCAAATGTCCACTCCAATCGGCGGACACCTTTTGCCTCAAGATAGTCATTAACCGCTTGAGTCCTATGTGAGCGGACTTATTCATAAATACAAAATTTTCACCCACATATCCCCGCCAAAATCTCATATGAGGTTCTACAATCCGTGTGATATACCTTTATCTTGTTAGAGTCATAATACCTGCTCAAAACAAAACACTACCACCAGCGAAAGAAAGTATGGGTCGGGCATTTGCTAGTTGTGCAGCTCTTGTTGGCTCTCGCCAAATACGAAATCGCCGCCTATCACTATTTAAACAGATTTTGGTCTCGTCTAAAAAAGGGCACAATTCCAAAACTGTTGAGCCCACTGGAGGCGATACAAAACATATCTAGTTTGTAGCTGAGGATATCTCCTTATTGGTCGACGACTCCTCAAACCTGATTTTAAAATCCCTTTTCTTATTGTGGCCAACGATGAGTTCTGTAGCATGCGTGAAGTCTCTTTGGAGGTCTGGTACAGACATAGAAAAATTTATTTAAATGGAAATTCTGATCTATCTATTCTGTTGCTTATTGGCAACTCGGGCTCTATTCTGTATCGAATTTGTCTCCATAAGCCTATTCAATATCCGTGAGACATCACTTTGGGAAACACCCATTATTTCTGCCAAATGTGCTATACATAATGATCATCTATTTTAATGCATAACTCCACTTTTTTCTATAAAGACTGTGCCATTCTTGCAAAAATTCCATGCTTATTCCCGATTTGGTTACATGCGTTTTCAATTGTTACTAAAAGTTGGCTATGATTTTCTATTTCAACGATTTTAAGTAACCCGAAATACAAAAATTACTAGTGCTAAAATCTGGAGATCCTGAAGGCCAATTGACTGGACTACTTCTTTTAATCATGTGGTTTACATAAGGGTTGTTAAGAAAGTGACGAACTTCTTTACTAAAATGTGCTGAGCAACCATTATGCACAAGCAGAACATCATTAATTAAATCAGGTAAAATATTTGCTACAAAACCTAGGTCATCCTGTAATGAGAATTGTCACCAGCAATGTGCCTTGTTTATGTTAAAAATTCCATATCTTGTAAAGGTGTAAAGGTTTTGCTCTAGCATTACATTGAATTTCCTCATATACTAAATGCATATTAGCGTATTTTTCAGTTGAACAAATTAACTATTTTGAAAAGACAAATGAAATAATTTGACACAAAAATAACATCAATCTTTTGTTGATATAGATTGTGAGTTTCATTGCAATACAAAAAGTGTTGTAGATACAGTAAATTGAAATTAGCAAGTCCGTCGAAAAATGAATCTTAGCCGAGAGCATTTTCGAGTAATAACTTTTTACAATTTTCGGAGAGGATCATCCCAACAGCAATATCTCGGTAAAATGGTTTCTGTATTTGGGAATGAAGCATCACGCTAGCCAACTATTTCTCGCTAGTATTGCGAATTTCAATGTGGTTTCTCCAGTCTCAGCGACGAATCCAGGCAAGGTACACCCAAAATAGCAGTTACACCGCAAAACATTGATGCTGTTCGTCAGCTAATTAAGCATGACAGCCGTGTAACATACCAGGAGATAGACGCATCTTTGCCATCCCAAAGGTACTACATAAAGAACTGGGTGTGACGAAGTTGATTTCCCGTTGGATCCCTCATTTGCTCACAGAAGAATAAAAAGGAAGCTAAAGCTTTAACAACAAAGGAAGCTAAAAAACGTTTATAATATTGTTGTTAGTGACGATGAATCTTGAATTTACTTCTACGAACCCGAAAATAAACGCCAATCCGCTTTGTGGGTGTTCCACGATGAGGAAACACCAACAAAAGTGATCCGTCCTGGAAGTGTGTCAAAGAAAATGGTCGCCACTTTTATGTCAAAATCTGGTCATGAGGCAACAATTGCTTTAGAATATCAAAGAACGGTTACTTCTGATTGGTATATAACCGTTTGTTTACCAGAAGTTATCGCGAAACTCGGACAAATCAACACACAACGGCTAATCATCCTACATCAGGACAAGCAAGTGCTCATACTGCTCAAAAGACAATAGAGTTTTTGGAGCTTAAAAACATCGAATTGTTAAACCTTTCACCGTATAGCTTCGATTTAAGTCCCAACGACTTTTTCACGTTCCCAAATATCAAGAATTCAATGCGTGAGCAGCGATTCCAGTCGCCAGAAGAGGCCATCGAAGTTTTATAACTTCGTATGAAGAGCCAAACATCCAAAAGACCTAAAGTCTTTTGAATGTCTATGTGTGCAATTGTACATCTAAGTCATTATAACGAAGATCCTGAGTGTAGAGATGTGTGTCTAAGCCTACCAAGAGAGCTATGCGAAAACTTCAAAAACTTACTGGTTTACACAAAAAAGGGCCCTTCTTACTTATAATAATTGATTGATCTTCTATCATAAGCGGAACAAATCTTTAACATATTCGGGAAGCACTGTATAAATGTGTGTGGAATAAATCCTTGACAGATTTTTTGAGGGCTTCTGCAAACAGAGATGCTGTTATGACTCCGACTAAATTCGCTCTGATTGTAGTAGGCGGATACCTGCCTGCTATTGCGGGGAGTCTTTTTGGAACTAGATATGTCTTTACGCGTACAAAACGCTAAGCACTGTTTTCAGTTACATATTTACATGTTTTGCGATGTTGGCAAATTATTGTCAAAAATGCAGTTATATACTAAATTAAAAATATTTTTAAATTGTTTGATATGCTCGAATGGATTTTCTCGATCAGTGACTTTAATTTTATTGTTTTGGTAAAGCCAACTTGACAGCCTACAAAATTTAGTAGTTAAACACGATTTTATGACCGAAACACAAAAAGTCTAAATTGTTTTTTTTTAAACGATACACGATACGAGTTTTCAACAAACCATTAGTAGAAACCAATTTTGACATAAAACATGTCCTTAAATTAAATCTAGAAACTATGTACAAAAATACCTGATGTCCCGCCAAGGAGACAGTTTGCAGTGGCAATAAATAATTCAAACAGTTTACAATTGGTGATTTACAATCAACGGCTGAATCATTGTACAAAGTTTGAACTTTGGTGATGATACAATTCTTGAGATATTTGGAAATAATTAACTTTAGGGACTCAAGGGCTCTACCTCCTTTTCGTCGTCTCTCACAACGATGCGCCGACGCTCGCTCCGACCATAGGATCATTCCGTATTATTATCGATCGCCAGCTTAAATAAATACATTATTTTAAATGCGAGCGTTCGCTGTCAGTGCTACGCTCTAGGCGAGAATACGATGCGATGGTCTCCGTTATGAACGTACCCTTAGAAAACATTTTTGGTTAGGGTAATATCGGTAAATCTGCATAGAATCATATATATTTAGAGCGGTTTTCGTTTGCAGTAGAGTTTCTGGACATCCGGTATAACAATAATTTATTTTTATTCTTAAAAAATTAATTATGATAGTTGGAGCTATTTTGATAACGGATCAGATTCAGATGATGATAATTCTTTACTTAAATCCTTTATTTAAATCCAAAAATTAGTTAATATTACCGCCCTTTTTTTATTTCATTGTATAAATGATTGAGCTGTTCTCGAAATAATAATTTAGGGGGAGAACCTTTTAAGAGGGTTCTATAATAGAACCTTCTAAAAGAGTTCGTTGTAAATATTGTTTGGAGCTCCCAATTTTGTTTAACCTTTCTACAAAGCCTTCTTAATATTCATGTATTAAATATGTTCATAAAATATCCGTCTTCAGTAAAATACATTAAAAACTAATATGAAAGTGGCTATACTAAGAACTATAATATTATGGGTTATTTTAAATTTTAAATGACAAAGAAGTTTTAAAGAAAAATATATTCCTATTCCTATTATCCAAAAGTAAAACCTTCTATGAATTAACACACGGCGACCTTGACATACGTACTATTACAAAAGCACGATGAACAATATTGCACAATATTCTGATTCTTAACAGGTTTGTAGTGATAAAGCGAAATTTTGTTTGAATGACCAATTCATAGTAAACTGAACTAGCTGAAGTAGCAGAATTTATTTAAATATTTTATATTCTTTTATAAATATTCTTCTATCTAATACATGATCCACCTAGTGTGCATTTATCTTCGACTCGTATAGTTTCCCATATCCGGAAATGCGAATGCGCCAAATTTAAATTTTCCGACACTTATCAACAGTAGCTATATAATATTTTTCAGAATGTGTCTTAGACGAGAAAGTTTTAATTAATTATTAATGATAAGAGTCTAAAATGCGACACAATTGTTAAAAAACTTCAATATAAATAAGATTTCATGTGACATTTGGGACAAACAATAACATAACCCAACTAAATTTGATGTCAAACAAGGAGAGAGACTCTCTTTCCTTGTTTAATGTGGCCTCTAAAGATCGCACTTCCTGTCTAACAATATGTTTGCCCCCACTACCTTTACGTTCCCTCTATTGTCTTTTTGCTCGATGAGTTTTCCTATGTCATCGACTATCCCATCTCTGGTGTCATTTTTTCGTTTATAATGGGCCCTGATGTCCAATCCAGTAATAATCTGTATCAGTAAACTTGTTTAGTAATATTTTCTCTATTATGTATATTACATTTCAGAACAGTTACCTTTCTGTCAGCAGAACAAGTTTTCTATACATGGTTGCCGGACGAAAAGTTGCATTATCAGGAACTGCGACAACATTTTGAAACACCCAGGGAAACTTCAATTTTTCATCAAAGGGTGACATATTTTTCCGCTATTTTCGATTATTTTACTTTAACCCCTAAGCTAGAGTAAGATTCACCCCAACATTTTTTAATGGCAATGGGAGTCAAATAAGATATCGTTTTAAAGTCTTTGCAAGTCCTGTACATTAGTTTATATATTTTTAAATTCCGTCCAATATTTTATTTAATTTATTTAAGAAGAAATACATTTTAAACTTTAAATTCTATTTAGCCGTAATAGTTGCTAAGTACCAATTTTAATTTTCTATCTTCACATTGTACCTATTTGTTTTTGTAAATGATATGATAGAATGGGGAAACCCCATTCCCGAAGGGTAGATATCATTTCGTTGTGTCTTATGAACAATAAATATGCCAATATGACATCTCAGCAATTTAATGAACGACATCAAGATGACCATGTCAGGAAGAAGTATTTTTCGGGTTAGTAAAAAATTCAGAAATACTGGGAATGTAGGTAATAAAAACAAGAAACTGAAGATCCTGTAATAATTAATGACGCTAGTGAAGTTGCAATGTCTACCTAGATCTCAAGTTAAATACGAGGCAACTATGTCATGTGGCATGCCACCATTGCCGTCATCATACACCAACGGCCAACAGCGCTTACTGGCTGTCCTCTCTACCTGCATTCCTACCAGAAGCTGAATTTTATCAGCTGTACGGTACGCCATCCACACCAAGGAAGCACTACGCGTTGGACACATCGACTGGACCTGAAGCCTCAGCGTAACAGCCCCGGGGGAGCCACAGAGTCACAGACTGGTAACTATTCCGACTTGGTGGAAATCGTACCGAAAGAACTGATAGCAAAAGGTACGAAAAAGTTCCGGGTACCCTGCAACAATGGCAGAAAAATCAAAATCAAGTTGCCACGTAGATTGGATGGGATCATTGCGTTGCAGGCTTCATGCTAAAAAAATTTATGGTACATTTTTCCCCAAATAGAATAGGGTGTAACGATGTCATGCCGCCATCCTGCGCCAACAGCGCTTAACGCCGATAAGACTGCCATAGACTGGTAATAATTCCGACTTGGTGGAAATTGTACCGAAAGAACTGGTAGCAAAAGGTACTAAAATGTTCCGGGTGCCCTGCAACAATGGCAGAAAAATCAAAATAAAGTTGCCACGTAGATTGGATGGGATCATTGCGTTGCAGGCTTTACGCTAAAAAAATTTATGGTACATTTTTTCCCAAATAGAAGGGGGTGTAACGATGTCATGCCGCCATCCTGCGCCAACAGCGCTTACTGCCGATAAGCGCTAGTAAAAAAAGTTAATTTTATTTTTTTATTTATTGTAAATATACATATTTTTATTTAGATTAAAGTTGTGTTTTACTCAGTCTGGAAACCATATTGAAGAAGAATAAATTCCATTCATATAAAATACATTTAGCGCAGGAACTTAATGAGGATGACTATGACCGACATTTACAGTTTTGCGAAATAATAAGCGAGCAGGGACCGATCCAGTTTCGTTTTAATATCTTTTCTCCGATGAATGCCATTTTCCATTAAGGGAACTGCAAATCGTCACAATTGTTGTTAATGTCCTGATTCAAACCCCACATTTTTCATGAGATGCATATACAGCATCCGCAAAAATTAAATGTATTAGCCGGTATTGCATGATCGACTGGTGGGACTATTTTTCTACTTGTCAATAGGACTGAAATGTATTAACATCTACTGTAAGACTTGATTAATCCTGCCTTAACTGATATTATTGAAAATGTCCAATAATATGATAAAGATCATTTGACCTTTCAATATGACGGTGCTCTTCCGCATTATGATTAGGAGCGATTAATTACAGGGACCCGATCCGTCAACTGCGCATGTGCAAATATTTGAAATGACATCAAAGTGACAACGATGGACAATCTCCAACCTAAAAAAATCTGAGCAAGTTTATAAAAACGATTAGGAATAAAAATAGAAAATTTTACAATATTTATTTCTACAGGTACATAGTTGTTACATTCATAACTAAAATATAGAGAATAAATAACTTGTACTCTGAGTAATAAGAAAGAAAATCACATGTATATTGACGACTTTGATATTAACCGTCCAAGATTGTTTATTTTGTTGTAGTAGCTTATGGAAATTGTTAACTTTGCACCAGATAGTTTAAAATATTTAACGTAATACACGTTTATGAGTGAAGATAAGGATTATAATAAATTATTATATAAGTATTATTATAAACTTAAATTTATTTATTGTTGTTGAGAGTAAACAAATTATTAATGAACTAAATTTAAATGACATATTACGGTTAATCTTGTATAGGTTGGCAAAATCGTTGTCTTCAGGTGGATGTTTTCAAAAGTTGTCTCGTTCTGAAACGTGTTTAAAATAGCTTAATTCTTCAATACTCTTCTATAAAAAACTGAAGTAATGTCGGACATAGAACAGAGTGTTTTAACAGTAGTATTTTAATGTCATAACATAAATTTAGTCGTTTCGCACATGCGCAGTTGACGGATCGGATCCCTGTAATTAATCGCTCCTTTATGATTTACTTGTTCGTTAATATTTAAATCAATACCCACGGCATTGGATTGGGTGAAGAGGCAGCCTTAAATGGCCTACTCGGTCACCAGATTTGACTTCTTTTTGTGTATACACCCAAAAAGTAAAATCTTTACAACACCCCCCGCATCTTTAGTAAATTTACGTCAACGAATTATGTTCAACGTACATACAATAATAAAGGTTTCAAACAAAACCTTTATCATTGTATGGGCGCTGAAGGTTATCAGTTTCAACATTTGGTCAGCTAAGAAATAAGTAATCGGCTAAGAATATTTATTTTACAATGTATTTTTTTAAATAAATCAAATAAAATATTAGACACAATTTAAAAAATTTAAATTTAAAGTATAGGGAATTGCAAATTAAAGAGCTTTAAAACGATATATTATTTATTTAAAATAGGAAAGTTGGCAGTGGTATACCATAATAGTAAACTTCTAATGTAATTTGTATATTTCTTAAATAAAAAAAAATATTAAAATTGAAAAATCCAAATGGATTACAATAGTTCAAAACGTTTTCGTCCAAAACGAATCAGACCATAATCAGTGAAAACTTGAGTACTTGCTTAATATAATAACCACATCACAAAATAATATAGTTGTTGGATTTACATTTTAAAAGTTAAAAATTATAAAAGTGAAGCGACATGTTGTCGCATTAATGGATCAACTAAAAGGTAACATAACGGCCCTTACTTGAAATGAAACCCTCTTCTTCGTTTGATAGAAGTCAGTTAGCTGGCGTCAAATTTTCTTTCGGGAATTACAGAAATGTACAAGTTACAGTGGAGTGGAGCTAGAACTGATCCCTGTGGTTCTTTAGTTTACCTGGGGAGCTGATATTGGATTCCATGACTTGTAACTTTCTATAACCAAGCATATTTTCTGCTATTTCATAAGACCGGTGATAGGTTTCTCCTAACAATTCGTAGCCTGGTATATTACCCCGTTTTGAAAGTTGAGTTTCCTGTATAGCAACTAGGTCGATGTTGTTATCTTTTATAAGTTTTGATAGGTATTAGCACAGAATAATAAAACAATCAGAATGCCCATTCTGCTTGTCAAGATAAGTTCGTACAGACGGAATCAGTCATGTTTTAAACGGAACCAGTGCTGTTCAGTGAAATTTTATCTGGTGTGCGTAGAAAAATTAACCCGGTTTAATTGATTTACGGGAACCATAGACATAATATGCAATATTTTATGTCGTACTTTTAGTTTAAGAATAGATTAAATTATTTCAAATTTACTAAATTATTAGTCTTTCAAAATTTAAATTACGTTTCTGTCGTAGCTTGTCACAAATTTCTCAATCCGAGTTTGTGTTTCCGTTTAAAACATGGCGATCGCGTGCTAACACACTTCAAAGGCGGCATCTGAGAGTGGGCATTCTGATTGTTATTTATTCTGTGGTATTGGCTTTTCGAATTTCCAGAACAGGGATTTTTTTCCGCTGGTTCGCAATTCCTGATAATGCCTCTGTTTCGTTTTCGTTCAGCCACTCTGCATGTATGAATTTCGTAGCCAACGTTTTTCGTTTATAAATGATGATTCAATAAGATAACAACGAGAACATATAAACTCTTACCTTTTTAAATGAAAGCTATGTTTTATAAGCTTACTTAAAAACATTCAAATAAGATTTTATTTAATGTACTTTCTGGTAAATCTGTCAATAGAAAACGTAGAAAACTATAATGACCGTTATCTTACAAATCATATAAATGAGAATGAATCAGCCGTATTCTTACGTACATTAAAATTAATTGTGTACAAAGTTGAAGTGGACTGATATGTATCAGTTTTATAAAATCTTTGTATCTTGAATAATTTTTCTATTTGATTTTCTCTAGAAGTACTTATATTTCAATAATTATGCAACAATATTTTAAATATTCTCATTACATTTTATCTCTTTATATTAACGATTATATTGGTGTTACTTGCAATATTTTTAGCAGAAGATTTATCATTCATTAAGACTTCTGTTCTTTCCTTCCTATGACCATTAATGATGGTGAATTGGTTGATTAGTGGGTCATTTCTATTATGGACTATTTTAATATATATAATATATATATATATATATATATATATATATATATATATATATATATATATATATATATATATATATTACGTCCATTTTCGTTGTGGTTTCTTTGTAAAGAATGTATTTATTGTAATAATTCATTTTTACTATCCATCTGGTGCACTCCAACATTGTATATGTCACGGTGTCCGGGTTTTCGCAGTATAGGCATTTATACGTGTTAGTCTTTTCGATCTAGAGAGATAAGCCCTAAAATACCCGTGTGTCGTGAATACCTGCATTATAGACCCACATTTCGAAGGCTTCGATCTTACTCCTATCTATTTTTTGAGAGTCCATGTTTCTGCTGTGTAACAATGGGAAAATATGGGCATTAACCAATCTGAGTTTAGTATTCCTTATTATTGTTAGGTAATATAACATATTTTAATTAATTTACTGTTGCGTTAAGAGCCATTCGCCATTGTTAGGTATCATAGAGATCAGTTATACAAATCTGTTTACTTCGAAATTCGCCACTTGGTTTATGTGCGCTAAATTATTATTTGCTCTGTGTACGGTCATTATTTTTGTTATCCCGGTGTTGATCTGAAGTCCAAATTCTTCGCTTATCCGGCTTAGCTGTTCGGTGATGATGGTAATCATTTCGATTTCATTCGCTGCTAGTATATGTGTGATCTGCGTATCGTAGGTTACATTTTTCTGCCTCCTATAGTGATTCCTTCATCCCATTTGTCTCGTACTTTTCTTATTATATATTTAGAAAATATTTTATACAATAATGGTGATAGTATACAGCCCTATCTAGTGCCTTTCTTTGTTTTAAACGCTTCTGAATATATTTCGTGTATTTCAGTGTACAGAAGTCAAAATAAAACAAGTTAAAATCCTTAAATATCTTTAAAATAACTTTTTAACGAACTATTTACTGCTGCATCACCAACCTTTTAACAAATGCATATTGGATTAGATAAGATGTCGTCAATAATTAAAAAACACCCACAAATAAATGATAACTTAATGACATTCCTGTGTGTCATATATTATAAAGATACCGAATGAAATGCTCACAAATTATTTACTATTTTTACTGGGAATACGCCCAATTTTATTTTTTTAAAATAAGCAAAGCCCGAAATTGAACAATCCTAGTAGCATTGTACATAAATTATTGTCCACTTCTAGCATTGTACTTACAAACTGTCTGAAATGATCAAAATTATTTAAATTTTATTTCGATAATCAATGATTATCGAAACGCTCATCGATTCGTATCGATTATTATTGACAAGCAACGCACCAAATCAAAAATCGAACATTTCTTATTAATTATTCGATCTTTTAAATTTTCTATTTATATATAGAGTTGTTCTTTTTCGAATCGACAATTTAATTAAATGCTGTGTCAAACTAAAACATAAATAATAGAAGAAATTGTTTTACAAAAGAGTGATAATGTTAGTGAAACATCTCAAAGCTTCACGAGATAGATACATCACTCTAAAACAGAAGATGTTTGTGAAATATTTCAGATTTTTAAGAGATGTGTATGCTAATCTAAAATAATTTAATCCTACAATCCAGAAGTCATTATTAATTATGGATTTATAACCTCTTTGATGTTTGTTTGTCTTTAATAACAAATGGGGAATAATCGTAAAAATCAATAGGATTCGATATCTGTCATATTCCAAGTCCGACGATTATGTATATTTGGGAGATTGTACATTAAAAGGGTAGGTACAAGTGGAAAAGATTTTCCACTTTCCGACATTGCTCGTAACATATGGATTAAATAAGTTTATTTTAAAGTTTAGATTTTCACTTCGGAAATCGTTCTCAAAATACATGTTAAAACATTTTGTCTCAAATTTCATGTACACAGCATATCTGATTCTTCGTTACAGTAATATGCGGGGTAGCACATGCAAATTATATAACTCACAGTAAAGGTTTTATTTAAAAAAATAAGTCAATAAGATCAGAAATACATATTATTAAAGAAAACCTGGAAGTCTTCAAATTTGTTGATGAGAGGAAAATATTTACACTTCCATACGACCCCCAAAATTTTTAAACGGGAATGTAGGACAAGTGGAACATCGTTGAAAAGGGTTGTTAATTACCTAGTAATAGAAAGAATGTAGAAAATGGGGCGGCCAATAGAGCCTGATACACTGCGACCTTTGCAGATCTATTGTGTTCCCCCCTTATTTTAAAGCACTTCATCTAGCTTGGTCCTCTTAATGAGACTCAACAGCCTTGATAGTGGCCTTTTCATGTAGCCTGGTGCTTCCGGTTTTTCCTCTCCGAGTTCTAGAAACCGCATTCGTGCGAGACCTTCGCAATGGCACAGAACGTGTAGAGCGGTTTCCTCTTCTTCCAGACAGAAACGACAGGTGTCCTCTTCTGTCAGGCCTATGAGACTCAAGTGTCTATTGAGTCTACAGTGCCCAGTGAGCAGACCCACTATCATTCTGACAGTCCTGCGTCTGTGCGAAAGTAAGTCTGCTGTAATAGATGCCTAGTAATAGATGTAAACAAAAATTTTGATTACCACCTTTTGTGTAGAATGAACCGTTCTCTCAGAAACAACGTTTGAAGCGATCGGTGATTTCGAATATCAGTTAGGTATGTAGAGTACGATTTTTAGAGGTTCAGTGGCATTTCTGTCTCTGACGACTGGAGTATTTAGTGGGAAGCTGGGTGGTAAACGTAGTAAACTTTTTTGCATATTTTTGGGGATCCCAAAACTGATATCGTCACCAAAATTTAGCTTGTTCGTATGATTTTTAGACGTCAACTCTCTTTAGACGTCAACGTCTGAATTACACCGTTTACAAGTTATTCTAATTGTTTATAAGTTACAATTAACAATATTTTTACACAAAAATTTTTGGTTAAAAATTATTATTTCTTAACTTTTACTGATGTTTATAAAAAGAAATAGCAATTTACGTAACAAGTTCTGAAAGTGATATTTTACGTTATGAGTAGAAAGTTTCCAGGACGAGCCAAAGGCGAGTTTTTAGTTTAGCGAGTTTTAAGACAATAATTCATAAGTAGCTGTTTTAGCAGCTTCACTTACTTCATGTGAAATCAATTCGGCGTCACTTTCACTACAGATTTCCATTTTTTGAAGTGGAAAAGCAAAAATACTTTTGAATCTTATATAACAAGCGATGTTATAATAAAAATACACAATAAAAGCTGATATTATTGTTAAGGCCACCTACATAGATACTCGTAGATTACTACGTAAATCGTTCCAAAAATCATTCCAAAAGTGAAAAAAATTGTTGCTTTCCCGTTTTGTGTAAAGTGGAACTTTAGTTTTAATAATCATACCAAAAGGTTAGTTTCCGGGACGGCTTCAGAAAAAAAATTTTTATCTTTCGTGTTGTACTCGTGGAGTTTATTGTACCTTTATTATTTTATGTCTTAATCGACATTTTCACGACTTATTAAATACTAAAAGGCCTTTCATTGAGATAAATTACAAAAGTGTAAGTTAATTCTTACTTAAGTTATAAGTTATTAACGCCTTTGCCTTCTTTTGCCGTTTTTGGAGAAAAGAACTAATCAAAAAAATTGGAATACGCTGTTTTAAAGATTTTTCTATTTCTTAACAAGTAAAATCTTTATATTTACGTATATAAGATACCTTTTAATTGCTAAGCAAAAATTCGAAAAAATCTTATCGTAAGAAATCGTAGAAATCGTAAATTTACTATAGTTATAACGGACAAAGTCATCAAATAAATATCTGTCTGTTCAGATATCCTGAACCCCCTTAAATTTTGCTTAGTTCTCTGTAGTAATTAACGGTTTGTTCATAAAAGGGAGAAAAGCCCCAGAAATTTTGAACCTTAATATCCATATTATGAAGTGGTCCTAGTTGATAACTTGAAGCACAACCTAATTCTTCTTCTTCTTCTGGTTCCTATCCGTTTCGGATGTTGGAAATCATATTGGCAATCATAACCTTGCTCGCTGCGGCTCGAAACAGCTCCGTTGAGGTTTTCTTAAACCATGTTCTTAAATTCCGCAGCCATGATATTCTCCTTCTACCGGGTCCTCGCTTACCTTTGACTTTACCTTGCAATATAGACTGTAGCAGGGAGTAACGGTGCTGATTTCTCATAACGTGTCCCAGATATTGCAATTTTATGCGTTTGATCGTAAACACAATCTCTGGTTCCTTCTTCATTTTTCCTAGAACTTCCTTGTTCGTGATCCTTGCTGTCCATGATATTCTCAGCATTCTTCTATAAAGCCACATCTCAAATGCTTCAAGTTTTTTAATAGTGGTGTCTGTAAGCGTCCATGCCTCCGCCCCGTACAACAACACAGAGAAAACATAGCATCTCAAATGTCTCATTTTTGTATCAAGGGATATGTTGTGACTTTTGAAGATGGCGCTCATTTTGTTAAAGACCGTTCTTGCCTTTCCTATGCGGCACTTTATTTCCTGTAAATTGCTCCACTGTTCGTTAATAATAGTTCCCAGGTAACAATACTGTTTTACTCGCTCTATCTGCGTCCCATTAATGTATAGATGAGCCCCGTTTATATTCTCCTTGCTGATAATCATTTGTTTCGTTTTGTGGGTATTAATGTTTAGTCCGTACTGTTGACTGTACTCGTTTATTCTGTCCATTAGCCTCTGAAGTCCCTCTAAACTATCTGCTATCACCATGGTGTCGTCGGCATATCTAATATTGTTTACTCTTTCACCATTTAGAAGGATGCCTTCGTCTATTCCGTAAAGAGCCTCGTTAAAAATTTTCTCTGAGTACATATTAAATATCAACGGCGATAGGATATATCCCTGTCTAACTCCACGTAGTATTTTTATGTGATCTGTTTCTTCTCCGTTAATTTTCATGTATGCGGTCTGATTCCAGTAGAGTTCTGAAATTATTCTGAGGTCTTTGTCATCCAGGTCTGCCTCTTTTAAAATGTTTATCATCTTTTGATGTTGAACTCTGTCAAATGCCTTTTCATAGTCGATCAAGCACGCGTATACGTCGCAGTTAACGTCCCTGCATCTTTGAATCAGTACATGTACTCCGAAAAGTGCCTCTCTGGTACCCACTGCGTTAATGAAGCCGAACTGTCTGTCCGATATTTGTTCCTCGCGCTTCTTATAAATTCTTCCATGGATGACTCTAAGAAACAGTTTCAACATATGGCTCATTAGGCTGATTGTTCGATATTCTTCGCACTTTTTAGCCCCCTGTTTTTTAGGTATGGCTATGAATTCTGATTCTAGCCATTTATCAGGGATGATTCCTGTATTGTATATTTTATTGAAGACAGCTGTGATCCAAAAGCTAATTAAAAAAATATTTCTTCTATATTGTTTAGTACTGTATAAAAATTGATCTTGTAATATAAAAGTATTAAAATCTGTAATCGTTATTTGACAATCAATTTTAGAGTACATGAATAAACGCAAATTATGTCAATACGTGATATAATAATTGTTGTAAATGTTGATAAACTTATTGTTTCCGTTCATAGGTTTTATCAGTTAATAACTGTTAACACTTGCCCCTCGATATTGTAATTTATGTACTCAAGAGTTTATAGTAAAGAGGTGCGCTGTTTTTGACATTGTTGCTGTAATATGTAATAATAATTTTTTGGTACGTAGAATCCAGTTTTACGTAGTGTTTGTTGATTTATGGTTTGCAAAATGTGTCTTAAAAAAGTGCGTGAATGTGTTGTTAAAAAATAATTGAATGTCTGATTTATATATTTGTAATATTGTGAATTGGATTAGTTTTGTACGTTTTCTAAGAAATTGGATCGGTATTGAAAACAATTTAGCAGCCACAAAAAATGTAAGTTTTGAAAATGTTTTTTGAATTGTTATTATAGTTGTGTGTTTCTATAGGCATGTGTAAGAGTAAGAATCCAAAACAGAGTCAATTTTGAACAGGAATGTTCAAAATTGACGCTCTTTGCACAAGACAATCGGTATCACTGCTTCAATGACATACAGAGCCTCATTTGAGACCGTCCTGTATGCGTTAGATACCCTGAGGAGTATTCGCCTTTGCGAAGTCTCTATTAGCTTGGCATATTTTGCAGTGTTCAGTGCGCTGCTCTACACCAATGCAGCGTAGGTCACCTCCGACTGGAAAACTCTGTTTAGCACCCTTCTTTTGGTGCTACCTGGGCCTCCAATGTTCGACTTCAATCGCACCAAGGCCTCCAGACTTCGGTTCGCCTTCTCCACCGTCTTTTGGACGTGTACTCCGAACCTCGGTCCTTCAGAAAGCCAGACTTCGAGATACTTAACATATTTAACTAGTGCAACCTCCACCCCTTCCACTATAAAGTGAAAATTGTTATCTTTTATCTACCTACTAATATGACGCAGTGCTATCTTAGCCACATTACCCATGTTCATTTTCTGACTTGCCTTCGCAACCAGTGCGAGATGAGCGGCATAAGCTACCAGTGTACATCTCCTTGGCATCCGCAGCCTCAGCACCCCGTCGTACAGGATATTCCGCAGGGTGGGACCTAGTACCGAACCCTACGGAACACCCTGCGACAACCTGATGCTGGTTTCCTTATAGACCTGTCAGTAAATTATCTGTCAACCACGTTGACCAGATACTTGCTAACGCCCAACTCTCTCAGCCTGGACATGATTTTCTAATTATTCCGTATTAATGGCATTCTTGACGTCAAGCAGGCTGACAGCCACCCATCTCTTTGTATCCTGCGTGATTAAAGAGGTTATTTCTGTGACCGCATCTATGGTGGACCTTTATGGCCCTAAAACCATATTGGCTGTCGCTTAGCGCATACTTTTTTTCAGCTCCCGCTCAAGGCGGCGTTTCACAAGCTGTTCGTACAATTTAGCTACCTAAAGAGAGAAGGCAAACTAGGGAAGAAAGGCTACTAAGAAGGCAAATTGGCCGAAAGCGCACCTCTTCCACACCCCTTCCACCTTTCGGAATAAAGACGACCTTAGCATCTTTCAACCGAGTTGAGAACTGCTGTTGTTTAAGGTAAAACCTGCGAGTATCTTAGAAGAACTCTTTATTCATCCAGTTACTTTTAGGTAACGGTTCAACTAATCTTGAATGGTAACTGGCATTGTCCATAAGTACAAGATAATTTATTGGTAGGAAATGTATCATTTGATCAGAATAACCTTTAAGAACATCTGAAGTCATTTCTTTATGGTAGTCATTCGTATGGTTTAAAAAAATATAACAAACTTTGATCAATAGATCCTTGTTGTTGGATCAACAACAACCAGTTGGAAATTTTAATCCAGTAGACAAACCGTCAGTAAACGCCTGATGAGCATTTGTAACTTGTTTATATTGCCAAACTGGTCTCACAAAATATTCCTTAAAAATTTATTCGTGTTTCATCCAGATAACAATATAGGTGCTAGAAACTATGCTCCGAACAGTACTAAGGGTGTGTTCATGTACAAAAGGGCCATGTATGCCTAAAATACATTCTTCAAATGTACTGTTAAGTGACACTTAATTTCACAGTAGGTACAAAAACTAGAAGTTCTTTTCATTTTTATTGAAGTTTACTTAATATTAATTTGTGTCGCTATTAATACAAAACTAACAATTCGACATATTATCTTTAAAGGTCTAAACATACAGAAATGTAAATATTGATTGAAAAACTGACAATGACAAATTTTATGTCTTGGAAATTTTAATCCTTAAAAAACATAAACCAGTTTTTTGGTGAAATTAACAATGTAAGACAATCGATTGAAGTTAGCGAAAAAGCCTTTAATAAATACAAAAGCCATAAAACAATAGTTAGTGAGACTAAAATGTGACCCACAACATTTTAAACAAGGTATCAATCATTTTTCCAGGATATACACTGTCATGCATAAATAAATAGATGGTACATTAAATAAATATACCTACTAAATATATTTTTTATGTACATAGCAACTTAGTTATAACAACATTAAAATACTCATACTTAATCCGTTTACACTAAACTTAACAGGTTTATGATATGTATGCAGTTTACATATTATTGTTTACCTTGGATATTTACAAAAATTTAAAGAGGTCGTGTACTTGATTTTATACTAATCTGGAGTTTTATGACAGATACTAATGTGTTTAAGTAGCCTTCATGTGTGAGGCGAATATAAAATTAGGTTAATTTAAATTGACAAAAAGTCACCAGTTAAATCGCAAAGATTTTCAGGACAACTCTTTCTATCGAAGGAATTATTTTAAAGGAACTTTGTTTTTTTTATGTACACAATTATATGCGAGCGAGATTGAATAGTAATTCTATGCCAAGTGAATAAAATTAGAAACCCGAGCTTCCTAGATTTGTCTGAAATCTTTTATACTTATTCTTACCACCATCAAAAAATTAATCACACGTACCAATTTTAAGTCCTATAGTCAATAAGATAATCTTTAGGAATTCAAATATGTTGAACATATTTCAGCACACCGTTGCTAAGCATGTGTAATAAAAATTCTAAAAAATACAAGAGCCATGTAAAAGTTCTCGATTAATTCGATGCTTATCTGATATCTGGGCATTGGAAAATTTGGAAATAGAGTTGATCCAGTCATCAGAGAGTTGATCCCTAAAAATCATACGAAAAAGCTAAATTTTGCTAAATGAAAAAATAAGAATATTAATTTTGGGACCGCAAAAAAGATGCCAAAATTTTTTCAGTTTTACCCCCGGACTCCCCTCTAAAACCCCCTCGTAGGGGGGTAAAAAACGCAAAAAATCGATTTATGAAGAATCTGTACGAAGTAGAAAAAAATGTTTCAAATAAAAAATGTAGCTGAGTTCATTCTAAACAAAAATGGTTATTAGCACATTTTGTGTAGAATGAACCGTTCTCTCATAAACAACGCTTGAAGCTACCGTCGATTTCGAATTACGCGCGCGAAATCAAAGTTCAATAAAATTTTTTGTACCAGCTCGACGGTAAAAATTCGATATCTTTTGATCCAAGTGTCCTATCGACAAAAATCAAGATGCGTTTTAAAGTTACAGAGTATAGCTTTCGTATGCAGTTTTTGTATTTTGCCGCAAATAAACTCAGTTTTTATAAAAATGTTAAATAAATAAACGTGGCGCAATTTTTGCCATTTTTTACGAATCTGGTGATATCAATAAAATTGATCACTTTCATTGACAAGTCGTAGTAAAACTTCCATTTTTAGAGATGAATCTTTAAAACATATGACAAGTAATTTTAATTTTAAGTTGTGTTAACAAAATATGAATCATTTGAAATATGAATAAACAAACGCAGAATTTAATGTTTTACATTGCAAGCAATCGCACGTCACAGGAAATTCCTCGAAAAAGACGGTTTTGGGTGTAGTTTATAGCAGAAGTTTGGTTCTTTTGAAAAATGTACTAGTCTAATTAAAAAGTACATTAATTACTATTTAACTGGGAATAAGCCACAATTAAAGATAAAAATACGTTTATTGACGTTTCAATTTCCACTTCGGAAATCGTTCCCAAAATACAAACAGTAAATTAAACAAAATTTTGTTTTTTGTTACATAGTGAAAAATTCTTTTAATAATTTAATTTTATCTGACTCATTTATATTGACAATTCAGACATACATTATGCATTTTAAAGTAGACGACTTTAAAATGATATTGCCAATATTGTTGAGTTGCGCTCCTGGGACGACTTTACTTATAAGATAGTTCATTCGATTACATGAAATCAACTTTAACTTGAGAATATCCGTCAGAAAAAAAATCATAACATGTAATTCGTCTTTAAAAAGACAAACACATGACATGATGACAGTAAAATTCTCCTGTTAGTGATTCCATAGTAAATTATGAGGGAAAAACCAGGAAAAAAACCTCATAATACTATCCCGACATTGTAAGTATTTGTTCGTGAATTTAGTTTACCTTCAACAAACATCAAAATTCTGATTTTATATGTTACGTTATTTAAAAAACATAAATGATGTATCCTCTATATGTTACTGACTTACTAATACTGGTATTTTCTTATTAATAACTTCCTCTTTCAGTATTGGTAACCAGATCCTACTACATTCTGCCGAGGAATTTGCGACACAATTGGCCTCATTTAGCATAATTAGAGCCGCTTCTTTGATTTTTCTTTTTTTACCATCCGTTTCTTTTAGGACTACATTTGAATTATTCCATTGAACCCTATGTTCATTATCCCATGCGTGTTTACATATTTGAAATCTATCAAATTCTCTATTTTTAATATAAGATTGATGTTCACTTATTCTAACATTTAATGGCCTTGATGATTCACCTAAATAAAACTGATCGCATTCACAAGGTATTTTATAAATGCAATTCTTTGTCCTTTCTTGTTCATTGTTAGGTTTGGTATTTGTGTATATATATTTGATATTTATTTTTGCATTTATAAAATACCTTGTGAATGCGATCAGTTTTATTTAGGTGAATCATCAAGGCCATTAAATGTTAGAATAAGTGAACATCAATCTTATATTAAAAATAGAGAATTTGATAGATCTCAAATATGTAAACACGCATGGGATAATGAACATAGGGTTCAATGGAATAATTCAAATGTAGTATTAAAAGAAACGGATGGTAAAAAAAGAAAATCAAAGAAGCGGCTCTAATTATGCTAAATGAGGCCAATTCTGTCGCAAATTCCTCAGCAGAATGTAGTAGGATCTGGTTACCAATACTGAAAGAGGAAGTTATTAATAAGAAAATACCAGTATTAGTAAGTCAGTAACATATAGAGGATACATCATTTATGTTTTTTAAATAACGTAACATATAAAATCAGAATTTTGATGTTTGTTGAAGGTAAACTAAATTCACGAACAAATACTTACAATGTCGGGATAGTATTATGAGGTTTTTTTTTCCTGGTTTTTCTCTCATAATTTACTATGGAATCACTAACAGGAGAATTTTACTGTCATCATGTCATGTGTTTGTCTTTTTAAAGACGAATTACATGCTATGATTTTTTTTCTGACGGATATTCTCAAGTTAAAGTTGATTTCATGTAATCGAATGAACTATCTTATAAGTAAAGTCGTCCCAGGAGCGCAACTCAACAATATTGGCAATATCATTTTAAAGTCGTCTACTTTAAAATGCATAATGTATGTCTGAATTGTCAATATAAATGAGTCAGATAAAATTAAATTATTAAAAGAATTTTTCACTATGTAACAAAAAACAAAATTTTGTTTAATTTACTGTTTGTATTTTGGGAACGATTTCCGAAGTGGAAATTGAAACGTCAATAAATGTATTTTTATCTTTAATTGTGGCTTATTCCCAGTTAAATAGTAATTAATTTACAATGCAACAAGAAAATAGCTTCAGAACAATATGAAAAGTACATGTTTAAACGTTAAAGATCGTTTGTTAGGTGAAAGTCTAAATCCAGCGTTTTTAAGCATATTTCAAATGCCTCACATTTGTTGGCAAAACTCAAAACTCATGCCATAGGTTTTAAAGGTTATGCTTGAGTTATTAAAACTTCATAGTGGCCATTTAATGAAAGGTATAGATTGTACTGATCTCATGAGAATAATAAAAAATGACAAAAATCGCGCCACGTTTATTTATTCAAAACATTTTTTTCTACGGCGTACAGATTCTTGGTAAATCAATTTTTTTGTTTTTTGACCCCTCCCCCTACGAGGGGTTATAATTAGGGAGAAGCCTGGGGGTGAAAAAGGTAAGGTGTTTTTTGCATCGTTTTTAGGGTCCCAAAATTAATATCCTTGGTAAAATTCAGCTTGTTCCTAAGATTTTTAGAGGTTTAGTGACATTTTCGTCTCTGACGACTTGAGTAAGTAGTAAAAATAAATTCGAAACTTAGGAATGATGTTAAGATTAATTTATATAGACCATAGAAAAGAAGTAATAAAGAAAAACAAAGGAAAAATTAAAAATTATATACGACGATGCAGAAATAAGATTCTTTATAAATTCACGAAGAAAAGGTTCTTTATTCATAAATATATCTAGAGCAATACGAAAAATATGAAGTTGATAAACGTTGAGTAAAAGAAACTGAAGTGTGGAGAGAAGTAATGGAGGAAAAGAAATCTTAAAAATATAAAGGTAGAATATTGGAAGAATGATGGAAAAGAAAAAAAGAAAATGGAAAACTTAAAAAACATGTAGGAAAGAGCTGTGAACAAAATGGTGTAAAATAATTTGTAATTTATAAGAAGTATTTTGTTTCTAGAATTAAAGTAACAAACTTAGGGAAGTTAACAAATTGTTTGCATGGAGTTTTTTAATTTTGTTTTCAAGATATTTTTTGTGGCACCTTAACGCAATTTCCTATTTTTATTACGAATAAGCCACAATTTTACTTTAAAATCAGTTTATTTGAAGTTTCGATGTCCACTTTGGAAAATCTTTTTAAAAATACAAGTCGTTGATAAATTAAACAAATTTTATTTTTGTTAATTGGTAAAAAAATCTTCTAATAATTTAATTTTATTTGATTCATTCATAATAACAATTCAAACATATATTATACCTTTTAAAGTAGATGACTTTAAAAATAATGTCAATATTTTTGAGTTGTGTTGCGGGGACGACTTTATTGGAAGATAAATCATTCGATTACGTGAAATCAAATTTAACGAATACCCGTCAAAACCGAAATTACAGTATGTGGATTTGTCTTTAAAAAACAGCCACATGCAATGATAACAGTAAAATTCTGCTGTTTATGATTCCATTGTAAATCATGACAAAAAACTTGATTGGTTTCCTCTTTTAAGATGGGTAAACAGATCCTACAGCATTATGCCGATGAATTTGCGACACAATTGGTATCATTTATCAAAATTAGAGCCGCTTCTTTGACGTTTTTCATTTTATCATCTGTTTCTTTCAGGACTATACTCTAATATTTCAATTGAAACCTTTGTTTATGTTGTAATGCGTTTTTACATATTTGAGATCTATCAATTTCTATTTTTTATATAGGATTGATGTTCATTTATTAAAACATTTAATGGCTTTGATGTTTCACCTAAATAAAAATGTCAGCATTCACAAGATATTTTAAAACACAAATCATTGTTATTTCTATTGTTTCTTTTATTCTATTAAAACAAAAAGAGAAAAATCAAAGAAGCAGCTCTAATTATGTAAAATGAAAATATCCAATAGAAAGAAAATACCACTTTTGTAAGTTGATTACATATCAAGCATACATCATTTATATTTTAAAATAACATACATAAAAATCAGAGTTTGGTGTTAATATTGAGAGTAGACTAAATGAAAGACCAAATACTTACCATGTCGGGATAATATTATGAGGTTTTTTCCTCATAATTTACTATAGGATCACTAACATGAGGCTAAGATAATATTACTAAAGGATCAAATGCTATGATCCTTTTTCTTCTGATGGGCATTCCTCTGAGTTAAAGTTAATTTGATGTAATCTAATGAACTATCTTATAAATAATCCAATAAAGTCGTCACAGGAACGTAACTCAAAAATATTGATAATATCATTTTAAATGTCATCTACTTTAAAACATGTAATATATGTCTGAACTGTCAGTATAAATAAATCAGATAAAAAATAATTAACAAAAACAAAATTTGCTTAATTCATCAATGTTTTGTAATTTGAGAACGATTTCCGAAATGGAAATCGAAACGTCACATAAACTTAATTTTAACGTAAAATTTTGACTTATTCCCAATAAAAATAGAATTGCATAGTGTTTTAATTATATTTAATTGCTCTAAACGAGATAAATATGGGATAAAAAATTTAAAAATAATATTTTGCAATAAACTTATATAGCGTTGTTAATCATGTACGACTTAAAGGTGTCATAACCAGAGTTCATTGTTTCTATAAAGCAATTACAATCAGACATCATATAATAAACGACGATAAGCACGTTTATGATCATTACAGTGTGTAAGGAAGTAATTAAAACATTAATGGGAGATATATATCAATAATCGTGATTTATTTTCACCTGTTTTGTTTGGGAAGTTAATACTTTATATACTGTATATACATATATTATTCTGAAGCTATTTTCTTGCGGCATCCTTAAACGCAATTACTATTTTTTATTGGGAATTAGCCAATATTTATGTTTAAAAATGTTTATTTGTTTAATTTATTAACGTTTTGTATTTTAAGAACGATTTCCGAAGTCGAAATTCTACGCAGTAGTGAAGTTCTGGGAGACATTCGTTTTACTTTCCGAGTTTGAATTTGTATCAGCCCAAGTGTCTGACGATGGCTGGGATAGGCCGAAAATGATCATAAAACTTTAGCGTACCGATTCGAGCACGGGAAGTTTAACAAATTTGTCTGCTAGGCCATATATTTGGCCTTTTAATATAATAAAGCGATAACGGCTTTCGCTAAAAGATTTAATCTTTCACATTTCGCATAGCACAAAGGATACAGAAAACGATATTATCATATCTTTTCGTTCACGGTCACCGAAGCAGGTGGCGCCTTTGTAAGCTAACTACGCAGTAGTGAAGTTCTGGGAGACATTCGTTTTACTTCCGAGTTTGAATTTGTATCAGCCCAAGTGTCTGACGATGGCTGGGATAGGCCGAAATGATAATAACACTTTAGTGATACCGATTCGAGCACGGGAAGTTTAACGAATTTGTCTCCTAGGCCATATTATTTGGCCTTTTAATATAATAAGCGATAGCGGCTTTCGCTAAAAGATTTAATCTTTCATATATATTATATATATATAGTATATATATATATATATACTAATATATATATATATAGTATAATATATATAATATTTACTTTTCGTCCACTTTGAAGGGGGAAGGGGTCCGCGGATTTTTACCAAATTTTGATATAATATTGTACCTTAAAAAAGTAGACTATAGCTATATTTTAACCCTTCAAGTCCCCCTGGCCCTGAGATATACCCCTCGAAACAATCAAAATAGCCCTTTTATCCTATATTTGAGAGCTCTATCTCTGAGCCCAGTGGACGGATTTAGATTTACGAGATCTCATTTTTTTTTCGTTATAATGCCAACTTTTGATGAAACAATTTACAAAACCGAAAATATAAGTTTTATTTGATGTGTCAAGAAGAACGTAGAAAAATTTACAAAATTTTCTGATTTTTAATTCATTCTCCAAAATTTAAATACACGAAAAAGACATTGTGGAAACAGGTAAATCAAAGGATTTTTAAATACCGTTCAAACGATCATTGGTAAATTATAATTCATTTAGTAGATTCGAATATACAGCCTTTTAAAAATAGCCAGTTTTTCGAAAATCGCATTTTTTATCATTTGTTAACTGATAGTACTTTTTTCTCTCAATCTCAAATTGCATAAAAATTTAGGTGAAGGTTCTATATGTATACAACAAAATTTACTATGCCCGGCCTTTTTTTGAACAGTTAAAAATTAAGCTTTTAATGCACTATATCTCTTTTTTTATTATAGTGCCAACTTTTTTAATAAAATAAGTTATAAAACCGCAAAGTATTTTATAGTTCAATAAGAATGGAAACAAAATTTTATCATTTTCAATTAATTGTGAAAACGACGAAAAAGTTGTGGAAAGAGGTAAATTAAAGGTTTTTTAAATACCTTTCAAACAAGCACCTTATCATCATCAGAGGTGCTACAGCCCTAGTTAAGCCTCGACTTTCCTCAGTATATTTCACCAGTCGTTTCTGTTTATCGCCAACCGTTGCCAGTTTGCTGCACTGATCTTCCTCGCGTCCTCGTCCACACCATCCCTCCATGTCAGTCTTAGTATACCTCTACTTCTATTTCCTACTGATGCCGCTAATAGGGTTCATCTGGGTGTGTAATTTATTTGCTCTTGACACATATCTAGCCCATCTAAGCCAACCTATTTTTGTTCATCTCTACCATTGAGTATTTCTTTATACTTCTTGTACAATTCAAAATTATATCGCCTTCTCCAAATACAATTCTCACATATTCCGCCCATTATTCTGCGTAGTATCTTCCTGTCGAAGACGAGCAAACGATTTGCGTCTTTTTGGAGATGATCCATGTTAATGACCCACATGTCAGCACTGGTATGATGAGTGTTCTATATATTCTTAATTTGGTTTTTTGGCCTTAATTTCTGTTTTTTCAGTAGTCCAAAGTAAGATTTGTTCGCTATCAGTACCTTCGTTTACTGTTTTACTTCTTCAGATGTATCATTATCGCTTGTTATGAGAGAACCCAGATAGGTAAATTTACTTGCTACCTCAAAATTATAGTGGTCTATGCTAAAGTTTTGTTTGGCATTTTATCTGTATCTATTTTCTCACCTCGTCTGGTGATCAAATTCAAATCGTCGACGTAAGCTATAATCTGCGTTGACTTCCCTTTTTGTCCAACTCTTATATGGGCATCTCCTATAGTCTTTTCCAATGCTATATTAAAGAGAAGACACGTCAGTGCATCTTCCTGCCATAAATCGGTATTTTTCAAATTCTTGTGATAGATCACCTTGTATTTGCACTCTGCAGATTACTTTTCTCAAAACAAGTTGTTTTTACTATGAGTAAAGTTTTTTACTACATACTTTACATCTTAGAACATGTTTACATAATAAACATGTATCCAAAACAACAGATGACGCTTGCGTTCTTAGTTTATGGAAAGAATCGCTAGAACAAATAAAGGCAGAACAATGGCATAATTGTATTAGACATACGGAAGACATAATCGTTCAGTCTTTTCAAACCGAGGGAGTTATAGATGAGGTTCGGCCTCTAATTATTCGGATAGACAATTCAGATAGTGACGACTCTCTCAATGAAATATCAAACAGTTAATATGTCAAATCGTTTGCTAAAAAGAATTAACAAAAAAGTGTTTCGGGAATTCAATTCGGACTTTGTGGTGTGTTTTAGTAACACGATAAAGTACCTTCGGTCTAATTACTGGACTGCATACTCTCAATAGCTTTGGTATTAATTACTGGACTACACTGTTTAAACATTTTGTTTGCTGAAAACTCGGAAGTGATTTAGTGTAAATTTGTTTCAAGGTTATATTTAATATAGTCTGCAGAAAGTAAAATCTTGGATGTATTTTATTCAAATTTGGATATACCAGGAACTTGGCAAGTATTGTCCAATTAAAGTGCATGCGAAACCATTCGTATAATTTT
This sequence comes from Diabrotica balteata, assembly GCA_918026665.1. Taxonomy (NCBI): domain Eukaryota; kingdom Metazoa; phylum Arthropoda; class Insecta; order Coleoptera; family Chrysomelidae; genus Diabrotica; species Diabrotica balteata. The sequence goes on along the minus strand of OU898278.1, from coordinate 107,521,225 downwards.
CACTCTACGCAAAATAGAGACTTATAGAGACCTTGATGAACATTCGACGTCGACAAATAATTTCGAGTATTCGAAATATTTCGTCCCACTTCTTTTAACACGCCGTGTACATACATATTACATTCATTTTATTTGTCTTTGTGATACAGTAACATTCAATATTATTACTAAACATAAAACACAGGAAATTAAATAGTTTTACTTTTCAAGCCATCGGAATTAAATATTAACGCCCCACTGTTTGAGGCCCACTGATCATATCTTAATTGCGTATCGGCCGTCATAGGTAAAATGACTATACCTAAACACCTTCCACTAGCGAACAATAGACTTAACAATGTTGTTGAATAATGAACAATAGTCAATAAATGTCATTTCGGTGAAACTGTAGATTGTGTGCATATTCATTGTACCATGGATTGTGTGGGCAGTTCTGATGTTTAGATGTGGGGCGTCGCGATATACTTCGGGCGAGACCTTTTTTGTAAAAGTCTGTTACTTAGAAAGAATTATACATTTATCATTTTATTGTATCATCGTTCAGACAATACACACAAAATCACATTTAAACACATTCTTGCATTTTTTCACATAAAAATAACTTTGTTCTCTATTTTCGCTTGTTTTTTATTAGTCACAATAAAAATTTGTTAGTTTGCATTTTACATCTGGTGCTTAGTAATTTGGTAGCAATTTTCCCAATCAAAGAAAAAAATATTTCAACCCATCTTAAGTGTGGGAGATTAGGTTTCCAAACAGTAAGCACAAAATAATTGTCAACATCTTCTCTCCACAGTCTAGCTATGACATGTATTTAGAATGTTCTTGATGTACCTATCAGCAGTAATTGTAGCTTTAACTTAGATTTAGCCAATACGTCCATCAACCATACTTAATAGAAACAAGAATTCGGCGACTATGATTTATCGGGCAAATCCTGGTTTCATCTGAAAACATAAACAAATTTTAAAATTCTTCAAATAAGCGAATATACAATTCAGCCCTTTGCAGTCGACGAACTAGCTATTCACATGTAGCCGAGAAACTGTTATTGATTGCGCACATCTGACACCTATTCATTCACCTATATTCATTGAACTAAACGGCAAAACCTCGTTCAACGACAACCATTCTTAAATAATAAATATATTCTTTAAACATATGAAGTAAGTTTAATTTATCACTAAAATTTCGGAATTATCTACATGCCACTTAATGATTATCTATATATCAAACGAAATTTTATAGAAAATGTATAAAAATGTAAAAATTCTTTTTATATCTAATTCTAGCCGGAAATAGTCTTACCATCTGAAGATTCTTCCGTAAAATTAATTAAGGTAAAAAGCAAAAATCTATCTACCGTAAAATTAAAACAGAGCATAGAATTGGTAATTGCAACAGTGTTACTCGTGGTTTATCTATTAAGGTTAACTATTGATGACTTGCAACCTCGGAAGTTACAAATTTTCTATAAAGTAAAAAGGAAGTGAATTTTTCTCTTAATGAATCATTGATCTTAATCATATATATTTGAAGTTTTATGTAATAAACAGTGTTTTGAGGTTGTTTAGAAATATAGTGCCATGTTGTCTGTCATTAAAAGGTACGGTAAAATTAATATATGAATACGGGTGTTATTTAAAGGATATATATCAGAAAAACAATTTCCAAAATATTTACTTTTTGACATGTACACGTTTCTGAAACTTGTAGATGTCAAAAATGTAGATGTCAAAACGTTTAGAAAAGCTATTTTTCGTATCGCTAATATTTTTTATGATATTTAAAAAAAAGGCATTTTTTTAATTTTCATATATTTTTTTATATTTTAAAAACAATTTTTTTTTCAAAAATAAACATTTTTAACCGGTCAAACTTACAGATCATATAAACAATACATTAATAAAGAAAACTGTGAAGACAAATAATTTCATTTCGGATGGTAATTAGGGGGTGATTGTCACATTGATTTTACAAAAAAAGGGACCAACTTTGTTTTGAGCAAAACTTTAGATGTAATGCTAGCAAAAAAAAACAATATATAAATATATATATATATATTATATATATATAAGTATATATATATATATATAATAATATAACTAAGACATCGTCGAATACTAATAAGAATAATAACATTGAAATAAGGGAGGCTCCACCGTAATTGGAAACGGTCGACAAAGCTGCACATGATGATGATGATGATATATATATTGCTATGATAGGCACATATATATATATATATATATATATATATATATATATATATATTTATCAAATTATTCTCGACCGTACTGTGTTAAATTTTATTTCATACAGACCAATTGCTGAGACTACAAATAATATATATATATATATATATATATATTATATATATATATATATATACATATATATATTATATATATATATATATATATATCTATATATATATATATATATATATATTATATATATATTATATCTATAATATATATATACATTATATCTATATATATATATATATATTATAATATAATATATAATTATATATATATATATATATATAATATATATATATATATATATATATATATGTATATATATATATATCTAATATAGACAATATAAATTTAGAACAACCTATCTTAAATTTGAAAATTCTTACAATAATTAAATTATATTAACAAAATTTGATACCTTTCTATCACTGAATGCCTAAATGAAACTGTTTTCCAAAATAAAAGGTTTAATCACCACTCAATATCTTCTTATCAGCCTTATTAACAAAATTTGATACCTTTCTATCACTGAATGCCTAAATGAAACTGTTTTCCAAAATAAAAGGTTTAATCACCACTCAATATCTTCTTATCAGCCTCGGTTATCCTTGTTTTTGTAAAATAGCTTTTTCCAAATATACTACAATGTTTGAATTATCAGCTTCCATTTATTTAAAATATTTTTGTTTGTAATAGCATTTATAAATGGGTAAAATATTCTACTTTGCTTCTTACTTATAATCTTATTTTTTTTCTTAATAATTTTCAATCACCATATAGATATTATAATTTTAAATTCTTCTAATTTCCATATAATATACTTTCAAATACACTGTATACTATCTGCTTGTACTATATAATTATTACTTTAATACTGACCACTGTATATTATCTGCTTGTACTATTTATTGACTGACTAACTTCTTAATAAATTCCCTAATTAATTGTAGAACTGTCTCCTGTTTATCTTCTTAATTAACTAACTCTATGTCACTGTAACTGTACTCTTATACTAACTTTACTAACTTCATGAATCAACTGTAACTGACTTAATAATGAATCCTTGCTCCAAATTACATCGTATTTATATCTTTTCATGGTTCCAGAATGTTCTAGCAATAAACGATGTTCGAAACTCTTCATCTCATCAATATATGAAAGTTCTGGAATAATCGACTATGCAAATAGGGTTAACTGCTTTCTATATTGACGTTTTCCGGAAAGTTCTCTACCCTTCTAGTGAGAATCCTATTAGGCTTTCAGATCAGAATATACAATTATATATAAACTAAACATCCTAAATTAATACATAAAATACTATTTTACATCAAATTATATTTAAATTAAACATCTTAAATTAATAAATAACCCCACTTCACATCTGCAACCATCCAAATGTCAATTATTTAGTGTATATTTGGTTGCCTATGCACATGGCTCATTTAAATATATTTATTAATAAAGTAAAATAAAATAAAACTGTTTACACTTATTATTATTTGCTAATTTCTTAAAAATATCCTCATATAAATATTTTTTATAATATTCTCTAGTCTATAACTTATAAATTATTTCTTTAATCACTATTTATATTTATCAATTAAAAATCATAATATTACTATGCTAATTTCTTCTATATGTATATTATCTCTCTCTCTCTCTCTCTCTCTCTCTATATATATATATATATATATATATATATATATATATATATATATATATATATATATATATATATATGGCTATACACCCCAGCGTGGGGCTAAACCGCGAATGCTTTCTAGATCCTATTTCTTGCATGGATCAGTTCCTTTTGATTATGTTATCTTCTTGACAATATCTCTCCATTTTTCTTGTCTTTAGTTTTTCCTCTCCATTCTCTGACTCCTGCCCTTTGGAGGTCTTCTTTAACTTCTTGCTAGCTTTGATCTTGGTCTTCCCCTTCTCTTTATTCCTGGTATGTGACTGTCTTATCTGCCAGCTCACCAAATGTGACCTAACCATCTAAGTCTGCATTGCTTTATTTTAGTCACGATGTCTTCCTTAAGTTCTTTCTTAATCTCTGCATTTGTTCTGCTTCTATATTCATTTTGCTCTGTTTTTTGATTGGTCCTAATATGGTTCTCACAATCTTTGTCTCTGCTATTCTTAAGTCTTCTTCATCTTTTTAACCATCGTCATTGTTTCTCCTGCATATAATAATATTGGCCTAATTATGGTATTATAAATATTCGTCTTAGTTTTCTTAGTCAGTATTTTGCTTTTAAGTAATCTTTTGTTTGCAAAATAAGCTTTATTCTCGTCTAATATTTTTTCTTTTATTTCGGACTTCATTTCTCCGGATTTGTCATCGGATGTATTATCCTCTGAATCCATATTTCTACTGCTACTGCTCGCGATAGAGCCAATAATAAACCTTTTTTAAACACTTTCAGTATTGATGAGTTTTCTCCGAGAAGTGCTTTATTTTTGAAATATTGAAATATTTGATTTGAAATTTGACAAATATCCTACTTTTCATGAGCTACAACTCTGCTTCTACTGGATCTACAGACTTTATAAGTACATAAGTACACCATTTTTTTTATAGGCCACATTTTTGCTAAAAATATTTTTTGTCGATAAAATACATACTTTTTGTGTTATTTTTCAAAAATCGCCTGAAAACCGTAGATTTTTATTTTGAAAAATGAACAATTTTAGTCGCAAATAACTCAAAAAATATTGAATTATTTGAATGTATGTTTTTCACCACTGAGAAGGGGTGAACTATATAGAAAATCTCAACAGAGAGAAAGAATTCAGAGCACAATGCAGAAGTTAAAATGGCGACCTATTTCCAACAAGGAAAAATGATAGATGGGTGGCATACTTTAACTAGGCACTTAATATAGAGGAAGAACCACCAACGATTCTTGAAGTTAAAGATGCAGTTAAAAAACTAGCCAGAAACAAATCACCCGAGATAATCTCCCAGCTAAACTATATAAAAAGCCATGATACCATAATGGCATTACAGCAGCTTATAAAAGAAATATGGACACATAAATCTCTTCCCAATGATTGGAATATGGAATACTTTGCACCATACACAAAAAAGAATATATCTTTGAATGCTCTAACCACAGAGGAATTACGCTTCTAAATACAGCGTATAAAATATTTTTCCACAGTACTATGTCATCGTATGTCACCATATCCAGAACGGATAGTAAGAAAATTCCAGGCTGATTTCACAGGTGGTAAATCGACAAGTCATCAGATTGCAACCCTGAAACAAAGTTTGAAAAAACACTGGAATATGGCATTGATACTCATCACATATTTATAGACTACAAAGCAGCCTACGACTCTGTGAATACAAGAGAAATGTTCAAAGCAATGAAAGAGCTAGGAATACCAAATCAGTTGGTAAAAACAAAACTAACTCTTGAAAAAGTTGAATGTAAAGTACGAATTCAGGGGAAACTGTCTGAACCTTTTAAAACAAATAACTGGCTGCGCCAGGGAGACCCTCTATCTCTATGCTATTTAATCTGGCTTTGGAAAAAGTAATACGTATGTCACAAATCACAACAACTGGTATAATAGATAATAAATCAGTTCCAATATATGCTCATGATATCAATATTGTTGGGAGAACGGAAAACGTTGTACGAGAGGCGTATGTAGCATTAAAAGAATCAGCTACAAAAATGGGTTTAATAATAAAAACCAACAAAACGAAGTATATGAAAATAAGCACGCAACCAGAAATACTACGACCACTTGCTATAGAAAACGACGTCATAGAAACTGTCAACGAATTTGTATACCTGGGAGCGCTTCTTAACACTGAAAATAATACTACCGCAGAATTTGCACGTCCAACAAATGCTCTTTTGGGCTCAATCTCCTCCTTAAATTCACAATTATATCGAAAAATACAAAAATAAAATTCTACAAAACAATAATACGTCCAGTCCTAACATATGATTCAGAGACCTGGACTCTAACAAAAAATAATGAAAACATGTTATGATGTTTCGAAAGAAAAGTACTAAGGCGAATTAATGGAGCAGTGAATGACAATGGAGTGTAGAGAAGACGATACAACTTCGAACTTTATAGAATATACTAGGAACCTGATATCGTAAAGCATATTAAGATAGGACGTCTGAGTGGATAGGGCATGTAATGCTGATGGAACAAAATTATCCATCTAGAAAAACGCTCCTTGATGGACCCATTGGTCAAAGAAGAAGAAGAAGACCTAGAACAAGGTTCCTTGATAACATCGAGGAAGACATGAGAAATGCTTGTCAAAGACCTGCTTGGCGGACAAACGTGATGGATAGGGACGACTGGAGATTAATTCTTGAGGAGGCTAGGACCTATGTAGGGATGTAAAGCCAGAATGATGATGATAATGATAAGAAGGGGTGGCTGTCATTCCCCAATTAAAAGTAACCCTGGGATCAAGTCCAGAAGCGAAGTAGAGGATAAAAGGAACCTAAAGCCAAATTTTTAAACAAATTATTTACTGGCATAATATTAATTTCAACAAAAAAGAATAGACAGACAAAAAGAACCAACCAATGTAAAATAGAAATTAATGGCATCAGTATTGAACAAGTAATGGAAATAAAATACCTGCGAATTGCACTGTTCGTCTATGGAGACCTGGACAAAGAAGTGAGAGTACAAAAAGCAATTGAGTGGCAGAATGCCTTAATAACACTATATGACGAAACATATACATTAACACTGAGATGAAGTCAAGAATTTATAAAGCCAGTGTAAGACCAATAATGAAATATGCTTCAGAAACAAGACCAAACACAGCCAAAACGTAAAGGTTACTGGAAACAGAAGAGATGAGAGTACTGAGAACAATTACAGAAAATACGCTAAAAGATCGAAAGAGAAGTGAAGATATTAGAAGAAAGTGTAACATACATACATAATACATTCATACATAAATGAATGGACACAAAATAGAAAAAAAAAGAATGGAATAACTACATAAGCAGAATGGAGGAGACCCGTGCCGTCAAAATAGAAAGAGATACGTCACCAATCGGCAAAAGAAGTATTTGACGACACGCGTAGAAGATGGAGGACAACCTTCCATAGAGGTATTAATCCTCCAATGAACAAGCAGAATTGCCCATAAAGATGAAGAAGGGGAAGAAGAATATTAATTTAAGCAATCGCAAAATTTTTTCGACCATTTAAGAAATATGTATTACAAATAAATAAAAATAAAGTCAAAAATGAGGTGCAAAGTAACCCTGTGTTACGGTATACAAATAGACAAATTTTAATTTTCCCATTCACTACTAACGTTTCTAGCTATAGAATTTAAAAAACAGAAAAATTATTTTCAACCTTGATTACGGTATACAAAGATACATCAAATAATATTAACTCTTAATAAATCGTATACAAGTTCTGGATTAGTAATTTACTTAATACATTATTCTCAATGCCATAATAGTTAAATATTATGTAATCAAGTAATAGTTAATTTTATTTTGTACCAAAAACCTATCACGAAAAACAAACATCAACTAGTGATGATTTTAACCGAGTAGTGTAAAAAGTGCGAAATTGAATTGTAGATTTTGGAATTATGTCAATGAACTGAGGTAGACAGGGCTCTTATTTGTTATTTTTTTACGGAAGATTAATCTTTGTGCAAGTGTGGACCGGTTTTTGGAGTGCAACGGCCAATGCTGTATGTTTGCAAAATTTAGTACGCTAGCAGGATTGTATTCGAGAGTGAGTGTATATCTAACATATATTTAAATTTGAGGTAATCTTATTTTAAACTCAATTTATAGATATATTGAATGGGAAAATTTTAAAAAAATTCTAGAAGCACTTAATTTTCTATTATAGGTAAAGCAGTCTACCTAGAAAATTAATTTGATAAAAATTGGAGGATATGTGTGGCTTGGTACAAGAAGTGCTAAGTCAAAATTTGATGTTTTTCAATAAGGCCAAATTTGTCTCCCTTAAAATTGTGTTGTACGTAGATCCTGTCATACATATTTGTTGTATAAATAGTGTATTTAATATATTTTGACACCCATCATGTGATTTTTGTTGAGATACTAAATTAGTTTATAAGTTGTAGTTAAAATTTTAACAAAAATGCTTCTTTTTTTGTATTTTTGAGAGACATGGTCATTTCTTGAATTAAAAATTTTAGGTAAATTATTAAGTGTGTATTGACATAGGCAATTTAATACAAATGATCTGTGATACATTATCATCATCAATGGCGCTTCAACTCTTCGTGAGTCTTTGCTGCGTTTACTATTGCCTTCCATGTTTGTCATTCCTGTGCCAGTTATTCCCATTATCGCACTCCCATTTTCTTTAGATCTTCTTTGACTACATCTTTCCACCTTTTTCTAGGCCGCCCTACAGACCTTCTTACATCTGGCCTTTCCCAGAACACATTGTTTATAAGGCGATTGTAGTTACTGCGTATCATATGTCCTGTCCATCTGAGTCTATTCTCCTTTATATATCTGACTAGCTTTTCTTTTCCTAATAGAACTCTAGACTCTAGCTCGTTATTGTATCTGCCCCTCCATTCGTTTGTCACGCTGTCTCTACAAGGGCCATATATCATTCTAAGAATTTTACGTTCCCACACCAGCAATTTATTTACTTCTCTTTTGTTATCGTCCATGTTTCGCTTCCATATGCGACTGCTGGTCGTATTATGGACTTATATATACGGATCTTTGCACCTTGTGAAAAAAGTTTCGACTTCATCAGATGTTGCATTGCAAAGAAAGATCTGTTTCCTGCCATTATTCTCGTTTCAACTTCTCGCTCTAATTTGTTGTCATTTGTGATTGTTGCTCTTAGATATTTAAATTCTTTAACCACTTCCAAGTTGTGATCATTTATAGTAATGTTTTGCCTTATTCACCGTCGTTCTTGTTTTGAGACGACCATGTATTTTGTTTTGTCTTCATTTATTTTTAGACCGATGTTTAATGCAGCTTCTTCAAAGCTCGAGAAAATATCCTTAATTTCTAATGTTGATTGTGCTACTGCGTCTACGTCATCGGCAAATACGAGAATGATTTTTTGCTCTCCGAGCAGTTATGTCTGGTTTGATTTTTGGATATATTTTTCGCATGACATATTCTAAGGCCAGGTTAAACAACAATGGAGACAACGGATCTCCCTGTCTCAGTCCATAATTTACGCAGAAAGCATTTGATATTTTTCCCCCTATTCTAACGTGTGCAAAAGAGTTACACACATTTGTGTTACCGCAGCTAGTTTCTTGGGTACGCCGAGCTCGATCATTGCCTTCCATAATGTTGCACGATTAATTGAATCATAAGTCTGTTTGAACTCTATAAAAATCTGATGCACATCGTGATTATATTCCCAATACTTTTCAAGCATTTGTTGTATTGTAAATATTTCATCAATAGTCGATCTGCCAGGCCTGAAACCACACTGGTAGTCACCAACTATTTCTTCGGCGTATGGTACTAATCTTTTTAATAATATCGAAGCCAATATTTTATATGTAGTGTTGATTAGTGAATTCCTCTGTAACTTCATGCATGATTCCTTTTTTCCTTTCTTGTGTATTGGTACAATAATACTACCACACAATTCTTTCGGCATTATTTCTTGTTTCCAGGCCATTTCTATTAATTGATGGATTTTACTTATGAGTTCATGAGCGCCTGTTTTAATTAGCTGGGCATCAATATTGTCTAAATAGACCAGGGGATCGTTTTTAAGCGTTTTTATGGCATGCGTAATTTCTTCCATGCTTGGTGGGGGTATTTCTAATTCAACCGTTTGATATTCATGTTCTCCGTTGTTTCCACCATTTTCATTGTTTTCATCAGTGAAATATTGGATATTCAGAAGCTCTTCAAAACATTCAGCTCATAGGTTTATATAAAATATTCAAGGTTGCTCAGGTTTCCGGGGTAAACCCGTGTGGTCAAGACCACACTTCGTGGAGGTGAGGATAGGAATTGAGTAGGAGAGGCTAGAGATACTAACTGGAAACAGCATCTTATAATGCGCATCACTACTCCTTTGAGTATGTATCTCTGATACATATTCTACTTAAAAAATAAAGATGGGCAATTAAATTCCTGGTGTTTACATATCAACTTCATATATGCCAGCTTGGGCTGGTGAAGGTCTTTAATTTTTTTATCTGATAGTGGAATTCTCTGATTGGTTAGTGGGGTTAGCGTAACTTTGCGTGGACTACTGGTTAATGCAAGCTCAGACAGTTGAGCTGAACGTGTAGCACATGTTGCTTTCTTTCTTGACAAATCCATTACCTTAAAATAATCTGAATCAAAAGAAGTTTTATAAGAAACTTGTGAACGTACATCTGTGCGATACTGTAAGCATCTTATGTGAAGCCGGAGAATATTTTCATTGTCAGTGTTTAGTTTGCAATGCACGTAATGACTTTTTAGACTTTGTGAGAAATTCAGCAAATCTTTTTCTTCCATTTCTATGACTTCAATAGAAGGATTTCTCAGAACCATTCTAACTAAGTTCGCCCAGTCTCTGGATACTTTTATTTTGACAGTTGTATATTTCTTGACTTTTTCAATTCCTGCATGGATCGTATCTGTTTCTTGATGAATATGCCTCGGTTCAAGAAATTTATTATTGATCATAAGATCTCTTCCATTTCTGTTAAAATCTTCTATCAAAAGATACAACGTAACAGCAACATAAATATTTCTTGTTTCTCCTGAACATCAATCACGTACATGTTTCAATCACGTGTTAATTTCATTAATATTTGCCGGTAAGGAAAATGTATATTGCCTCAAACATGATGCTATTTCTTGTCCTCCTCTAGCCCTATTGATTCGTCCCAAACGTAGCAAACGGCATGTTTATTTTTATTTATGCAACTGTAGATAGTGAGGTTTAAAGTCCATAATGATCTTTTATAAAATGAAATATTGTTTTGAAGCAAGGGTATTTTTCTAAATCAAATGACAAAAAGGCAACACTTTCAGAATACAGCTTTGGAACTTATCATTTTTTTTCTCCTTGTATGCTGGATATGTCATGGCAATATGCTAGCTATAATTCTCTTTATGAAATGCTTGTTCTTGCAAATCAGAAGTTGTATCAATTAATGAATTATACCGATCGCACTTTGCACAAGTATCATTAAGAGGGTGAAATGACAGGTTAAATTTTTTGGCGAATATTTTTCTATAAAATGACACTAGTTTAGGTATTACATTGTGGGAACTACAATGATCTTTATATAGCCGATACATTTTCAAAATATTTAAATCTTAAGACAAATATATTTTTTCAGTATGCGATCTTGAATAATGGCTTACATACGAAGCAAAACTTTTAATATGGTCTTGTATTGTCGTAACTGCTTCGTCAATAACTTTCTGTTTTGGTCTTCGGGGCAGATACCATTTGTACAGTCTCTTTTCTTCTTAGCTAATGCTATTATATTTCCTGATTTTATATGGAGAGTATTTAAAAACATAGTACGGCAAACTTTAACTTTTTGTCCCTCATTATTTAGAAAATAAGAAACTGTAAACTGTCTTTGCTTGGCTGTCGATTGTGTCGAAGTCTTTCAACTTTATTTTCAAGTTTATTAAAATTCTGAGCAATAAACTGATTTTGGGAATTTATGTCTAGTGCATAAAATTTATGTTTACATGAGCAAGTAGGTTTTAAAAATTTTCCAGAAACAAACTTATTTGACGTTGAAAAAAAAAGCGTTTACCGTGTTTCTTGCATCCCGTCGCTTATTAGGCTGCCGACTACTTGGACTTCTTGTTCTCTTCCTTGTTTTCTCTTCTTTTGTCAATGCATTTCTTCCTTTGCCTTTTTATGCGAGTATTGGAAGGATTCTCAACTATCTCACCACCAGATGACGACTCATGGGATGGTTCGTAAACATCTGAACTCTCAGACAAATACAAATGATTGTGCACGTCAGCGTTCTCATAATATCCGTCTGTTTTAGTATCTAATGATGGTAAATGTAATCCAGTTGACGTAGATGAATGATAAGTAAATGATATTTTACAACTTACCATTATCAGAATTCCTTACACCTTTTCTACACATTTTCTCTAAAGTTTTTTCCCGTTAATATATTTTATACACTTCTTGTCTATTTCAATTTTTTATACTGAACTTAATTTAGTCACAAAAATAACTTTAAATCAATGGCAAAAACTAAAATCACATCGAGCACTTAAATAACTTCAAAATTAACATAGAGACTATACAAATCTCAAATATAAAATAACCCTTAAGCAAGCGTTTCGATGTTGCCGGTGCAAATATCATACATTTAAACAAGAACTAACTGTTACGACATAGACAGTTCTGACATTAAAAATTTAAATCTCAATAATGCCAAGTCGACTTATGCATTTCTTGTACAAATTTTCAGTTTAACCAGAAAATCTCTGTCTATACCATTTTTCAAAGTAAAACACTTGCACGTCACGATTTATACAAAGTGACGTCACTTGTATTTAAAATTTCCAGAACATCAACCTTAGAGTTTAAATTTTCCTAACACAGTTAATAATACGAAACCCGTACGGAACTGTGATCTTTCATAGGCGTCAACATGGTGTAATAATCAGAAAAATGTAATCATCATTATATTGGAAATTTTAGAATTATATTGATTAAATAACCAAAAACATTTGTTATTATTAATAATATAAATTTTATGAAATAACTCTTTAAGTCTAATATTCTACAAAATAATAATTTTAATTAAATATATTAGACAATTGTACGCAACTGATACGGAAATACTTCAAATTTTATTGACAGTTGAGTGTGTGGCAAAAGTGTATAAAGTGTTGCCGTTTTTTTAGAGTAGGAATTTTGTTTATGTTTTGATTTCTTACACAATTTTATCATAATATAATTTATAATAATTTAATTTTGTATTATAATGTTTTCTTATGTATTTTATTGTGTTGCCGTAGTCTTAAAACTAAGTGTATTTACTGTTAATATAATAGTTTAACAAATAGTTGACATTTTAAAAATTTCTCTCTTACTAACTATTCTGATGTTTTGGCAACGCAGTACTAAGGAGCTTCAACAAAGATAGAGAACTGCTAATGACTGTAAAACATCGAAAAATGTCTTAACAACTGGGACATATAGTAAGGGGAAGTCGATATAAAATATTACAACTAATCCTTAAAGGCAAAATAGAGGGCCGTAGAGGTGTAGGAAGAAAACAAGTTTCTTGGTTAAAAAACATTCGTGAATGGATTCAGATATCCAATGCAGGAGAATTGTTCCATGTTGTAGAAGATCGAGAAGCCTTCGCAATGGTGATCGCCAACGTCGGATAATTCTGATATGGCACCCGAAGAAGAAGCCATCTCTTCTTTTGGTGTTAAAGCACCAGCAACCGATGCTTCTCTCCAAAGCTGTAGAAGACGTCATTTAACGGTGATTTTGATTGCAGGCGATAGTACTCATACGTGTGATTACTCTCTTGATTTTATTTTTTCTCGACGTCAGAAATCATTTTCCTTCTGATTTTCTGATTTTCCTTCTGATGTTTTGAGGAGCAATTCCGATCAACGGGTATAGGCTATGAACTGGAGTAGGTTTCAAGCAGCCGGATATTATAGGGGCCGTCTGGTTTATAATCTGATAAACATGACTATTGTAAGCTAAACGATTCTAAACTGCAGCGGAATATTCTGCTACAGAGAAATATACAGCTGTGGCTGATGTTCTTAGCACACTTGGTTGAGTTTCCCAACTTGTTCTAGTTAGTTTACCTATTATGTTATTTTTTGAGAGTGCAATTTATTTTACTCCCTAACTATTTTGTTTTTGTACAGTTCTCTGATAACTTATCTTCGCCATGTTATGGTAGAGTATAGCAAAAAGATAAACATTCAGGAAGAAGTTTTCGTCTTTCTAAATAAAGCAATTTGCATAACATACTTCTTTTATTTATGGCTTAATAAATTTGTTCATTATATACTCGAATGAAAATTATATTAACAAGTATGTAGTCGCATAACTAGACAATAGTATTGTTAATATAAAATGTAAATAATAAGTTATCAGGAAAAAAAAAACAAATTGAACCACGTCACTGGCTGTCCAAATCGTATAAAATATACGATAAATATTTGTTTTTCCTATGCTAATTATTCTTACGAATCTTACAAATCGACTGGTCCAACGAAGACTGTAGTAACTCATTTTTTATGTAATTGAGATAATTATAAAAATGTATTTACACTGTTACCAAAATTCATTAATCTATTAAATGGATGTTTTTATAGCATTAAGTGATACTTTTAATAATGATCTTACACGGGTAAAACAGATTTAAGACAGAAATGGTCATAAGTGACTTTTGAATGAGTTACTATAGTTTTCGATGGAGATATTTTTAAAGTAATAAATACCAGAATTATTTGTTTCTTAACTTTATTTATATAAAATGCTACATTTTGAAGAAGCTACTGATATAATTTGCAGTTTTATATTTTAATTCAATTTTCCTCATTGACTCTTCTTCGCTCTTAACTGAATCAACTTCGAGCTCGACTTTAGGAGGTACATAACTCTTTGAATTAAGATTTTTATAAAATCCATGGTACATTGTGGGTATTTTGCCGGTATTACACAGCCACAGTAATCCTTTTAGCTTTTTTTCTTCAATTGGTAATGGTGCATCATACAGTTTCGGTGGAAATTTGATAGTAGTGGAAGGCCGTCCTCTGCATTTTCGATTTAATTTTATGTCACAACCTCTAAAACCATCATCGAATTCGTATTTAAACATTATAGAATTTTGGTGTTCATGCGAAAATTTTATTTCTCGTATTTTGCTAACTTTTATTAATTTCTTTTCGTTGCCAAGTTTCCAATTCTCGGTATCAGTCAGTTTTTTAAAATTAAAAAAATCATTTGGGACATTTCCGTAACATCATAAACTCTTCCTGTAGTTTTAGCCATTCTAATTAATGTAACCCACTGTTCTGGCACATATACAACCGATTGCCTTTTCTTTGCATTTTCGATAACTTGCATCTTTGCATGCATACTGTCACCCTCGTTCTGAGTGTGGCCTTTTTCCAGAAATCTGTGAACAATACAAATATGAAAATGAGCAGCAGCAAAAGCAAACATCGAAAACACAAAACGATTCCTATTTTGTCCCTCACAGTTGTTTGAGTAGAATATTATCGTTTTAACACTTTATGGTGCCTTGAGATCTAAAAATTTCCAGAAGCAACTGGCAATTTCATTAGGACCTCTTTTAGCCACCTGCTTGTGCCATACATAGCAGTAACCCTGATTATTTCCAACATCATAAACTGTAAAGTTATATGTAGAGTATTTGCTTTTGTAGTAAAAATCACTTACGTTAGACAAAGGGGTAGCTAAAACCTTTTGAAGGTCAAAGCAAGCCACACACAAGCTCTTATCATCTAGTGCAAGCTGTTTGTCTATGTCTTTTAAGTTTCTGATAACTTCTTTGTTTTTCATATGGAACTCATATTGTTCTAGCAATGTTGCTTCTTCAGCATCACTAGCCATATTAAAAACAGAACAAACAGTACACTGGTCCTTTTTTGGTTTAAAGAACCCAATATTGAACTATTCATTGAAAATATCTCTATACTGGCGTGACGTGGCAGCTGTAGTGATGTTATTTTTTTTCGCAATGCTCGTTGTACAATCGGTACATTTTCTGGATAGTTAGCCCTTCTTCAAGGTACATCTTCATCGTATTCTTACGGGTATAA
The DNA here is from genome assembly GCA_918026665.1 of Diabrotica balteata. Classification (NCBI taxonomy): domain Eukaryota; kingdom Metazoa; phylum Arthropoda; class Insecta; order Coleoptera; family Chrysomelidae; genus Diabrotica; species Diabrotica balteata. Next base: position 107,505,156 of record OU898278.1, on the reverse strand, counting down.
TGGGAAGGTACTACAGAAAACTGATTTATGTGATTTTTTACGTTGTCTATAAGTTCTGGTGATAGTTTGTGTGGTCTGTTAGTGTGCTTTCACGTTTATCTTGCCTCTAATGATCCACTATCTTTCAGTTTCCTTAATGATGTAGTGATCCAAGTTTCTGAAACGTTTAGGGTTTCCAAAAACATAGTTTTGCAAACACGTTGTTTTTTATTGCGAATGTAGAAGTAATATTCTCGAGAGTAATTTCTTCGAGACCGTTGTTCTGCAGTAATAGTTACTTGTTTTTTGGCAACCTGTCTCACATGACGAGCAATAAAATCCAACTTTCTCGTATGATCTTTTAACTTCCAAAATTCATTAAAAAAAAGGTCTCTATCTTCTTTAGCTATTTTGATAGCACATTTTAGTCTCATGTGTTTGCGCATGGTGCACCCATCTGTCTTCCTTTAATTTGAATACCTTTTCGATTTTCATGTTCAAGTCCCAGGTTTAGACTTGTTTTAGATTTTTCATCCGCCCACTTACTAACGTCTCTAATTCTTTTCCTACTTACTCTCTCTATATTGCCTCTACTTCTTCTCTTTCCATTTGTGGTTGCTTCAGTTATATTCTTATTAGGTTCAATTATTACTTCAGGGATGTTTTTGTCTTCTGTCGGAATGTAATCTGGGTCAGTATCAGAGTCTGCATGAAATGGTTCCTCATCGCTTTCCTTCTCAATTATTTCATTTTCATTCCTATTGGCTTCATTCTCTTCTAAGCTTACTAAAATTAAACAAAAATGAGGTAAATGCCTACGTAATATTTTTTCTTGCGGAATTTAAACCAACCTGTAGAACATTCAGGATTAATACCTATCAGTCTCGTGGTCATCAGGATCCTCATTCGCCTTTTTGTATTTGCTTTGTTGTTGCTTTGTTTGCTTTTTGTATGTTGTTTTTCATAAATCGGAGATACTATAAAAATTCTTACACGTAATATTGGTTGCATAACTACGTTTACTGAGATACGATTCTTTCCTGGGGAAGATATCATTATGTTTTATTGTTTTGCGCTCGTAACCCAAAAAGTGGAAAATTTGAGTTACTACAGTCTTCGTTGGAAATCGAAGTCGATACAGTCGAAATAATGATTAATGTATAAATATGTAAAAAATATTTTGTGGTGATTTTTTTCTTAAATAGATGCATGACTATGTTAAGTATTGTATTACCTTAATAATGCACATACAATAAATTTGCTAATAAATCCGTAAATAAATTTAATTATAACATTTATTTAGCAAGAACGGCAGTATGTTCAACACAATTTTATACTTCCTACGCAGCAATAATTACTTACGTTGGTACTCTGAAACGTTCTTGACTAGAAAGTGAAGAAGACAATTTATGTTTTCAAAGAAGTTGTATTCATAAACGCTATCTTAACCAACGCTATCTTAACCTTATAGCTGCATTTCTAAATAGAAGTTTAAGTGTTAAAAGTTTTTTCACTCGATATGTTTATCGAGTTTTTATAAACGCCATATAGTTACCTTAAACAAACTAGTCAGATGTCATACGATCAATTTGCTTATTCTGTCTGTCTTTCCGTAATGAAAATATAATAATAATAGAGTAAAAACATTGATTTGCTAATTGTGGAAGTGTTTCCCTATGTTCGTACTTCGTTTTTTTTATAACTAGACTTTCTTTGGTATTTTTTATCTTAATTATATGTTCACATTCACTTTATTGTTATTTATATTACTAACCTAACCTAACCTAACATGTTTCTTTACAAAAAAACTATAACTACTAAAAAAATGGCTGACCAACGGACAAAGTTATACAATAAAAGTTTTAGTGTTTCTATATAAAATTAAATAAATAATAAATATTTAAAATTTTGACTGTAAAATAAAAATGAGTGTTTTATGTATGTATGTATGTTGAATGTATCTCTTGTGTTATTGATCCGATTGAAGCGTGTGATGCGTTAAATGAAAGGGGGGATAAAGATTTAATTGTATTAAGATAGAAAAAACAAACAAGGCGACTACCAAAAGGGCACTGCAGCTTATCTTCGTTATAATTGAACGTATAGCGACATACAAGATATCACATGATAGTATCAATATATATAATTTGCTTATTCCGTCTGTCTATCTGTCTGTCCGTAACGAAAACCCTAGCGCCGGCATTATATCATATCTTTGTTGTTATTGAACGAGGGAATATCGAGTATATTAAGATAGAAAAAACTAACAAGGCGACTAGGAGAAGAACGATAGAACAGAATCAATAGAACGATATAACAGTTATTTCCGTATCTTCACGAACTATAGAACGGCTGACGAAGTAGCGAAACTTTGTTAGAAATATTAACTACGTAATTTTATACACATGGCATTTTACAACTCATAATACTAGTATACAATTTAACTAAATACTATTAAAAGAAAGACAAAAAGTTTTGATTTCACGTATAGTGCCTTTGTATATAGGCTTATACGTATTTTATCCTAACAGGAATTATAAGAGCGACTGGTACAGAAGCTTTAAATGTGAAAACAAGTCTCCGTCATAAGAAGCAACAATAAAATGGCTTTATTATGGACGCTATAGCGACATCTGATAATAGATTGCGAAAGTAGAAACCTGAAGATTTCTATTGACGAAATCAAAATTCAGATTTTTGCTTTAATGTGTGCCTTCTAACAATTGTAAGGCAAAACTGACGATACTAAAGATAGAAGAAGTTTCTTTAGTAAGTGCTTCAAGTGTTGTCCATTTGTTTCTTGACAATGATATAATCTATCGTGAAAGCTGCGAACATAATTGTTAATCATTTCTACAGTAATTAACTGTATTTCACGACGTATTCGATCTTTTAAATCATTTAGGTTAGTTGGTCTGTTAATATATACGCGGTTTTGCAAGTAACCCCACAGAAAAAAATCAAGTGCTGTCAAATCAGGTGATCTTGCCGACCACTCTATCATACCTTTCGACCAATCCAGCTCTGAGGTATAATTGTATTTAAATAGTGCTTAACGTTCTTTTGATAATGTAAAGGTGCAACATCTTGTTGAAAATATACACTTGGTTGATTTTAGGTATAATTTGATTTTGGAGAAGGTCGAGATATTTGGCTCCGGTCAGCGTACCTTCAATAAAAAAGGACTAATTAAATTGTTTTTTACCACACCAGCTCAGACGTTAGTTTTTTCTGGATATCGTATATGAATCTCCTCGATGCGTACGGATTTCAATCTTACCAGTATCTAGGATTATGCTGTTCACATAACCATTTAAACAAAATGTGGCATATGAAACAGAAAATCAAACTTGTCTTGCGTCTTTATTTTCTCTGTTACGTTGCAGAAAATTCTAATTGGTGCATGAAAGTGCCAGTTCACTCGGACATTTTATGATTCTCCTGAACGTTTAATAGGATATCTAATGTTTTATCGTCATTAGTTGCTGTTTTCGATCTACCAGACCTTGGACGATCCTTTACACTACGAATTTCGTCAAATTTATTTATTATTCTGAATGCTGTTGATCTAGTTCATATGTATTCATATGTATGAGGGAGTTCAGGGTTTAAATCGTTGAAAAGATTACTTGCTTCTTTATATGTTCGTTTCCGATCACCAAATCCAACTAATATGGGTATCTGAATTCTTTCTTGTTTGATAAATTTGTCATTATTCTTTTATTTTTTAATGTCTGTAGGTATCAATTTTAAATAATCAGTTTTGACAGTTTGTAGATATACCAATAATAATGGTGTTATTTGCTATCACAATGCCTACTAATATTTTTGTCTTATGTAAAATTCATAGCAAATGTGCGTGAATTAGAGATAACACATTATTATACACGGTTCGCTAATCCCAGTCCGAACTGTCTAGTGAATTTAGTAATTCAATATAAGGTTAAATGTTCGAATAATTGAACTTTGATGGTATACAAGGCAAATATTGAACACAGTAATTAATTAAATCTTGCCCAAGTACTTTCGATCAATAGATCATCATCAGGGGCATTTCGTCAGTTTGTGGCCTATCCGACATGAGCAGAATGTCACACATGTAAATTGGGACATAACAATACAATACACAAAGACAAACAAACACTTTAAAATTTTTAAAAATGGAGAAGCTACATGTTATATAGAAGCCGGAGACAGAAGCAAAATTTTTAAAAATGGAGAACTACATGTTATATAGAAGCCGGAGACAGAATGAATTCTGTGAAAGTAACACAAGTGTTACTTTTTGACAGCCTAGAAGTGGCTGGAAATTACTATACAACCAAGCACACGTGCTCATAGCTTATTTAATTAGAGTATTTCGTCGACCTTTTTTGCAAACTTATACTAATATTCCTAGCAGAATTTAGTTTTGGACGACCCGGGATTTTACCTTTCTTATCTAACGTACTTTATTATGTGAATTATAACACAATATTGAGTACGTTTTGTGACTATATATCATTTCAAATATTGCTTATTCAGCGTTATTTTCATCACTTAAAAAAATAAATTAGCTGGCTAATATTAAAATTTATTCGTTTATTAAACCTATTCTCAAGAAACTCAAGCTAAATGCTACCAAAAACTTTAAGTTGGTTCCTACATTTGGCGAAACTTAGACAAGGAAAGAGAGAGGACGGGTAACGCTCGTTCAACCAACCTTTAAAAAGTGAAGCCACTTTTCTATATGTCCGTCATTTTTTTGGTGGCAAACAATAGATCTGACACCAGTTTTGTTTTTGTGGTTTAAAAAAAAGTGAATTAAACACCTATTTTTTTTTACTTAACAAAATGGTGAATTGTGCATATATTCTTTGTAAAAATCGCAGCGACCAGAAAACACCAGGAATATCGTTTCATAGGTAAATATTTATAATAGTGTAATTAGGTATTCATTGATTTTACTTTTTATTTTAATTTTAAACCTCAAATCCAATTTTAATTAGTATTTTAAGGAGAGGCGAGATCTAAATTAGTAAATAAGAATACTAAATTTGCATAGTTATTTCAGTAATTGTATTGTAATTAATAATTTCACTCACACACCATGATGATTTGCCAGTGGCGATGTGCGTTGAGGGTTAAAATTCCATAAATTATTCCATAAAATTCCATAAATAAGTAAATAAATAAATAAATTTCGTTAATTTTGATTCCAAAATATTTGTATAAAATAAAATAAATTAAATAAAAGATTTAATGTACAAAAATGTTTCATTTTAAATACGAATTAGTCAATCCTAAAAATATACAGCTGACCACGAACCAAAGATATACAGCTGACCACGAACTGGTGGCAGTTTGGCTTCACTTTTAACGATACGGTTACGCGTCCTCTCTCTTTCCTTGTCTAAGTGGCTAAACTTAACGATATAAACTAAATTAGCCTAACTTTTTATAAAATATATTTTTTATATATATATAATAGAAACTTACTTTCTTCACCCTCAAACAGAACAACATGAAAAATATTGAAAGTCTCGAGATGTGGTGCTACCGTCGAATGCTGAAGATTTGTTGGGTTGAAAGAATAACAAACTGTGAAGTAATACGAAGAATAGGAAAAGACCCAGAGATTTTGTTAACGCTAAACCGAAGAAAACTCGAATATTTTGGTCACCTGATGAGAGGACATAAATACGCATTACTTCAAAATAATAATGCAGGGAAAAATAGAAGGAAAACGGAATCCAGGCCGTAGAAGAATGTCATGGTTGCGGAATTTGAGAGAGTGGTTTGGCTGCACCACTAATGAACTCTTTAGGTCAGCCGTAAACAAGGTCAGAATAGCCTTGATGATTTCCAATCTCCGATAGGAGTGGCACAACAAAGAAGAGAAGACTTTCTTCTCATACATGCGATAAATTTCTAACCGAATTTAATTTTTGACGCTGTTATTATTTAAGTCAGTCGTTAATTTCCTTTTGCGACTTTTCTTCTTTGAAATGAGGGTTTTTATTTAGGGCCAACTTTATATTTACGCATACTTTTTTCTGAGACTCTCAGACATTTGGATATTAACTGAAATGTTTTTGTTATTAAGAACATCTGTAACATTTACCTAATTCGATGAATACATTTGAATGATCAACTTAACTCAACAGACTTTTCATTCGGCAAATAATTTTAAAAATGGTAGGCATTTTGAATAAACCTTTGTGCAGTTTCATTACCTTGTAATTTGGCAGCATTCTTACTCATCTAAAAATATTAACTTTTAATGAACATTTTATCATATTTGTTAAAGAAAAACTTACCAACGCATTAGCTGATGGAACGAAATGGAAAACTTTGAATATCCATAATAATAATCTTCAAAATTAACTAATTAACTAAATAAAACTAACAAAAGAATTAAACAAAAATAATAAAACAGTTAAACTTTATTAAATGAAATAAAAAATGCGAATAATACAAATATTTCCTACAATATGTTAAACTGTAACAACTCAAATATTATATTTCAAATATACAGAGATAATTTTATGGGTTTAGTAAACACTTACACGATTTAGATTAATTCTTCTTTTTTCAAAGGAGGAAGTCTGCAATAGTAGTACATTTGAGCTATTAATACCGAGAAGTAGTAATTTTTGTGTTGTAGGTTTCCGACTATGAATTTGTCAAAATATGTATGAGATAAGCGAATGGACCTTACTACACTTTTACTGTAATTCACTTCAACTAAATATTTAAAAAAAAATGCACAATATTTTTCAAGTAAATTATCAAATATTGAATTTAATTCAAATAATATTTTAGTAAGTTTTGACATAAATAGTTTATTTACAAATTTGCCATTAGATATGACTTTATATATAATCAAGACAAAGTGATAGATGTGAGAGATGCTGATACATTGGCAACTAGAACAAGACTAAAATATATCAGTTATGATGGAGTTATTGACATTATGTACTGATAATACATATTTTCAACTAAATAATGAATTCTATAATCAAAATTTTGGTCTAAGCAATGGACTCTAGTTTTATTTCCATTATTAGCCGATATATTTATGAAAGATTTTGAAGCAAGTATTATTATTTCAATATATAATAAATAAATTATCTCAATATATAAGTTTGTTGGGCACATTCCTAAATGATGTAGGCGATAAAGAAGAGACAATACTATTTATCATGGAAAAGTAATACAATACTACCTTTCCTGGATCTTTCAATCTCTAAGAACGATACTGGATATGAGATTGAGATGAGGAAGTTATTAAAAGGAAAATACCACTAGTAGGTCGGTACCATATCGAGGATATATAATTTATGTTTATATCATATGATCATATGAATCATATGATTTTTTCTGACGGATATTCTAAATTTAAAGTTAATTTGATGTAATCGAATGTTAAATTTTCGAATAAAAAACAAAATTTGTTTAATTTATGTTTGTATTTTGAGAACGATTTCCGAAGTAGAGATTGAAATGTCAATAAATTTATTTTAACCTTTAAACATTATTTTGATGACGTTTCGGCAAGGTAGCACTTGCCATTGTCAAGTCAGGTAGTGACGCTGACAATGATACCGTTGCTACAATGACAAGTGCGATAGTGCTGTATCAATTATTAGGATACTGTGATTTTGCTACTTCGATATAAGTTTTTTACGTATATATAAATCTAAATTTGAATTTAACACTTCACACTTTGTATCCACCTCTAAATTGAAAAGGTAAAAAGGTATGTGCCTGTTTGACGATTACTGCCCTAATATTTTTATTTTAAATTGTCTCTTGTCAGTATGCGAATTTTCATGTAATTTATTTCAGAAATTTTATATGAAGTCAACTGTGTTAGAGATATGTATATCATTTTAATTACTACTGCCATTAATACATTTTTGCCTGGATAAACACCAAACAGTTGCGTATCACCTCTACATCAATTCCATTTTACAGGATTGTCAACACTTATTGTAATTAAGTATTTTAAGTGTATTTAAAGTTTGAGTATATTGATTACTGGTATCATTCCGAAGAGCTTCCCAGAGAAGGCCAAACAGCTTGATCTTGTTAAACATCTTTGTTAAGACTACAAAAAAAAAACAGCTATAATTCAGATGCGACACAAAATTTGTTTAAGACACTTCAGTATAGTAGGTCACCTTAGAATAAGTTCTGCCCCACTGCTCAATCCTCTTGATAACCTACTATCTAGGATGAGTGAATTTTTTTCTTTGTCTATGTGCAAGCTCTTTCCAAAATGTTTCTGTTTTCCAAAACAGAAACTTCTGCCAATTAATTACAGTAACACTAACAGGTCTAGAAAATTGTCAATAAATAAACATACCGTTAAATTTTCAACAAATTTGTGAATAAATATTAAAACTATATACCTAATTACAATTCATAATATGAGCTTTCCCTATAAAATATTTACGACAAAGGCAAATAAAACCAAAACATCTGATAAAGAAAATGTTTATATTCACAAATTATTGCTTTTAAAATGGATTTAAAGTACACTATCATAATTTAATTCAGTGTAGGGAAATATAAAGTAAATTAAGTATGCTGAATGTAGAATTTATTAACGCCATAATTAATTTTTGAAATGAAATATACTGTACGTAAAGTACTAACAAAACAAATGAACATTAAATCTGAAATATTTCTCGTTAATTAATACTAATCACAATCCATATCTAAATCGTCCTCATTCTCTTAATCATCTCCTATATTAATTATCACAGATTCAATACCTTCCTGCAAATTGTCCACCGCACACATTTTTTTTGTACTTTCTTGACGTGGTTAACATAATTGTGCCACTGCTCTTTAGATACGCATTGGTAAGCTTCTTTTATCATCCCTTCTTCCGTTTTTTCTTTAAAATCGACGTTGTTTGAAGCCACATACCTCTTCAATTGACTCTACACCATCTCAATCGGGTTCAGCTCGCAATGGCAAGGCGGCAGTTTCAAAATCTTAACGTCATATTTTTCCGCAATTGTTTTAATTTTGTACTTGTTGTACTCGGCTCTAAATGCGACCGCGCAGTATCCAGTAATTCACTTTTTAGGTATTCTCACTCGAAGAAAATATTCTTTTCGATTAGCCAATCCTTAATTTCCCTTTTGTTCCACAATTTTTTTGAGAAATCAAATTTGCGGGAGAGTTTTCTTTACAAGTTTGGAATTGACGTCTTCGTTAGGAGAAAGTTAATTCGGCCCATGTGACAAAATCAGTTTCGCTTCCAGCATAAAGAAGAACAAACCGAGGACCTCTTTGGATTGGAGCTTTAAGTCAAATAGAGAGTCCTTTTATGAAGGTATCTCGTGTATTTTTTATTGTTGTGTCACTCCATTTCTTTTTGACTGAAGCACCGACGTTAGTTCAAGACTCATCGGTATAAACAAGGTTTACAATATCCTTCTTCCTCAATGTTTTTATTTGTCTAAGGTACTTGTGTCTCCAGGATATGATATCTTTTCTTTCCATCATTATCGAATCTCGACCTCTTTTACTATATTCAAAACCCATGTCATTTAGTAGCCTATCAAATGTGGTTTTAAAAAAAGCTGGTAGATCCTCTGTTTATATTGATGTCGACGGTTACTGGTATGTTTCCAAAGAAAAAAAAATTATGGACAATTTTCCTTATTCGAGATGTTACTTTCTCTTCGTAAGTATTCTCACGTGAATTGGACTGGAAACTGTTTTTCTTCCTTTTTTGTACCAATTTCAGGTCGCCTTGATGGGCCTCGTCGCGGATATTATAAATTTTGCAAACACTCACACCGCATATTTTTGAAACTTCCACCATTTTTTTGAGATGAATATTTCAAGACATTTAACACCACACATTTTACTTATACACAAAGAGTCATGCCCTGTTTGAAATTCATGACAGATACTGAAATAGAACTGAGCTTGTATAGTTTTTCCAACAAGTTTTTGGTCTAATGGCCAGTACCCAAACCGACAAAGAGACCTGTTTGCTTTGCGTGGGCAATGGGGATTAAAACTGATTCGCTTTTCCTACTGACTTTATAATGATGTTTATTTCCTAAAGAATGTATTTACCATGCAAGCTATTGAAAATTGATAAATATAGATAAGCTATCGACAATGAGTTTTTGATATATTTTACTTTTTTATGGTATTTTTCTTCATGTTATTGTTTAGTTCGACTATGTAACTCTCTTATTTATACATCGATGATTAAATCATGCTTTAGTTGAAACAATAATGATAGTCCTTTATACAACCTTAGGTCATTGTTGTGTGTGCATATATTCTAGTGCTATAATTCTTAAATCCGGTTCTGATGCATCGCTCGGGGCAAACTGACAACGTGGTCGGCCGTTCTCTCGTAAGAAATACATTGCCTATCTTACCTGCACTGCATCCTAACTGTGGCTTCTACTATAGATGTTTAAGTTTTTTATTGCTATTGCTTCAAAAACCCCTCTAACATTTCGTTATCCAATCATAATAATATTTCGCGCCGTATTCGTTTCCAAATTTTTCTGATCGTGGTGCTGGTTTGTTATTAGTTTTTTTCATTTTCTCGAGATTTGTAGTAGTATGGTTTCATTTCCACATATTCTTTGATATGCAACCTCTGTTAAATGTTAAATCACTTTCTGCGTTCCTCTTAGTTTATACTAGGACTTACTAATCTTATTTGTACTGTGACGCCCTGGGAAATTTGCTATTTTTTTGCGACGCCTCCTCAACCCAACCCCCGATAATACTTACCAATTTTAGTAATAGCCTAGTAACAGGTTATAGTTATAATAAAAACACTATTTGAACATTTATATTTTTTATTAGAAATTAAGAACGGAATCAAAATATAGGCATAACAATGAAAACATATATTTATTTATGTAACTGGCTGGTTAATGTGAGGGATGTGCTTGCTTTTTTGACCACAGTTTATGAAACCAGGCGTCCAGTTTGAAAATTGCCACTCTCATTTCTTTTTCTAAGTTTATGTTTGACCTGTACTTGTTTTTAATAACTGCAACTGCAGAAAAGCCCGTTTCGCACAAGTACAAAGTTGAAAATGGTAATAAAACCTTTAATGCAGCAGTGCTAATGGCATGACGTTCACGAGAAAGTGAGCTCCAAAATTCAAACAGTTTGACCTTGTCGTATTGAAGCTTTAGGCTGGAATCACATGACACTTATGTCAGTTGTTCTTCTTTCTCTGTTGAAAGTGTCGATGGCGTGGATGATAGGAAAGCGTTGCTGACCCAGTTATATTGCTCCATATCTTCGGGAAAATATTTCTCAAAGTGTTCGCGCAATGATAACATGTGTTGTGTAAATATATTTTTTAAAGAGGAATCAAGGATTTCTATCGATTTTTCTTGTAAAATACCTTGTAAAGCATGCAAACAGTCAATTTCTTAATCTTCTAATTTTCTCTTTCATAAGAGCAACTTCTTCTAAAACGCAGTAATTTTATCTGGTGATTGCAGGAATGAGTATTGTGTCTCTGCAAATACTTATTAGGATCAATATTTTGTTAAATATGTCAGAGAGGTAATTTTATTATAAACTCTGAATTAATAAAGTTTTGCGCATCATCATATGATTCTGTATGTATATTCGTATATGTACACGTGCGCGTACTTTGCCTTTGCACAGCCAATGAGAGTTGCAAAAATAAATTAAAGAGGTGTGCGGCTCCCATTTCTTCACAAAGTTAAAGCATTGATTTCACGGGTCGTGTTTTAATATAGTTTACCAATTTAATAATTCTATCCATTACAACATTTAATTCAGGTAGAATGTTCTTTGCTGCTAAGGTCTCTCTATGTATGACACAATGTGTCCATTTTACAGTTGAAACTTTGGTTTTGGTGAGAGCTTATAGTCCTCCATACTATCCAGACATCGATCGGGCACCATCTGTACACCCGCCTACATAGTTATCCCAGTTAATATTATTTTCAGTCATATATGAGTTTAAAATCTCGAATAAATCAGTAGCTTTACCACTTTCACATATTTTTCTGCAAAATAACAAATCCTCACTTGTTTCTTGTTTCTTTTATGTACCGTTCATAACATATCAATTGAGCATCCTCATTACTATCAGTTGCCTCGCCCAGTTGAATGGCAAATAGTCCTGACAGTTTTCCCCACATTTTTTCCTCATTTAAATCTTCTGCCATGTCGTGAATACGGCGACTAACCGTATTGTTTGAGAGAAGTACATTTTTTATTAATCAAAAGACTGATATTTTTTTGTACACACTTATGACAAGTCGAAAGAAAATGCAAAAAAGTATTTTGAAGTGTGTATATTTTAGGCAATTCCTAGCTGAGCGCTTTCGGCTTTACAAAGCCATCATCAGAGCTATGGTCAATTTTTTAAAATACCACTACAAAGAAGAGATCTCATTTCCTTAAGTTTTAAAATTATGATATTGTAGGAGTTGGAATTCTTAAAACACATAAAAAACATATAAAAAGTCGACACTGGACTTCACAAACACGTTAAAAAATTGAAAAAATTTTTGTCATGGTACGGGTTTTAAGACCCGACCATCTATTGATGTGAGGACGTAGACTCTATCAGTCTACGTCTATTCGTTCTATTCAGTCTACGTCCTCACATCAATAGATGGTCGGGTCTTAAAACCCGTACCATGACAAAAATTTTTTCAATTTTTTAACGTGTTTGTGAAGTCCAGTGTCGACTTTTATATGTTTTTTTATGTGTTTTAAGAATTCCAACTCCTACAATATCATAATTTTAAAACTTAAGGAAATGAGATCTCTTCTTTGTAGTGGTATTTTAAAAAATTGACCATAGCTCTGATGATGGCTTTGTAAAGCCGAAAGCGCTCAGCTAGGAATTGCCTAAAATATACACACTTCAAAAATACTTTTTTGCATTTTCTTTCGACATTTTTTTATTTCTTTAGCTGCCGACTCTCCAATCATCACTGTTACCATATTAACCGCTGCAGTTAAGATCAGTTCCTTAGCGATTATATGTGGTTTTTTACATTTGGCAACGCGGTAAGCTACCAAGTAAGAGGCGAGCAATGCTTTGGTAGGAATTGATGCTCTTGAAACCAAAGACGTGGTCTTATGTTTTAGCTATAACAATTTTTATTACAAAAAAGTCTCTTAGCTTACCTTGTAAATTACTGTGAGTTGATTCCAAATGCCGTTTTAACTCTATTGGGAAGCATACTTTTAGCCGCAAACACTTTATGACACACTACATTGTGAAAGATCTACATTCCTTTTAGTGACGCAGGTAAATCCAAAATCCAAATATTGGTCGTCATATTTCCTATACTTCTTTTTGCTTAAATTAACATTACTGCTTTTGCCTTAATTCTTTACTTTGTTTTCTATTCTTTTGAATATAAGTGTCCATTGTTGTTATCAAAAAGGTCTGCGTGCGTAATAAAACAAAACAAAAGCTTGACTATGACATAACACGCGCGACAGTAAGAAACACGGGGAGGGGAGCCGACCGGCGAAACAGAATGCGCCCGGCGCTCACTCGACTTACATTGTTGCTAATTAATGTCCCGATAATTATCCGATTTTCGAATAATTTCGTGGACCATAGAATAATTTTCGGATTGAATATATTTTTTAATAATTTCGGATAATTCTAAGGTCTATCGACTTGATGTATTTTTTATTTGATTTATTTATTAATACATATATTTTATATTCATTTAAATTCAAATAAATATATTTTCTGAATTAAAACTCCGCGCTAACACGCGACGTCCTTGGGACAACGCAAGTGACGCCCTAGGGCGTCGCGACGCACAGTTTGGGAAGCCCTGGTTTATACTTATTCTACATACGTTCTTTATCCTTCATAGTGTCAATTTTTATTATTGCCACTGGTTGTTTTCCATGTGCGATTTTTATTTTCTGACTATCATTTGCTTTCACATTCATATTGTAATTTGCAATAAACTTACATATTCAATTTTTTCATTGTGCTTAAAACTGTGTATCCTAATTACAATACTATGTTCATAAAAATCAAACAAATAATAAAAATGTAATGATTTTTAAATTAGTTCAATTAATTAACGACTTAAAATTTAATGAAGTATTTAATTTTACAATATAGTATAAACTATACTAAAGAGTCCAGTTCAATATTTTATTGCTTATTATTTACATTTAGATATTGACATATTTTGAAAATTTTCCAGCTGATACAGCGTGTAACATTATATTATCATAACTCTATTTACTGAATTATCTTTTTTACATTCACTGTATAAAGGTATGGGTCAACTGTATACATAAATAGCTTGAGATCGGGTTATAAGTTTGATATAAAAAATACGAAAAATCGTTCATCATATATTGTATCTAGGAAATAAAATAGTAGCTATATACATAGATAGATTTAAAAATTAAAAAAAAATGATGCAATCACCTCGGAAGATAGACATAACAAACGTAAACAGATATTTGATAAAAGAAGATTAATTATTGACATACATAAATATGAGGCTAGATAAAATAGGAAAAAAATATTTATACTTGAGAAAAATCTTAAGAGAAATTTTTAGTGAACAAAAATGTATATCTAAGTTTGGTACTTTCCTTAAAATTTTGTTGGAAGTTTTATTAGCGGCATCGTTCAAAAAACTAAAACATGCAGCAGTATAAAATTGAGTGTCTTATGAACTTACCGCAAATATTACAGGAAGTAAAAGGAAAAAACAGTTACGATTTAATTTCACGTATAGTGCGACTGTATATCCTCTTATACATATTTCACCCTAAAGGGGATCTTTAGAGCGAATATTCACAGATGCTCTGAACGTGAAAATAAATCTTTTCTATCGTAGTAGAAGCAACTCTAACATGGCTTCATATGGACGTAAATAGCGACATCTGATAATAAATCCGTAAACTAATTTTTCGAAACCAAATTCAGATTTCTGCTTTCACCTAAGAATTGTCAAGGCAAAACAGACGTTGATAAAGATGTTATTAGAAACATTGGGAATCTAAAATTGCATTCCACAACATATCTCTCAACTAAGCAAAAATTCTTAGCAAATTTGTTTCTAGTACTCATACAGAGTATATTGAAATAAAAGGAAAAGACATTAAGATTTGATTTCACGTATAAGGCGTCTGTATATCCGCTTATACGTATTTCACCCTAAAAGGGATCTTCAGAGCGTCTATTCACAGACAGAAAAGATACGAAGCTATGTTAGTGTTGCTTCGACTACGATAGGAAAGATTTATTTTCACGTTCACAGCGTGTGTGAATATGCGCTCTGAAGATACCTTTTAGGGTGAAATACGTATAAGCGGATATACAGACGCACTATACGTGAAATCAAATCTTAACTATGAATACTGGAAACCAATTCGCTAAAGATTTTTGCTTATTTCAGGAGATATGTTGTGGAATGCAATTTTAGATTCCCAACCTAATTCTCTAATTACGTCTTTATTAACGTCTGTTTTGACTTGCAATTCTTAGAAGGCACAGATTAAAGCAAAAATCTGAATTTGGTTTCGAAAAATTAGTTTACAGATTTATTACAGGAAGTCCTTGAAAAAAACACATTAAAAATTTGAAAGAAAAACAAATGGGAGATGAATACACTGTATACCGTGTTCACGACCCTGAAGATGTTAATTACATAACAAGGAATATTCCAGGAGGGATCTGATAAAAAGCAGAACAGAATGGACATTTTCCATAGTAGTCTATTTTTTGCTGGAATCCCTTCAGGATGTACCTTATATCAATAGTCACGATATTCTCCAGTCGGAAACCTTGTGATTATTTTTTGATTAACAAAATTTAAAAAAAATCGAGAATTTTTGTTTTTGGCGACCATAAGTTTTATAATATGTGGCTAGCTAGAAATTGTAAGTTTAATGTATAATAATTGATGGATTCGAACCGTTACTTGATGGAAATTTCATTTTATGTAACAATAAAACACTGAAAACTTTGTTTTCCAAACTTCCACAAAATTTAATTTTAAAATATTATCACTACAACTGTTTTCGGCTGATTGCCTTTCTCAAGTGATCTATTTTGGCTGGGTTTTACAAATATATAGTCTCCTAATGAAAAAGGTTGAGGAGGGGAGAACTGTTTGTCTCAAGTTGGTTATTCAGAATTATATCTGTGTTTTTTAATTTGTTGATTTCCATAGATTCTAACAAAAAAAGCTTAAGGCTTTATTTTGAATGTGAAGAATTTTAAATTTGTGATTAAAAGAATGATTATGATCTAGAAGGTGAAGTGCGTATGTCGAATCTGTATTTTTCTATTCTTGAAAGCCCTTTTATGTTCTGCTATTCGTTTATCAAAGTTTCTGCCAGTTTGACCGATGTAAAGTTTTTGTGCAGTTGCCACATTGAAGTTTGTACACACCACTATACACAATATGGGGATTCTCCATATTTCATAAACCTACCCATACTGACACGACTATACACAATTCGTCATCCCATCCAACACAACATAAACTGGCAGCTTATCATAGTAATGTTACATAGATTAACAGAAATTCCGATGTCAAAATACAACTTTGAGACAGAATTAAATATAATTAAGCAAATAGCAGTAAAACAAGGATACAACGAACAAAACAATAAATAAAATGTTAAATCAAAAACCACACAAAAAAAGCCCTGAAATTAGTAATTTCCACCACCAGAGAAAAAACCTAGTAATATTTCTGCTCGATTACATATACAGGCAAAATAACAACAAAAATTGCCAAACACATAAAAAAGAAAGAAATAACACAAGCATTTCCGAACAAAATAACAACCTAGGCAAATATATTAAAAATAACAAGAGCCAAAATAAAAAACACTTAAATAGTGGTGGTGCAAACTTCAATGTGGCAACTGACCAAAAACTTACATCGGGTCAAACTGGCAGAAACTTTGATAAACAAATAACAGAACATAAAAGGGCTTTCAAGAATAGAAAAACAGATTCGACATACGCACTTCACCTTCTAGATCATAATCATTCTTTTAATGACAAATTTAAAATTCTTCACATTCAAAATAAAGGCAGGGGAGACAAACAGTTCTCCCCTCCTCAACCTTTTTCATTGGAGACTATAAATTTGTAAACCCAAGCCAAAATAGATCACTTTAGAAATTCAATCAGCCGAAAAAGCTGTAGTGATAATATTTAAAATAAATTTTGTGGAAGTTTTGAAAACAAAGTTTTCAGTGTTAATGTATAATGTTTAAAAAATAGCAATAATTGGGAAACAAAGTGCAAAACAATGGAGTTTCTCCTTTAAATATTTTCGATCCATTAAACATAAATTACTGCGAAAAAAATGAAAAAAGGCAGCAAATATTTGATTTCACGCAAAGAAGTTCTCTTCTCGGAGAACTCCTATGAATAGCTGTTCTGATAAAACCCATTAGGTCGAAATACGTATCAACAGATACATAGAAATTGTTTGCGTGAAATCAAATATTTGCTGCCTTTTTTCATTTTATTCGGATTTACTCTGTGTGAGTACTAGAAGCACAATTCGCTAAGGATTTCTGCTTAGTTGTAAAAGACATGTCGAGGAATGCAAATTTTAGATTCCCCATGTCCCTTTTAACATCTTTTATCAACGTCTGTTTGCCTAGCAAGTTTTAGAAGGCTCAGATTATAAGCAGAAATCTGAATTGTGTTTCGAAACTACTTTACGGGTTTTATAAATTACTGCCTTTATATTTTTCGACTAGAGAAACTTTTTAATACGACTAAAATGTGTGCTAAATTTCGTTAAGATCCGATTTAAATTCATTAAAGTGCTTATATGTAAAAAAATAGATTATTTAAAACTTATTTTGGGCTCAGATTAATTTTGAAAATTTGCAATTTTTTTGCAGACCCTGCATCGCAAAATTATTATGCAAAAACTTTTAAATCAATCCTAACAAAATTAATCACACGTTTCATTGGTATTATAAAATTTTTTAGGCGGAATATGAAGACTGCAAATTATATCTAAGGTATCGAAAAAACCTAAAGAAAAAAACTCCATTTTTATGCACTTTTTTCCCAATTTTTCAATTTCTAGTTAACTAAATATTATGTGAATGAAATGTAATTGAAAAATGAATTTTTTTTTGTACGGCAATATTTCTTGTCTTATAGGCAAGCAAACAGCAAAAATTTGAGAATTTTTTCAGATTTTATTAAATAAAAAATTCAGTATAGGGTTTGCAACTGGCTAATTTTTTACATCTTTTTTGGGGTCCCAATTGGACATTCTTGACAAAATTCATCTTGTTTCTATAATTTTTAGAGGTTCAGTGGCATTTTAGTCTCTGACGACTGGAGTATTATTAAATAAAGCATTGCGTGTTTTGTTTGTGTTCTCAAATTTTATCACTCATATGTAAATACCAAATTCTTAAAGGTTCGTATTATCTGCGATGGTTGCACATCTAAATTCTATTAGTTTATACAATTTTTTATTAATTGTTCTTGGAGCTTCTTCTATGTTGTATTGATATTCCCTCTTTGTTTTTTATGTCAATTTCTGCTATCAGTGAAAAAATATCCGATCCATACTCTTAATCTTTATATTGCTTTCTACTTTACTATTATGTAATACATTATTGTGTTTAATTTTTTCGTTTCTTGTGTCTTCGTGTATTTATAAATTTCTTGTGTTTGTAAGATCAAGTAGTAATTTTTAGGTTATATAATTCGTAGGTTTTATCAGATGTTTTCCAATATCGTTTATTCGGTACCCATCGAATCTTACTATTACCTTGTAGTTTTCTCTTCTACCTATTCTAGCATTAAGATCTCCTACTATTTTTAGTTACAAATTTTTCTTGGTAAATTATATTCGATGTTGGAGTTGTTACACGACATTTTTATTTTCTAGTATGAGTCTGTCGGCAGTTACGGTGCATATACTCCAATAATGAAGCATTTCCATACCTTATATATTTATCTGAATTATTTTAATTATTAAATCGTTGATTGGCTCCCATATTTGTGATTGTATTTTTGCAATACTTTTTAATATCAATACTTTGGTATTTCTTTCCGAACATCACTCCATCATTCCATATCTTCGTCTAAATTTTCTGACCGTTCTCGTTCTGTTTTTCGTGTATTGTCTGGTGGTGGTATTGTCACTCACTCATTCACTCACCAGAAAATGGTAACTTAGCTATAACATTTCAGGAAGAAAAACTTGTTAACAAAAACAAAAAATTATTATCTATTGTCATTTATAAATAAGGAGATTCGAGAGAGAAGGAAACTACTTAACACCAACAACAATCAATAAATGATTACAAGAAGAGATTTGAATATGACAACAATACTGTATCTAAAGAGCTTCAAACAACCAACAAAACTGAGATCTATTCTGTCCAAACCAAAAACCAAACACCCAGGAGAGATCAAAAAACTGTTTCTACAGAATACCTTATGAACGTAAAGATATGCAAACATAGCTGGGACAATGAACACAAAGAACGATACATCAATAGTCGTTTAAAAAAGCAGACACTAAAAAAAGAAAAATTAATGAAGACAAATGTGTAGCAAACCCATCAATAGAATGTAGCAGGTCCTGCCTACCAATAATAAAAGAAGAAGTCGGCAACATGAATGTACCAACATTACTGTAATAATAGAAGGTCAGAGACCACATCTGCAATTATATATAATACATAAACGCATAATACATAAACACGTAATACATAACATAAAAATCAGAATTTGTAGCATCCTGAGAGTAACACTACTCTAGAGTTTTCAACTAAAACATGGCTATTTGCCTACAAGATCGACGCCAAGTAAGTCAGCTGTCAAATTTTGGATAAACAAATAAGCGCTATTCAATTAACAATGATAGATTATAACAACAACCCCTTATTTTAAAACAAACATGAAATGCAATTTTTATTGTTGTTTAATGCCAAATACTTAACTAGAACCTGCCACAAGAAAATAGTCTACAAACTCTTTAAAAACACATCAATGTTAAAATCATAGCAGCTTAAAATTAATTATGACATGCGTAAAAATGAATTCTGCTAAATCGCGACATAAATCAATATCTTCTATCGAAAATTTTTTTGATATAATTAGTCGTTTTCCCTTGCCTACAATGTCATCGATCGTGGCGCACCCTGTATAAGTCAAATAGACATAAGAAAATAATAACACCAATATTCCATAAGTATATAAAAATATGTCTTCTCTTATCAATAATTACTAGTTATCATAACATGTTTCTTGTAAATGTTGATATTGGATACTTTTTCATGGATATAATAAACAAGATTACATTGAAAGTCTCAGTTTACAAATTAATATTGTCGAATATAAGTCATTTATTAAATATCCTGTGATACTGTGTTAACGAATTTAAACAATGGTGAAACTACGGGATCCAGAAAAGAAACCTCTACTAATGAGGAAAAGCTTTGGTTCATATTACAGGTACAAATATTACTTTTTCAATAATGATAATTAGCAATAAAGAAGTTCCCCAAAACTAAGGAATCTTTGTTAAAAAATTCACAAACTTTTGTTTTTTTTTTAGATCATTTAGAATATCACTGCTTATTTATTTATGTCATTGCTGGCATTGTGTCACTCACATATGTCAACGTCAATTAATGAATTAATTATATATATATATATATATATATATATATATATATATATATATATATATATATATATATCACGTTCTACAGTACATTGTTACTCATTGTGTCTTCAATAACCCCATTCAATGTTTTTTTGAGTCTTACCCTTTCGATTACTTTATATAGATTGCACTGAATTATAATTGGTCAATTCGTTCCTAATATTTTTATTCAAAGTATTGTTGTTGTTTGTTTGTGTTTAAATGACTGCGGACACTAAATCCATTCGCCAATCTTACAATTTGTACTCATTTTTTCATTAGTCATTGTTTCCTATACAATCTTATACTAAATTCCTACTAATACTAATCCTACTATTACTAGTATTGATCCCTAATATATAGTCATTTTTTCCTATTAATTGTTTTTTAGTTATTTATATATAAGTATAATAAGTATAATAAGTGATGAGGTCCTTAGAGTTCCACAGTAAACTTTTCTGCAGCTATCTACTTAATTCAATAGCTTTACTGTGGACTGTCCAAGTTCCTCAATTTTTTTTTTTTTTACTTTTGGTATTATTTATTTTTTCTTAACAAATTACAAAGAAATACTTACTCTATATTTACAATTACAATTTGAGTTTAATATCTAAAACATGTTTATACAATAATCTATATAGAAATTCATTGTTTGCTAATGTTAATAAATAACTTAAATTAATGGGATGGTGGACATCGGTCAAAGAATATAGCGAATTTAAAAAATTATTAACCTTATTGGAAATAAGAGAACAGTCCAAAATTTTATGTTGTAGGTTACCCATCTGACCACAAGTACATTGTGGACTATCAGCTAGATTAATTTTAAACATAGATGATGGTGTAAGACAGTGGTTAAATCTCATTCTGCATATAGTTCTTGTCATATCCTTTGTTGACTCCATTTTAGCAAACCAAGATTTATCCGTAATATGGTTTCTGATTGCTCTGTAATGCTTTCCTGTATTTATATTTTCATTAATATACCTTTCTCTCCATTCCTTCTTAAGCTCTTTGAACGTGTCTGATTCTATATCTCAAGACGTACAAAGATAATCAGTTAATACTCCTTGTGTCACAGCATTTTTTGCCAATTCATCTACTATCTCATTTCCAGTGATTCCACAATGGCTTTTAATCCATGCCAACTTAACAGTTTTGCCTTGTTGCTGAAGTTCTATAATTTTATTTATTATAGAATAGAATAGAATAGAATAGAATTTATTTAATCAATATACAAAAATAGTTTTGTTTTTGACAAGTCAAAGGAATAGTGACAATACTTATAAAACATATAAAATTTTTTTGGATAATTTAAACATTACAAACATGTATGTATTTAATATTAACAGTTAAAAAAAAACGACAAACACACTTTGTGGAATTATAAAAAAAACATGAAATATAATTATAATAGGTAACTGCCCTGACCAAACTAGTACTGTTGTGTAAAAGCTGTACTTAAGTACTCCGTTTTTGAATAGAATATATAATTCAACGTAATTTACTTTTGATTTAGGATTTGTAGCACTAATTTTACTTACAGCACTTTTGCTGTCACTATAAATTATAAACTTTGAATGGTCTATATTAGATAAATATTTTAGTGCTTCCACTATCGCTATTAATTCAGCTGTGTATATACTCATGATGGAATTGAGTTTAAACATTTTACTGTTTTTATTATTGTCATCCCAGTACATCCCACACCTTCGATACTTTTGGATGCATCTGTATATAGTATATAATAATCTTTGAACAATTGTGAACTGTCAGATATAAACATTAATTTTCTTAAAGATAAAGGTAAATTGCTGTAGTCCCTTAAGAAGTATACCTGAACTTGTTCTAGAGTATTAAAGTCAATATTGTAATTTGGGTTTATGTCATATTTATATAGTTGTTTATCATTAATTGTCATTTTTGAATATAAATCTACTATATTTAGAGTTTTCTTTTTTATCCAATATTTTTCTGTTAAGTCTGCTATCAACAGCTGCTGTATTTTGAATATTAAACTTGACTTTTTCTCGTACAATCTTACTAAAAGTCTGATGCCAAGTTTTTTTCGTCTTATATCCATTGGCATTTCACAGCATTCGACTTGTAGGTTACAAATGGGTGTACTTCTTTGGGCTCCTATACACAATCTAAGACATTTATTAACGATTTTGTCTATTTTGTTTAAATGACACTGTGATGCGTCACTGTATAATATTGATCCATAGTCGATTATAGCTCTTATATTATTTTTAAATAATAACAAAGAAATATTTGGATCTGCTCCCCATCGTAAGTGTGACACGAATCGAAGAAGATTTATTCCCTTTTCTGTTTTTTTAACTATATTGTCTATATGTTCTTTCCAGAGAAGCTGTCTATCAAGAGTAGATGCCCAAATATTTAACATATTTTTGCACTGGATAGGAGACATTGTTTATTAAGACGTAGTTTGGTATCTCTTTTCGTTTTCTTGAAAAAATACATAATTTAGTTTTCGAATCAGAGATATTTAGTCCATGTAAATCACTCCATGTTTTAATATGATTGACTCCTTCTTCAATGGATTTGACTGCATTTTCTATTTTAATGTGTTCTTGATAAATGACTATATCATCTGCAAATTGTAAAATTCTTGTGGAGTTTAAATTTTTAACTAGATCAGCAGTGTAAATTAAATATAACAATGGGCTTAATATTCCTCCTTGAGGTAAACCATCCATCGCTAGCCTTGGACCAATTGTGTTACAATTTACCGATATATAAATTTTTCGACAGTCATATAGTTTTATTATTTTTTGACAGAAACATTCGGGAAGACCTATTTGTGTCATTTTGTTGTACAGTATAGTTAAATTAACGTTGTCGTATGCTGATTCCACATCTAATAAAAGAGCTGTTACTGAAGAATTTGACGTAAACGCTAAATTTATATCTGTTACCAAGTGGCTCACTGCTTCCACAGTAGAATGATTTTTACGAAATCCAAATTGTGTTTGTGATAGTTAATTATTTTTTTCCAACCATCTTTCGAGCCTAAGTTTTATCATTATTTCCAGTGTTTTTGTTATGCAAGAACTTAATGAAATACCTCTATAAGATTCTGCCGAATCAGAATTTCGATTTGCTTTAAGTATGGGAATCACCCGGTACTCTCTCCAACTATCTGGAATATCTTCTGATTGCCATATTTGATTAAAAATTTTTAATAGTGTTTCTTTTCCTTTTTGATGTAAATTTGCCAACATAATATAATGTATATTATCTATTCCCGGAGACGTGTTTTTCTTGTTCTTAAGACTATCTAATCGTATAAACTAAATGGCACTGAAAGTGGATGATTAGAGTTTTTACTTTCCATTACATTAATTTTTGAAAATATATTATCTGCACATAATTTTCTCAAAAACTCCTCAACCCATTCTCCTTCGGTCACTGGATTTATTTGTGGTTTAAAGATGTTTTGTAAACGTTTGACTTGATTCCACATATTTTTTATTGGTGTATTTTTGTTTAAATTTTCACAAAAAATTTTCCATGCATTACGCTTACTTTTTAATATAACTTTTTTCGTTTCTGCTACACACTTATTATAATTTATATAATTTTGTATATTGGACTGTAACTTAAACTTGCGTAAAGCAAGTTGTTGTGCTTGAATAACCTTTTTACAATTGTCATTCCACCAAGTTTTCCTAAATCGTGGACTAGTCCCTGTTCTTTTCTCCGGTATGCATATTTTACAATATTCGTTTAATTTATTTAAAAATTGTTGGTAATCTAAATTATTATCGCATTCCATGAAATTATCAGTGATAGAAGAGAAAAGAGACCAGTCCGCTTTATTTATATTCCATTGGAATTTTGTGTTTACACATTCCGCTTTATTAACATTAATATTTGACTTTATAACAATAGCAAAATGATTTGATCCTAAAGTATTGTCCACAACATCCCAATCGAAACAATGACTAATATTTGCTGAGCATATTGTAAGGTCTATGGCCGATTTATTAATACTATTAGGTCTACGCATCAAAGTTTCTTTGCCGTTATTTAAAAGTACGAGATTACAGTCCTCAATAGCTTCTAACAGATTTTTTCCTATAGTGTCTACAGTACTACAACCCCAAACATAATTGTGGCTATTAAAATCACCACCAATTATAAAAGGCTTCTCCATACTATTAAAAAACTTTTTCCATTCATTTACCGTAATTTTGAGATTTGGTTTTACATAAATAGAATAAATGTTAATCTTTTTACCGGTTTTAATTTTTATTGATATGCTATTACACATTACGTCATTGATTGGATGAAAAGTAGGAGTATTATCAAAATTAATTTTTTTTTTCAATAGTATGGCCACACCACCATATCCATCATCCCTATCATTCCTAAAGATATTATAACCAGTAAAGTTAATAAAGCTACTTTTCTTTAACCATGTTTCTGATATTAGTCCTATATCTATTTTATTGTCATATAAAAATTTTTCTAAATGACCCTTATTTGTTTTAATTGCCTTGCCTTGAACACGTATATGCCCAAATCTCAAGCACTTTAAACATTGTAGCATTCCAGGTGTGTAATTTTCAACCTCGTATATCATTTTTTCTATTACTACATTGGTAGGTATAGACTGACCTTTAAACGTTACTATTACAGTTCCAGTTTTTACATAGATAGTTGATCCATTTTCTTGTACCACTTTCCGCATTATTCTTTTTACATGTAAGACTTCAAACCTCATTCCAAACCTAGGTTGAATTAATGATAACAAATCATCCTCTTCTATCTCTTTATCTACAGATTTTATAACATCCTTTTCTTTGGGTAAAAAACGTTGGAA
Source organism: Diabrotica balteata (assembly GCA_918026665.1). Classification (NCBI taxonomy): domain Eukaryota; kingdom Metazoa; phylum Arthropoda; class Insecta; order Coleoptera; family Chrysomelidae; genus Diabrotica; species Diabrotica balteata. Next base: position 107,479,644 of record OU898278.1, on the reverse strand, counting down.
TAAATGCCTCGTACTGTTTGCTTTTTAAATTATCAGATTCAATTAATTTATTAGCACTAGTAAAATTATTAAGTTCTACCTTAATTTTATTCCTACCAACTACCGTGATTTGTGTGATATTATTTTCAATTTCAGGTACTGAACGTAAAATTAATCGGGCCGTGCCTATCCTGTGTAATTTGCCGATATTACCGTTTTTATTTTCTATATGTACTATGTATGGTGCACTATCTCCTAATTTATATCTATTATTTAATCTTAAATTTATAACTTTATTTAAATTTGGATTACCTGATCTATCTATTTTATTAAATTGTGTCAAAGCATCGTTATTAAAATCAAATTGGTTACTTACCTCGTTAGTGCTAATTGTTTGGTTTTTTTCGTTTGTTACCTTATTTATTGTTATGTTGCTATTTTTTTTTTAATTCTTCAAATTCCATCGTCCTATCTTCTCCAAATTATACATAAAATTTCCCTCTATCTGGAGGCTTCGGTGGAATTTCTTCCATGTCGTTTTTTTTTAAACTACCTATACACGAAATATACACTTTCTTCAAGACCACTAGTTTAATGTGTCTTTATCACTGCAAGTGATACTGTGAAAGTGAAGAAAAAACCTTTAAAATTGATATTTTTTGTAAGAGCTTCAAAATAATGCGCCTTTCGATTTGACGTTTATTTGATATATTCAAAGTAAAAACCCCATAAAATATAAAAGTATTTGTTAAGTATGTTAATATAATAGTATTTTTTTTAGTTTGGATTTTAGTTTCGCCAATTTCATTTTTTAAGAACACCCTATTTAGATCACCTGAAAAAAGATCTTTAGCAAAAAGCAAGCAATTCAATACTACATCCCTAATTTCATTTCAATAACGTGAGCATTTTTTATACCATTTTTATAGAATGTTGTCTAGATATATATTAAGCAGCATTGGCGATAGAGTGCATCCTTGTTTTAGTCATTTGTTCAGTTTAATTTTCTGTGCCAACAACTTTTCAATTCTTATTTTTCTGTTGTGTCTGGATATAATAGTTGTTAATCTGTTTTTTTTTTAACTATGTTAATAGGTTTTCCCAATCTATGAACATCAGAAATGTTTTAAGTTTAAGATTATTTTCCTTCCTTTTTTTCTAGTATTCGGCTCACAGAAAATATGTTATCCAGAGACAAGTGTCCCACTAAAACTCCGTTCTGAATTTTGTTCAAATCGTCAATTTTTTTTGTTTTATTTTCTTTTTGATTACTTTTTCAACTACTCTTACAGTAGCTGCGATTACGTTTACAGCTCCATAATTATTATTACCTACTATCCACTTATTTCTAATCTATTATTACTTATCTATTGGTACTTGTTCTTCTATTTATATTTTATTGAATAGCTTTATTAATATCAGTCTCAAGTTGTGACTTTCAGCAATTCATATTGTATTCCACCAACTCTAGGTGTTCCAATATTTTTGGTTTGTTGCAGTAAATTTTCAGCTACTTGTACTTTTTCTTGAATATATCCATTTTTTGTTTCTTGTAATAGTTGCTGATAATGGGTTGTCCATTGTGTTCATGTTATTGTGAAAATATAACAACTTTGTTTAATACTGCTGCGTGTTTTTTAATTCTTCCAACTTGAACTTTTATAACAAATCTTTTTATTCGTATGCGGTGCAATGTTATTTTTAAAGCTCTGCACCTAATGAAGCCCTAGTGTTAGGTTATTATTATAGTCCATATATGTTTCTCATATTACTGATTACAATATACTATTTCCAACTATTTAATATATATATATATATATAATATATATATATATATATATATATATATATATATATATAGAAAAGAACTAAATTTAATCTTTGCAGATAAGTTAAATAGTAAACTCTTAAATATTGGGGAAATTTGCAAGAAAAACTCTAATGTGTATCAATTGTTTCGCCGAACGTTTTCGCCAAAGAGAATTAATTTGGCTTCTTCAGGGCTGAAAGAGAATAAATTATAATTAGCTACCATATATTATCTAATAAAAAACATTTATCTTACCGTAAATTTTAGAAATGTCGACTTAGGACGTTAAAAAAAACTTTTTATTTTTGTATATTCGGCGTCTTAATTCATGTAATATATATATATATATATATATATATATATATGATTTATTTATATATATATATATATATAAATCATATATATATATATATATATATATATATATATATATATATATATATATATATATACATGAATTAAGACGCCGAATATACAAAAATAAACGGCAAAAGGAACACAATTCGTCAAACTTTCCGTGTATGAATTGGTATAAATTTTTTGCAGCATTACACCATATCAGGACACATTCGCTGGCTTTCCATGTTTGAGTTTGTATATTCCCGGTTATACAGAAATAACATTATAACAGTCTGTTGATACCAATTCATACACGAAAAGTTGACGATATATATATATATATATATATATATATACGAGCCCTAACAACTATATGTTGAACAAGCAGTTATTTTGCGAATATATTGCAAATTTACCGAAATTTTTATGATGTATGGAATTATTTTTGCGGCTTAGTTATATATTTTATATTGAATACTATGTAATTAATTGTTTGATAATCGAAAACTGCGGACAACTAAATGTTGGAACATCTTTTGCTTTTTCTCACGTTTCTTAAATTTTATCAGCCTGACACAAAGAAGGCTTTGAAATCAAACATACGAGTAGGTAGTGTATTGTCAACAATAATTGTCAGGCTCATTTGAGTATGATTAAAGACAACTGTCAGGTTTATTAGGAGTGAAATATAAAATGGAACGTGGAAACCCTACTTATCCAAAAGTTCGAGAAATTATTATTCATCATTACCACGAAGGGAAAACAATCCGTGAAATTTCCAGTGAATTGACTGTAGCAACAACTAAGGTGTTTAATATAATTAATAAATATGGTGAAACTGCCAGTACCTATTGATGTTTGAAGAAAAGCTCAGGCCCTCCAAAAGCTGTTTCTCAAAGGAGTGCATTTAATTCGAATATGTCAGTCGGAAAGAAGAAATACACTACGAGAAATAACCGTTAGAAGGAATAGAGAAACTGAGATGAATGTATCCAGGGAATCCTGTTGGAAATATATCCACAAAAGCGGTCTTAGTTTTTATAAGGTATGTTTGATAGGTTCTCCTATACAATATAAATTTTCTGTTTTTTATTTATTCGAGTAGGCCAAAGAAAAACCATCGCTGATAGAAACTCAAAAAAGGAATCGTTACATTTAGGCTAAATCAAAACTTTCGTGGAGCAAACATAACTGGGACAAAGTTATCTGTAGCGATGAAAGCAAATTTGATGTCTGTGTGGGAGATTATAGAAAACGTATGATTCATTACATTTTAATTGAACATTACATTTTATTGAGGCCATAGTACACGCAGCTAAATATCAATATATACTTGAATATTGGCCTCTACCAAGTGCGGCATAGTTATATCCATTCGGAGATTTTATTTCAGCAGGACGGAGCGTCCTGTCATACGGCTAAATCTACCAAATATGGTTGGGATAACGTGACATTAAAGTTTTGTCACGTCCTTCTAGCAGCCCGAATGGTAATCCAATAGAGACACTTTGAGACAAAATGAAACAACGCTTAAGAAATAACCCTCAGCGTACTTTGCCACAACTACGTGCTAAATTAAAAGAAATATGAGATAGTTTCACCCCTGAATTCTGTGAAGGCCTAGTTCTAATTCAGTTTAGGACAATTCCTAATAGAGTCGACTAATAGAGCGACTTTACAAATTATTAATATTTATTTTAACATGTTAAAATCCTCTTGGTCCAACATTTAGTTGTCAGCATGTTTTGGCTATCAAGCAACTAATTAAATAGTAATCAACAAAATTGACATAATTTAACTGTAAAAATAATTCGATATATCATAAAAAATATTGTCAATTTCATATTTATAATTAAAAAAAATTATAATAAAAGAATTTCAATAAATTGGTATTTTATTTGCAAAATAACTGCTTGTTCCAACATATAGTTGTTAGGGCTCGTATATATATATATATATATATATATATAATATATATATATATATATACATAAGTAAGATGGTGGTATTCTTGACTGTTGATTTAAATATAAATTATGATTTTTGAGGATGCAGTCAGTTTATTTGGCCCACAAGACAAAGAAAACTCTTTGACTTACTGTCAAGCTTTCGATTTTTATTTAATTCTTTTTCAAGACATCTATAAAAAGAAATATAAATTAACTAGTAAAAATTGTTAATTGTCTTACTTACTAGTCGTGAGATTACAGTTGATAATACTATTATACTCCACAAAACAAACCATTATAAATATATTAAAAATTTTTTATTAAAAATAACTATATTGTCACTATATATGTCATTGTCATGGTTTGATTAATGGACATATATGAATGAAAATACGGTTACTTTATGTAGAAAGTAAAACCAGTAACAATAGTTTTTATTATAATTTATTTAATTGTCTATAAAAAATATAAATTATAATTATTAATTCATTCATAATTTATATATATAATATAATATAATATATATATATATATATATAATATATATATATATATACATGTTTCGAAAGGTTTTCGCGGTTAGTACAATTAAACCTAGGGAGAAGATTAATACTATTAAAGAAATTGATATTAAACTCACCAGTCTTCCTGGTTGAACCGCGTCGATTATCATGCGCCGAGCTTTCGACATCCTATTTGATGTCTTCTTCAGGGATTCTTAGGCCTCCGCACCCCCAGACACTACTACAATAATCACTAACCAATGTATTACTGGTACTGGAAATAAAGGACGGTTTATTTATACCGTCGATGGTGACGTGATTTTGGTGGAGGTTGGCGTTGGGGTTTCTCAGATAATTCTTGGTTTATAGAAGCGGATAGGGCTATGAATCTGGAGTTTTAAAACTGAAAAACTTTTCAAAGAATGTAATACACTTATGCTTTTTCTAAATTTTGTTAATTTCAACTCTATTTTTTACTAATACCTCTGACATTGCATTATCGAACACTGCTGATATAGGCGCTTTCTGTCTGAGAACTCCTAGCTTAAACATTTTGCTATATTAATAAACTGTTTGGTATTCGCCACTGGTAACACTTCTTTCAGTAGTGTTATTCATCTATTATGTTCACAGTCTATTTTTTTGGGTGGTGAGAATCTTCAATCTGGGAAGGTGGGTAGGTGTCCCAGGTGTGTTGAATTCAGACAATTACGTTTTACCGTATCTGACCGTCCTACGAACTAAACTTACCCCCTCTTTCTCCAATCGATGGGCCTGGTACCATTTAGCGAGCATTACCGTCTGATCCGTCAGCTTTGCCCATAGCTCCCATTTGTCGCTCTCCGTCTGCCCTCCTTGATTGTCATAGCATCCCAGTCTCGCCCACCGATGTCTGCACCGAACTTGGTTTTTAAGGTAACCATCCTTGTGCAGAGCGATAGGCAGAAAGGCACAACCGCGCCGTTATTTCTACTACCTTGAACTTAACGAGAAAGATCAGACAATAAGGTACAAGCAACCCCAGACAATGATACTCCATCCCCGGGGGGTGGTCCATTCATTTCCTCCATCTACACCATCCCATTACTTAGTAATAGGTTGCTTCAAAAGAAGACACACACCGTACACTACATACAGGTAGAAACAAAATAACAGGTATGTAAATTGATTTCTGTAATGTAGTTAAGTTCTTTGAGAATTCATTCAAGATTTCGGCGTTAGTAGTGGAAGCTGAATAGTGGCTCACCCACTGACGCCGACAGATACTACACTATTAAAATAAACAGTTGACCTTTGTTCCAGTCTCCTCTCTTTCTTATATTTTATGGTTTCTGTCACAAAACCAATGACTAAGTCGAAAATTCTTTTGTTTTCAATTGCTTTATCCATCAGTTCATGTGGCTCGCCTACAGGTGACCCCAGGCCCAGCTGCAGCAAGGTTCGCCCCACATTATATGCAGGCCATACGAATACCACATGATCGCGCGTCATCCACCACACCACACTCGGGACACAGATCGTCCTCGGTCTTCTTTATTCTATATTTATAAGACCGGAAAGATTCATGCCCCGTCATAAATTGGATGGTGTAGTAGTCAACACGTCTGTGTTTACAGTCTAGTCTCCTTTCTTATATACATTTTTTTCCTTTTTTTCATCGTTTACTTGTTCGTTTTCTCGTACTTTTTAATCGTTGGTAAATCTGCTCATGTAGTTGTTCCCGGGCGGCTTAAGCTTTAAGTACTCTTGCTGTTATTTTCGGATATTCTCGGGCTTCTGTTAGGCGGCGACGATGTGTTAAGCAGTGCTTAGCCGTGTTTCTTATGGACTGTCGTTTATGATTTATTGAGTATTTTCTTTGGATTGTTTTTATCAGGTGTCAGGTTTTCTTCTAGGTGTAAGTATGGAAGGAATGTCTGGGAAGGTTTATAACAGTGGCGCCGAAACAGCTGATAGTTTTCTGGTGCGCTTTTTCCAGTTAAAAGCTCGGAGGTGAGACTCGATGCTCGTCACCGAGCATAAAATATTTTTATTAAAACTTATAATCGGGTCAAAACGTAATAAAAGATAAACGTGTTATGATTGTGATTAAAAATGTTAAATTGATTGTGAACTATATTTAGTTCAGCACCCCATTATGACACTAAATTATTGTCAATAGCGTCAATAATTCTGTTAGTCATGCATAATAAACATTGCCTGATTGATAAAGTAATAACACATATTGTTGATTTATTTTTGTTATAATTAAATATTTTCATTTAGTATTTCTTTTTCCAATTAACAACAGATAAGAGTTCTCTATTTGACATTAAGATTGAGTTTTTACAAACAGTTACTGTATTTTTCCACGAATAAAATTAAAATAAATATGTTCATTTATCAGCAAAAACAATTTTTCATATTGTCTGTCGGAATTTGTTTTCTGATTTTCCTGTCTGACGTTGAAAGTGGTCGATTTTATGACTATCAAAAAATTTATTAATAACCATCTGACTTTGAAAAGATATACGTAGAAAATCTAACTAGAGTCTGACAAGACAAAATAATTTGTTATTGTACTTTATAGTAGAAAAAATGTTTTAATAAATAGCAAGTATTGTATTCAAAAGACTAATTAAAGTATAAAACAATTTCAAAAAATTTTAAAATCGAGAAAAAAAATGACATTCATCATTTTATAATAATAAAAATAAATCGCCGAAAATTTTGTATGGGCATCACTTCACAATGACTGCACCAAGTTAGATAATTCGTTTTTTGTTGTATTTGTTATTATCAGGAGAAAGATTGTGTAAAAATTAAAGAAGTGCATTAAAACTAATAGATGGCGCCATATTATGACTAACAAAGAAAGGTAGGATTAACAAAATAAATGTCAGTATTGATATATTGGGCAATAGATCGTTTTAATGACATTTATGGGTACGGTCAAATTCCACAGGATTAGATTTAATCAACCTTTATACCAATCCCAAAAAAGCCAAACGCTAATAGTTGCGACCAATTCCGAATGATCAGCTTATTGAGCCAGGTCCTAAAACTCTTCTTAAATATAATTCACACAAGAATATACAACAGATGTAAAAGAGACATTAGCTCCACACAGTTCGGTTTTAAACAAGGATTTGGCACAAGAGAAGCACTTTATAGCTTAACTGTCTTACTTCAGAAATGCAGAAATTAGCAAAAATATGTCTTCCTATGCTTTATAGATTACCAGAAAGCATTCGATTGTGCTAATTATTCAGAATTAATAAGATTGCTCCAGGAACTTTCGATAGATGAGAACGACCTTAAACCATAAAGAATCTTTATATGAATCAAGTGGCATCTGTGAGAGTAGGACTGGAAACTACATCATATTTCTCAATCGAAAAAGGTGTACGACAGGGTTGTGTTCCTTCACCCCTCCTTTTTACTATTTATACTCTGAAACGATTGTCGATAGAGCCTTAAATGACTCTGAAAACGGAATCAAAATCAACGGACAGACTATTAGTAATCTTCGCTATGCTGATGATACAGTCATAATAGCTGATAGCCAAAATGCGCTACAACGACTGATAGATAGAATAAACACTGAAGGAGAACGACTGGACTTGAAGATTAATATAGACAAGACGAAGGTAATGGTGGTTAGTAGAACACGAAATATGCAATTAAATATACGAGTTAACAATAAGAACATCCAAAAGGTCCCCAAGTTCAGATATCTCGGTAGTTGAATAACTGACGATTTAGATCCAGACATAGAGATACGTATCAGTATTGAGCAAGCCAGAACAGCATTTACTAATATGAGAACCTTGCTAAACAACAGCAGCCTTAACTTAACGCTTCGATATCGCTTTTGTAAAATGTTACATTTACTCCATACTGCTATATGGTGTAGAAACCTGGACCATAAAGGCCAATGTGCTGAGAAGCACTTTATAGCTTAACTGTCTTACTTCAGAAACACAGTAATTAACAAAAATATGTCTTCCTATGCTTTATAGATTATTAGAAAGCATTTGATTGTGTAATCAATCAGAATTAGTTTGATTGCTCCAGGAACGTTCGATAGATGAGAATGACCTTAAAATCATAAAGAACCTTTATATGAATCAAGTGGCATCTGTGAGAGTAGGAATGGAATCTACATCATATTTCTCAATCGAAAAAGGTGTACGACAAGGTTGTGTTCTGTCACCTCTCCTTTTTAATCCTTACTCTGAAACGATTGTCGATAGAGCCTTAAATGACACTGAAGACGGAATCAAAATCAACGGACAGACTATTAGTAATCTTCGCTATGCTGATGATACAGTCATAATAGCTGATAGCCAAGAAGCGCTACAACGACTGATAGATAGAATAAATACTGAAGGAAAACGACTGGGCTTGAAGATTAATATAGTCAAGACGAAGGTAATGGTTGTTAGTAGAACACGAAATATGCAATTAAATATAAGAATTAACAATATAAGAACATCCAAAATGTCCCCAAGTTCAGATATCTCGGTAGTTGGATAACTGAAGATATAGATCCAGACATGGAGATATGTATCAGTATTGAGCAAGCCAGAACAGCGTTTACTAATATGAGAACCTTACTAAGCAACAACAGCCCTAACTTAACGCTTCGATATCGCTTTGTAAAATGATAAATTTACTCCATACTGCTATATGGTGTAGAAACCTGGACCATAAAGGCTAATGTGATGAACCGATTGGAGGCGTTTAAAATGTGGGTATTTAGAAGACTACTTAAAATTCCCTGGACAGATTACATAACAAATGTCGAAGTATTAAATGGAATGGACAGAGAACGAGAATTGCTGTCAATAATAAAAAGAAGAAAAACTGCTTATCTGGGTCATATATTTCGAAATTCCAAGTACCAGTTCTTAAAGCTAATTATGGAAGGGAAGATAGAAAGAAAAACGGGGCATCGAAAGAAATGAATACTCATGGCTTAAAAACATAAGGGATTGGACAAACCTTGATGCCCGTGCACTCTTTAGAGCCACACAAGATCGAGAGAAGTATGCTAGAATTGTCGCCAACATCCACTAATTGGATAGGGCACCATAAGAAGAAGAAATAAATAAAATAGAATAAAATACTTCAGATATTTCAGAGTTAGATTCCCTCTTTTAAAGACTAATGAATGTTAAGTTCTGCGGAAACCATTTTTTTGTATTTAGTGGTTTTAAAACATCAGGTCCGTGTTCTTTCGCACACAATACGTTAAACTGTAGCCACTGACGCCAAACCTAAAGAAAGAGGGAAACTGTCTTCGTGTAGCAAATTTAAGTTAAGTATCGCATTTCTATGAAACTAAACCGTAATGCATTGTAATGAGAATTACATTTTATATTTTTTTTTACTTTGCCTTTTCTAAACTGGAAATCGGTAAAAAAATACATAAATTAAAAAATTGTGTTAACCTGTAAATGTTTCCCAATTGGATCTTCCTGCCAGTTAATACAATACTTTAACATACTTTCTTAATTTATAAAATCTTTTGTACACGATTTTCGTATTGATGGTCGAAACGTCAAAACTAATGTAAATTGTAATTTTCATTACAATTATTTGTGGTTTAATCCCATATAAACAAAATTTTTAAACCTGAGGAAGTAAGAAATTCACGGAATAAAAAAGGTACCTACATACACATTACAATGAAATTAATTGTTAATAAAATAATTCAATCTAAAAAAATTATGAAATAAAGACACCGCTGGAATTGTGAAGTTTTTCAATAGTTAATGGTATCAGATTTCGTTTGTAAGACCTTCTCCAATAAATTTACTGGACTATAGTGACTTCCAGCCATTTCCAGTCGAAGTCAAAATTTGACCAAAGTAGCTCAAAATAACTATAAATTTAAAAACTTTTATATATACGATCTCCTTTTCATATCAGTTGGCAAAACGTTAGATTGATAAGAAAATTAAATTTTAGAGAACAAAAATAAAACTGCAGCTATTATTTTGTTGTGCAGTTCTTAGAAGTTTTAATGCATCGAACAACATTTTTAAATTTACTAATTATAGAAAATATTTTGTAACGTAATGAAAACTATTGATTAAACAGAATAATAATAAATTTAAAAAACGCATAGAATATGTAATATTAACAAAAAAAAGTTAACCACTGAGCTACATCCCGTTTATTTTTAATGACATCCACAATTCTTCGAGGCATAGTTTTTACCAAGTTCTGACAAAATTCTAATATAAACGAATCCCATATTTCTTGCAATTTTTCCTTTAATTCGTCGACGGAGCTAGCAGGATGTTTTCTTAAACATTTTTTCATTTCGCACCACATTTTTTTTTCGCATATGGCAACCTGCGCCGTCCTGTTGGAAGACAAAAGCTTCCGCTGGTGTTAAAAGTTTTCCTTAATCGGTAAAAGAGGTTCTTCTAAAATTTTCAAATATTTGTCCGTGTTTACAATCCCATCGATAAAATGTGACCCCCACTCCTTTAGACGACATGCTGTCGTCTTCTGATGAAGCGACTTCTATTGGCTTCAACACACCCTTCAAATCTGGACTCATCACTCCATTGTATTGAATCACATTGCGACTGAGTCCAATCTTTATGCTCGTTTGATCATCTTATTCTATTTTTGTTTTGTTGTAATGTTGTAATGTGGCTTTTTCTTAGCCTAAAATAAAATAAAAATTCTTAAAAACAATTCGTACTAATTTTTTCAACTATAAAACTTCCTTTGTAACTACTAAATCCTAATTTGTGGGCCTCTCGGTGACATGTTAATTTAGAAACGTGTCTTCCAATAACATCATTCCATAAAACGCTTAACTCCATATAATTTGCTCGTCGATTTTTCACTTTAATGCGTCTTAATGCCCTTCGATCTGCTTTGATTATTTTACTTTTTCGTACATTTCTAGGTTTTCGTACATTTTTTGTATCTTCTGACTATATTTCTTACACCATAGTGTGAGAATTGCAACATATTCACGATTGGATTTAGAATTAACAAAATCTAATAATAATTAAACAAATTTTCTCATCGATAACTTTACCTCGTCCCATTGTACAATCCACAAACGGCAAAAAGCTGTACAATACTACAAAATACAAATATATTTTGTAGTATTGTTGTATTATGTACTTGACAGTAACTGACAATATTATGAGTTTAAGTAGACAGTAATTATGAAAAAATGAACATAATGTTGACATAACTGAATGCATAGCCAGGGTTTAGTGAATTTTTTTTATTGTAAAAAATAAATAAAAAATCATAAGGGTAATGATTTTAATAAATATTAATAAAAATGCCATATTGATTAATATGGGAACTTATAAAAACATGCAGAGTATAATTTGTTTATGGTAATCGACCTACAAATTCCATAGCCCTTTCTATTTCCCTTTCGAATATATACATATATACCTTTTATAAAGAATTTTAAAATACAAATTCTATGATTTATGGTATACAGTCAACTGCAGGAATTTCGTTTTCATTGTGGAATTATCAAATTGACAGTTTGGCTGAGTTTTGTGAATGGAGTTTATTCATTATACCGTTTCTTATATAATGAAAATATTGAAAAATACATAATAAAACAATTGTTTTTGAATAAACATTTTACCTAAAAAGTAACGTTTTTTTCTTTCTATTATTAAAAATGTTTTCGAAATTATTTTAGTTATTTTACATCGGATCATTTTTCTGTATCTTTGCTCGAACTCTGGATATATTAATTTAAGACTAGACTTGTCGAACATCCTTTATAAGGAACATGTTACTACACCCCTGTAACAAAATTCACTTAAACTGTTTTAAGTATTCATCGGGTTTCATTGTTTATTGTACATTTAATTAACATTGATTATTTCGTATCTGCGTGCTAAAGTTCTAACAATGGGGTTACTTGTGCACAGTAGTAAAATGCATTAAACGCATTTCTTAGATATTACATCACATTTCTTAAGATGATGTATGTTTTATTAAACTCTTTTAAGACTTTTCTATGATTTTATGGTATCTTTTTTGTTTTAGTATTATGAAAAATGAGGGTGATAAGCACTCAGCACTACTAGTAGAAAGGCCCGTATATCAAATAGAAGAATTAAACAGAGACTACGAATATGAAAAACCATATCACACAAGTAAGTCAATAATAGTTACCATTTTTTTAATTCCATACGTAGTAAATTTATTGATATGATTCTAATATAACCAAGGTATGAGAACGCAGGTAATTTTCATCTCATTCTGCAAATACTTTCTGATTAACGTAAAAACCCGCGACAAAGTCATTGTATTAGATAGGTAAAAAAAAAATAAGAATAAGACTTACAATCAATTTATTCTACCACCAACGACCGGTTTTGCATACTATAATTTGCTATACACCTTCAGGTCAACGGTATATGGTCCTAATTGGTTTACTGCTGAAATGCTGAAATTATAAAAACGTGTGTGATTATTAAATATGACTTTAAAAATTGATTAAATACACAATGTACAACTTGTGAAAAAAATTAAGTGAAAAAACAATCTAGTAAAATTGAAATTAAATAAATAAGTAACTAATGAATACTACTTAATTGCCGATACAAGGATTATTATTTAATGTTTTAGAAAACATAGTTCAAACTGTTAGGGTAAACTGGTGACGGGTGATCATCGGTTTTATTGTAATTATTTAACAAATAGAAGAAAAGTGCTTGAGGGGAAAAATTATTGTATTTCTTTACAATGCCAACATATAAGGTTATAAAACTCTTAAAGCAAACATGATTTGATTACGTTTACCTTATAACAAGAAAATATTTTAACGCCGCCTGAAAACAAAAACAAAGCCGACGACACGGTCCTAATTGCAGAGAGCGCACAGGATCTCCAGACACTCTTAGATCGCGTCAGATCGATCGGAGAACAATACGGCCTCAGCATTAACGTCAAGAAAACAAAAACAATGATGTCTCCAAAACATCCGTCCATCCACCCATGGCTTTAAACGTGAATGGTAACATTATCGAAAATGTCGAGAAATTTCGATATCTAGGGTGCTGGATAACGAAAGATATAGATCCAGACATAGAAATAAAATCGCGAATTGAACAAGCAAGAAATGTCTTTTTAAAAATGAAACAAATGTTTACGTCCCAAACACTCAATCTCAAAATCCGATACTGAATGTTACGTTTGCCGAATGCTGAAATGTTACGTTTACAGCACCTTACTATATGGAATGGAGGCCTGGACCTTCAAAATCAACTCACTAAGGCGTTTGGAAAGTTTTGAAATGTGGTTATATTCGAAGGATGCTGAAAGTCCCCTGGACAGCGCATATGGGCAACGAGCAGGTCCTACACAAGATGGGTACCGACAGAGAACTCTTAAAAATAATGAAAACACGGAAAACCTCATATTTGGGACACATATACAGAAATGAGAAATACCAGCTACTGCAGCTTCTTATAGAGGGGAAGGTAGAAGGAAAACGTGGTCCTGGTAGACGGCAGGCGTCTGGTTGAAGAACATTCGTGAGTGGACTGGTTTGGATTCTCAATCTTTAATAAGAAAAGCCAGGGACAGAAATGATTTTGCTGAGGTTATCGCCAACCTTCATTGAAGACGGCACCAAAGAAGAAGAAAACAAAAAACGAATTTGGTCAAATCTTCATGTCTTCCGGAGATGTCAAAGCTACATAAATGATAGGAGATAAAGTTATCTACAAGGACTCTCAGATGAGTATACCCCCACTGCAAAAAGAACCAGGTGAATACACTCACAATGATGAAGGGAACTTTTTAATTAGAGCACTTTAGTTCTGTTGGAATAGGATAAATCATTTTTTTTTATTCATTCCAAATTGTCTTGAGTAATCGTTAATCGGTAATCCTATTTAACGTTTTAAGAACTGCGTTTTAAAATTTCGAACGCGAACATAAACTAAGTATTTGTTTATAATGAAGATCATGAGATTGGGGACAGTGGGGATTTTAACTGCTGAAACTGTGTTGATGTGTGACAATTGTGATTGAGTACCGACCAAGATTTCAAATAAGACGGTAATACTGGTATTCTTTCACCCGTTCTAGGGGGTTTGAGCCCTTATAACCAACAATTTCCAGTTTAGTGCATTAACAGTTAAGTAAAAATTTCGTTTGCTTGCCGAAGTATGGCAATGAATACGTACGTCTTTTTTATTATTTAATTTGTGATTGCTGAAAAACATGGTTCGGTTATTATTGGGAAAGTCTTTATTGTATTTAAAGAACCAGCATGTATACAGTGGAAACAAGTTAAGTAAAACAAAGAATTAGAAGTATTTTTAACCTACCTTTCTCTGTATTGTATACCGTAGATTAAATAACTATGCTGAATATTTCAAAGATGGTGTAAAATTATTTCAAAGATGGTACATTTTATGTACCCAGTGTCGTGCAATCTTTTTATAATTTTTGATCATTGTCTCTTTTTTGTATACAATACTAAATTTTGTATGTAGATTAAGAACTAAACGAACTGTATATATCATGATATAAATCTTAATTTTGTATGTATTACTAAATTTGTATGTAATTAGAACTAACGACTGTATATATCATGTATAATAATGCTCTGTAATTTTTAATTTATTTTTTTTAATTCAGTCAATGTTAAGATCGAGTTAGAAAATGTTTATCAGGTCATCAAGAGAAATTCATATTAAACTTTTATGAAGATTTAAGTAATAAGGTATTAATTTGTGATGGACATTTTAAGTTATTATATCCATCCAAATAAACCGATGTTTTGATTGCTAAAAAATATGGCTTGCACTTAATAAATGTATATTGTTTTAAATTTCTCTAACAATCTACTTTTCTCTTTGACCACTAATAAATATTTGCTAACATGTTTGCTAAGCGAATCTACAAGGTGTGTTAAATACCTTCAATTTTTCTATTATGTATATTGTTTATTTTTATTGTATTGGTTTTATAGCTATTTTAATTTTGATGTTTCTTTGTTTTTCATAAAGAAAGACAAAGTGGCGCCTTTTTGGCAATTTTTTTATATTTCATTTTCTGTCCATTTGGAAAATTATTTGTGATTTTTTTGGTTACTCCATATTTTTGGTTTAGCTCTAGTGGCTATTGTAACCTTAATTTTTTTTTTTCAATTTGTCGTCTGTTTCTGAGCTAGTAAGAATGTTCCAAAGAACCATGCCCACAATTTTTTCCGATTCTGAGCAACGCGGCCTCATTCATTTTGTATGCCTCAAATATCAACAAAGTTGTCTTAATATTGCTAGCTTAGGAGTGCGGTACATATCAAAAACCTAAAGGTTCTTAAGGGTACCTTTTATACCCAAATCTGGCAAGATCAGGTAGAAACAAGTTATTCCCTGAGACCGATAAATGAAAGAGATCAGTTGTACTGAAGACTCTAGACAAGCTGATCGATGAGCATATTAGAGATATATTAATTAAAAGTCCGACACATCAGGGGCATGCAGAGATTTATGTTTATTTATCTTGCAGTATGACAGATAAATTAAAGCGAGTGCTTTCGAACTGAAGCGGATCAATATATGCATAGATAGTCAAGCGTTTATGAAGCTCTAAGATGCACTTTAGGTTAGTGTCTCTTATGCCGAGAAGAACTCAAGTGTTTTTCACACTGGTGTTGATTCCATGTCACCAGGGAATATACGTCAGTGAAAGAGTTGGTAAATTAAGAGGATTAACTAAGTGTTAAGACAGGGAGATTTACTGAGTCTTCTATTGTTCAATCTAATTATGGACGAAATAATAAAAAAGTAAGAACTCAAAAACGATACCAAATGGCAAAAAAATCAACTTAAAATAATATGCTATGCAGACGACACATCATAGAGAAGATGATTTATAACGTATGCTACACAAATTTAATATAATCACCAGAAAATTTAAAATGGTAATTTCCACAAAAAGACAAAATGCATGGTTATAACAGCAAATTTACTAAGATGTAAATTGGAGCTGGAAGGTCAGATAATAGAACAAGTGATGGAGTTTAAATATCTAGTCATCATATTATCTAGCTACGGGAAGATCGAAATAGAAGTGGAAGATCAAGTGCATAGATCATACAGAGCCGCAGGTTGCCTGAATGAAACAACATGGAGAAATAAAATATCGGAAAAGAAATGAAAGGCAGAATTTACAAAACAGTAATAAGATAAGTAAAAGGAGACAGAGTCATGTCTATATAAAAAAGAAGGATTAGCTACAAAATACTTCAGTCGAGAGTCGGTTGTATAAGTGCCAAAAAGACCATCCCCGTTTGGAAACACAAATCTCACTAGGAAAGTATACCCGGTCAAGCACATAGCAAAATGTATATTGGTGGGTATGCACTGATATAATTACAAATAAAGAAGTACTAGAGAGGCTTGGTAAAGAAACAGAACTAATCAAAACTATACAAACCAGAAAACTGGAATACCAAGACCACGTGATAAGGGGACCAAAATATGAAATTTTGAGACTCACATTTTGAGATAATACAGGGAAAGATTCAAGGATGAAGATCTGTTGGCCGAAGGAAGAACTCATGGTTGAAGAATCTACGTGATTGTTATCAATGCAGATCGATTGATTTGTTTAGAGCAGCAAGTTCAAAAATAAAAATAGCCATTCAAAAGAAGCAGGAATCTATACTAAAAATATCCCTCGGAAAAATTCCTATAATGTTTCGTCCAGAACAGAGCAATAATGAGAAAGCGAAGGAGTGGTGGTGACTGGGATAGGAGGTACAACGCGCGTGCGCTGGATATGAGTATCGGTGCAACATCGCGCGTGATCTTTGAATATATCACACTCGCAACGCACATTATCAACATAGAGCGACAATATCGCGTCACAGTCTGACAGTTCTGCTATACGGTGATTGATCGCTTGAACTAAATCTCTGGCTTCCACAGACACAAAACAATGAAATAAAACCTTTTTCTAGTGTGTTTAAGTGTCTTTGATTAATGCGGCCTCGTGGGGAACGGCTCTTACTTGCGCGGGCCGCACCGTAGTGACTTAAAGGGTCGCTAGTTGCCGATGTCCCAAGTGTCGTCGGATCGAAGAGTTTGCCAATATACTTTTAGTACTATGCATTTTCAAGTGTAAAGTAATTATGTTGAACCTGTGTGAGTTTCTGTATAATTAACATCTTTTGTATACTTTAGGTTTGTCTCCAATATCATTATTTGTTTTTTTTTTTAATTTTATGTTTAGATCAAAAGTCGCCTTAATTTTAGTGTAACGTTTCTTTTACACATTTTTATCTTTTATAAAATTTTTTTATACCGTTGATCAAGGTACGAAAATTTTAATACCTCGGCCATATTCTGAGAGGCAAAAAATACGCAAACCCTTCAACTAATCATCCAGGGAAAGATTTAAGGCAAGAGAGGAGTAGGTCGCAAACAAATGTCGTGGCTACGGAACATAAAAAACTGGACAGGCATAAATAACACTGGCGATCTTTTGCATGCTGCAAAATACAGACTTCTAGCCTTAAGATAGTTCGCCAACGCACTGTAGGTGCACGGCACTAAGAAGAAGAAGACAATTTTTTTACAATATTTTGTGTGTAAGATTGCTAATCGTGCTTATTATTGACGAGTAATCTCTATAGAGATAGGTCATAACCTCCCCACCGAAGAATTCCTTACAATAACAGTTTTACTTTTATTTGTGATAAGCATATGCAGTTATTAATAAAAAAAGTTTAAAGAAGGTCGCGTATTTAATTACAATCGATTATGTAGTACGTTGGTGTTACAGTTGAGAGAAGTTGTGATAAGATTCGAAAGTTTCAGAGGCATTAAATGGCTGGAGCTGAAGTTAAAATTAAAAATTCACAATATTTTTGTTACAATAAATTTTCAAAGGTGCTCACATTTGTGATCAAAGCTGGAAAAAAATTTCCAGATAAACTCTGCTTTACGTTTTTATAACTTATGCATATCAACCCATCAGTCTATTACCAGTTATGTCCAAAGTCGCAGAGAAAATCACTGTAAGTAGACTGATTATTAAAATACAGATCAAAAATATTATATCTAATCATTAGTTTGGTTTTCGTCAAAAACGCGGCACAGCTGAACAAGTGCACATGATGCTAGAAAAGATACAATCAGCCTTCCAGCAAAAGAGCTTTTGCAATGACATTTTCCTGGATGTTATTCAAGCATTTCACAAGGTGTTACAGCCAGAATTACTATTTAAACTGAAGAAAGCAACATCTCAGCCGCTATACACGATACTAAAATCAAAACTCGAAGAAAGACTATTTTATGCAAGATACGAAGAAAGTGTTTTCTAACATTTACAACATAAATGCAGGGGTCCGCCAAGTAGTGCCTTGCGACCAATTCTCTACACAATCTTTACAGCTGATTTCCCAACTGGAGAGGAATCCACAATCGCAACATTCGCAGATGACACTGCAATTCTGGTCAAAACCCACATTCCCTACAAGCAATAGAAATATTACAACAAACCATAACATTGAATTGAAATATGAGCTTAGAAATGAAAGATAAAGATCAGCGAAGCAAAACGACTTAACGTGGTATTTATAAATGTCACAAAGAAACACCAAATATCCAAATGCATAACAAGAATATTCCAAAAATGATACTGTAGAATATCTTGGATTACACCTTGACAAGAGGCTAACATCTAGGACACACATCTGGATGAAGAGGAAGCAATTAGGAATGAAATTCAAAAAACACATGATTACTCGGTCCTAAATTCGCCTTATCATTATCTAACAAAATATTAGTGTATAAAGAAATCATCCGGCCCATCTGGACATTGGAATTGACTGTGGAGGCCAAAGCAGTGATAAATATTTCAAATGACTGGAAAACACCCCAACGAGTTCGCAGTAAATTTATTGGACAACTCCATACAATTACTTAGATTAAATACTCGAATTCTTGACTTACCATTTAGAAAATAGTTGTCTAGACTTAGTTTTAGTTCCAAGTAATAAACTTACTAGGAGTTAATAGTCATTGGACTAAAACTCTTGCTGCATATTATGTTTGTTCAACAAAAATGCTTAGTGTACCTGGATTGTATGGTAACAGATAGTATTTTAAAACAAATAAAAAAATATATACCAAAAAATTGAAATGTTTCCATTCCAACGATTAGTTTAGTCTTTTTAAATAAATACCTTGTATCAATATTTATGACAGGCCGTGTGTCTGAATATAATTAATATGAAACTAACTTGGGAATATAAAACCGATGACTATTTCTAAACATACTATTTATATTTGTTTTTATTTTTTTTTGTCTAACATAAAATTTTTATTTTTAGTAAAAGCCAGATGCAAACGAGCTTGTCAGTCATTAGATCCCGGCGCTTTCCTTAAAGAGACAATACCTTTATTATCATGGTTACCTGAATATAGTTGGAAAAAAAGTTTCTCCGGAGACATAGTTAGTGGTATTACTGTTGCTGTGATGCATATTCCTCAGGTAGGTTATATTTTACTGATCATAAAAACATTGTTACGCATTACATAGCCAGAAAAACACTTTCTAGTAAGGTTTCGAGTTAGAAATCGAAAGCCAAAACTTTTAGAAAACTTTGATGCTACAAGTAAACAGAAATCAAACCGTATAACAAATTCTTTTATTTATCAAACTTATTTCACATAAATCCCCATAGCTTCTTCTTTAAGTTCCATCTTCTATCGAAGGTTGGAAATCATCATGTAATAAACTTACGGACTCTATTGACTGCCGCTCTAAAAAGTTCTGCACTACTGCATTCAAACCATTCCCTTAAGTTCTTAAGCCAGGATATTCTTCGTCTTCCCACATTTCGCTTTCCTCGGATTTTAACCCTGCATAATAAGTTGTAATAATGCGTATTTTTGTCCTCTCATCACATGTCCCAAGTACTCAAGTTTTTCGTCTTTTCGTTTTGGCCGCAAAGGCGGCCAACTTATTCAATGAACTTGTTTTAGTGTCCAAGCTTCCAGACCATAAAGAAGAGTAGAGAACACGTAACATCGAAGCATTCTCAGGCGTAGTTCTAACCTTATATCCCGACAACAAAGAAACTTTTTAAGTTTAATAAATGATGTACGTGCTATTTCAATACGTGTCTTAATTTCTTTGGTTTGGTCTACATCTGATGTTATCCATGTTCCTAAGTATTTATAGTTATTAACATTCTCAATTGCAGTATCTTCAATAGTCAATTGGATATTTGCATGTGCAGATTTAGTCATGATCATGCATTTAGTTTTCTTTAAATTTATCTTCAGTCCGTACTCATGACAGCGTTCATTAAGGCGTTGCATTAGGTTCTGTATAATCATTGTTGTTATCCGTAATTATTACTGTATCGTCTGCAAAACGTAAGTTATTCAAGACTTCTCCATTGATAGATATACCTTCTATTGAGTCTGAGAGCGCTTCTTGAAATACCGCTTCACTGTATACATTGAAAAGTAGTAGACAGCACGCAACCCTGGCGGACTCTTCTCTGTATTTTGATATTTTCGGTGTACTGGCTGTCAACTCTTACCTTGGCAGTTTGATTCCAATATAAATTAGATATAATTTTCAGATCACGACTGTCAATATTTTTGCTTTTTAATATATCTACAAGCTTTTTATGTTGAACTTTATCAAATGCCTTTTCAAAGTCGACAAAACATAAGTACATACCCTGATTCATGTCCATGCATCTCTGAGCCAGCACATTCAAGCCGAACAAAGCATCTCTTGTACTCATACCATTTCTAAAGTCAAATTGTGTGTCACTAATCTCATATTCAAGAGCTTTAACAATTTTGCTGTGAATTATTTTCAAAAATGTATTTAAGTGTGTGACTCATTAAAGCTATTGTTCTGTGGTCTGATCAAGTTGTTGAACTTGGTTTTTTGGAATTGCTACAAAGGTTGATTGCAGCCATTGTCTGGGAATTGTGGCAGTCTGATATATTAGATTAAAGAGTTCAACCATTACATCAATAACATCTTCATCGATGAGTTTTAATAATTCGATGGGCACCTCATCTGGTCCAGTAGCTTATACCCTCTTTTGTGTTTTTGATGGCATAGATGACTTCTTCTCTTAATATTGGTGGTCCAGTATCCTCGTGATTTCTAATGACAGTTCTTCCCTTTCATCATTAAATAGTTGTTGAATGTAATTGGTCCAGTGACATAATCTCACCTTCATATCAGTAATAATATCCCCTTTATCATTTTTAAGGATATTCGTTTTTGTATGCTTTCTAGAACCTGTCATTTCTTTGATTTTTTTGTGTAAATAAAGCTATCGTACTTTTTATCCAGATCTTCTATTTACTTGCATCTATCGGATAGCCACCTCTCTTTTGCCTTTCGAATTTTCTTTCTGATGTTTCTCTGAATTTCTTTGTATTTATCCAGGTCTTTTGCTTTATGTTTTCTTCGTTTTCCATGAGTTCAAGAATTTCCACTGTCATCCAAGGTTTTGTTTTTTCTTTAAGTGGTTTGAGGGTTTCTTTTCCAACTGACACAGGGCATGTTGAATTTTCCCCCATAGCTGCATAGTTTTTATGTTAATTTAGAACTGATTTTCATATTTTTTATTAAATAATAATTATTATTGCAAACTTAGTAGAAACTATTAAGTTATACTAATTTATATTTCTACTTTTACATCTTTAATAAAATTTATTAGCAATTCTAAAGTTTCTCTATTAGCAGTTGCCAAAATGTGTGATAGACTTAACGGAAGCAAGTATTTCATTTCAATAATAGTTTCAATTAATTTACTAGATTTTTCTAAATATTTGTTGCATCCAAAGAAAATATGGTTAAGATCCCCGTAACAACTTATATCACAACTGCAGGATGGTGCCGGTAATATTCCAAGCTTAAATAAATACGACGGGAATCGATCATGATTCGTTTTTAAGCGAAATACCTACACTTGCCGAGAAGATTTTGGATTTGAATATAGGCATCTGTCATTTGCCAACCTTCCTCTCTTCCAGTACCACAAACCCTTAATTTTAAATAAGTAGTAGACAATGTATGGCACATCATTAGATAGGCATCTCGCTGGAGATACCTGTCAATGACTTTTCTTTCATATTAACTCGATTCCGTGAAAAAAGATCAATGTAGTGTTACACCTCTTAAAACCTAAACGTAATGCCTATGTTTTGCTAGTGTTAATGACAAATTGCTACATCACGTCAACAACTACATTAAAAGAAATATGCAAAAGTTTGGTTATTTGAACTGTTATTGGTTTTAAATTCGTTCAAAATATTTCATTATATCGCAGAACGCTTTCAAATTATTTCCATATATCTTGAAAATATAATTTATGCAAGAAAAAACAGCGAAATTATTTATTAATCAACTTAAAATTAGTTAAAAGATTTCATGAAAACAATCAGTTGCTGATAAAATACGGAGTGTGAAAAACGTGAAAAGGAAGAATTTTTGCGCCATGTTTATTTGGAACCTTCTTCAAAGTACTAAAAAATAGCTCAAGAATCTGGTTTTTCGTTTACTACTGTCCACAGAGTACTGAAACTTAAAAATTTCATCTTTACAAATACACTTGGTACGGGGAAATAAATGAAGATGATCCAGGCAGGCGATTACAGTTTTGTGAGATTATTACTGAGAAAATAAATAGTTTCAAACTTTCTATTGAATATTTCTTTTTCGCATGAATCAAAGGCGGACTAAGGCCTAGAGCCTGTAATATTTGGGGCCCAAAATTGAATTTTTAGTTTTATGATTAATTTTATATTTTTATTTAACAGAAAAACTCATAATTATTGCTGAACGTATCGAAATAATTAAATCAACCTAGACTTGATTGCAAACAAATTATTTTGGATTTATAGTTAATACATAAATGGATCATTGGAATCATCTTCTATTTGATGAAATGAAGAGTCAAAACAAATTACAAGAAACTTAGCTATTGCCTTTATCTTCAGAACAATTAATAGCGGCGAAAAAAGAGATTGTTCGGCTTATACCAAACCCAACATCTTATTGTACTGTTACGCTTGTTATTTTCCAAGCAAACAATGCTAATGACAAAAAGCACAAATGATTGAAAAATGTACATATTAATTAATTAATGTTTATAACAAGACCTAAAATTACAGAACGCGTGGAGACTGAACTGGTAAAACATATTATAAATGAAAAAAAATATATTGGAGACAAGTACTTAAACGTGTGCATTAGCTAAAATCAAATTTTATTTCTTCATACTCTTTAGCGTTTCGTGGTAAAAATGAAGTGTTTTTATTGGAAATAATAGTAATTATATAGGGGCTTTGGAATCTTTATCCTAGATATATCCATTTTTGCGGATAGAAATTTTATCCATTTTACACATGAAAAAATATGCAAACTATGACACCAGTACCCAACTATTTGTTGTCTAAAATATGCGATGAATTTATTTCTATTATATCGAAAGATCTACAACTCACAATAGTGAAAGAAATACAGAAGCCAAATTTTACTATCTAATTATTGATTCAACACGTCACATAGATCAGCTAATCGTCATTATTCGCTATGTTCTTCCAAGTGGTATAAAAGAAAGATTTTTGGGATTTCTACCTATATTTTCTAATACTGTTAAACATTTGGAAAAAGTTATTTAGAATTTTTAAATAATTTAGATTTAGACATCACTATAACTGTCGGGGACAGTTGTGATCCAGAATAAAATAACATATTGTTCTGTCCATTTTATACCACGCGTCAAATTTAATCATTCATTAAATTTAATTGGAAACGCTGCTGCTGAAATTTGCATGGGAATGACCACATTTTCAATATCGTTCAGAAATTGTACGTATTTTTTTCAAGTTCTACACAAAGGTGGATTCCATTAAAAAATTTTTTATAAAAGCAAACACTTGAGTATTAAACTTATTTGTGGCACTAGATGGGCTTGATTGTTCCGATGCTGTGAAATCCTTAGAGGTAAATTATGAAGAAGTTAAACATTGTCCACGTCATTTTTCCTCAAACAAAGATGAAAACCCATTAACAAGGTCTGAAGCTACCGATTTACATAAAAAATTGATATATTTGAATATCTACTGTTATTTAACTATTTTAAAGAGAATAAATGCTTCAAACAAGACTCTTCCAGAACAATATAAATCCCTAAATAAAATAAAAGAACATTATAAAGTTAACCCTCCGTTAGTCGCTAGAAAAAACTGAGCATCAAGAGTCGCTACGGTGTCTGAGACCGACAATTAAAAAAAATAGTTTTTAATATAAAATTCATACAAATATTTTATATTGTGTATAGGAATAACTAAAAAATATTTTTGAAAATATTTTATTGAAAAAAAAAACAGATACAAAATGAAAAACACTAGTATAACAATATATTGTGAATATTGTTCTGAAGCAATTTTCTTGTGGCATTTTAAAGTAATTACTGTTTAAATGGGAATAAGCCACAATTAAAGGTTAAAGTAAGTTTATTGATGTTTTAATTTTCACTTCGGATATCGTTCTCAAAATACAAACATTAGTTTGTATTACGTACTATGTAATTTTCTTGTCTTGTTCTAGTATTTCACGGTGGAATAGCCTTTTTTCATCTAGTAACTCTATATTTTCCAATAAACGCTAAGGTATTACTTCCACTTTCTTCTTTCTCATCTGTCACATCTTGTTCAGATTCACTTCCACAACACGTTCCTCAATTTGATCGATTTCGCTTTCACTTCCCTCATCGTCGAAATAATTTTCATCGTCGGTAGGTACCTTTGTCCATAATTTCAACAAGCGTTGGAATCAAAGTTGTTCGGCTTCAAAGGACATCTATAAATAAGAATTGACAAAAACTTACTGATAAAATGCAATAATAAGATGATAAATATTAACCTGTTCTGCAAGTTCTGCAACAAATAATAGCTACACCGTTAGTCGCTACGGAGTCAGGCACCGAAAATAACTATAAAACTCACACAACTGTACCCAGGAATGTAAGAATGAATACTAACACGAGTTTGGTTGATTGGGAGAGGTACAAAAAGTGGCGATAGAAAAATAATAGTTATTTATAAATCCCGAATGAATAATTCTGTGGTCGGTGTGTGAGACCGATAGCGACTAACGGAGGGTTAATATTTTTGTTGTTGTATGCGATTCTTTAATTAGCAATATTAAAAGAATATCTAAGGGATATAAAACTGTTAACAATAAATTAAAAACATTTTTTTAGGACCATGTGAACTCTTCAATAGAGGAAATAATATGTTATGAACAAGATTTAAACTTAGCAAAACTGAAAAATTACAATTTAAGACTTTTATAAAAAAAAGAAAATATTATTTCTCCTGTATCCCTGTTGTCAACCGGAATTACAATGTTGCTTAGGGCCCGTTTTATCCTTAGTCCGCCACTGGCATGACTGTTCTTTTTTTCTAAATGGTACCTACTGTAAATGTAAATACAATTGGCGTTATTAAGGCTGATGAAAATCCTAGAATTTTCCACGAAGCACATACTTACCCATTAATTGAAATTAAACGTATGGGCAGGAATTTGTGGAAATTATATTGTTGGGCCATTGTTTGCAACAAAATTTGAACGAAGAAGCTTATCTAGAAATATTAGCGGACACAGTTGATGCTATTTTGACAGATAATCAAAAATGATTATATGTACTTAGAATATTTGTTTTTCTTCCGCATTAAAGCATAACCGGATATCTTAATGGACGGTTTCGTAGTCAATACATTAGATGAAGAGGTTTTATTGAATGTTCTGCAAATTCCCCCTATTCAACTCCCCTGAATTTCTTCCTAGGGGTTTATTTAAAAGCAAGATTTATATACAATTCCTGCTTCATTAGAAGACCCAAGACTTACTAGTCTAGTAACCCCTAAACTGCTTCAAAATATTCGTCGTAATTTTGATCAGCGATTTTATAATTGTATGGACGTTGGTGGATATTTTTTCACAACAATGGAGTTAATAAAAAAAATCATGGATGCCTGAATTTTTTAGCGAAATTCCTGTCTAATAATTTGCCACACATGGTATATTCCCTATTTATGGCAGAAATCTCTATCATTAAAAGATGTGCCCTTTGGAATGAAAATCGGTCTTAACAAAATCCAATGAATATTGCCAAATAACAGTGTGGACTCTTGATTAGCCAACTATGTATATGTATATTCATTTTTATATCGGGACTTTCGAAATTAAATCTAAAAAGAAAGATAATGGATGGAGATAAAAGATGGAGCTGTAGAATAAATATATAATATGTAGCTACGTTTTTTACATATATTAAGTGGAACAATTATTTAATTATTTCTTTATTTTTAGGGTATGGCATATGCAATGTTAGGTAATGTACCACCTATAATAGGTATATACATGGCAATATTTCCAGTTCTAGTCTATTTTATATTTGGAACATCAAGGCATGTGTCTATGGGTAAGTAATGCAGTGTTTCTATGCTTTATATATAGTACTGTGTTAACTTTGAACTGTTATGTTTATGTTTTAAGTTCAATTTTTATAAGTTACTTTCTTCTAACTAACTACGATTGTATAGCCGAATAAATGCTTTCAAGTTGTTTTGTACGCATTAAATCCTCACTGTAATGCTGGTTAGTTTTGATAATTTTTCTTGTGATTATCAGTGAGTTTATGGAACTAATCAATCTACTTAAGTAATTTCACAGGAGAAATATATCTTGAAAAATACTAAGTTCGATTTCCATCCGTTCGTTCCACAATTGTTCAAATTTTTATTAATCATTATCTGGCTTTAAACCCTGCAATGGTCCTAGTCCTTTGACCAATAGGTCTATCAAGGAGCGTTTTTCTAGCTGGGTCGGTTTACTCCATCCGCATTACATGGCCTACCCACCTCAGACGTCCTATCTTAATGTGTTTTACGATATCTGGTTCCTGGTATATTCTATAGAGTTCGAAGTTGTATCGTCTTCTCCAGACACCATTTTCATTTACCGCTCCATAGATTCGCCTCAGTATTTTTCTTGCGAAACATCCTAACATGTTTTCATTGCTTTTTGTTAAAGTCCAGGTTTCTGAACCATATGTTAGGACTGGGCTATTATTGTTTTGTAGAGTTTCACTTTTGTATTTCTTGATATAACTGTAGATTTAAAAAGGAGATTAAGCCCAAAATCGCATCTATTAGCCGTGCAAATTCTGCGGCTTATCTCTGCGGTAATGTCATTTTCAGTATTGACGAGCGTTCCCAGGTATACAAATTCGTTAACTGCTTCGATGACGTCGTTTTCTATAACAAGTGGCCGTCGTATTTGTGGTTGCGGACCTACTTTCATGTATTTCGTTTTATTATTGTTTATTATTAAACCCATTGTTGTAGCCGCTTCCTTTAGTGGTACATACGCCTCTCGTGCTGCGTTTTCCGTTCTCTCAACAATATTGATATCATCAGCATATGCTAGGATTTGCACAGATTTGTTATATATTGAACCGGTAGTTGTGATTTGTGACGTACGTATTACTTTTTCCAGAGCTAGATTGAATAGTATACAGGAGAGTGGGTCTCCCTGACGTAGCCCGTTATTTGTATTAAAAGGTTCAGAGAGTTCCCCTGGAATCGTACTCTGCATTCAACTTTTTCAAGGGTTAGTTTGGTTAAACTTACCAACTGACTTGGTACTCCCAGGTCTATCAGTGCTCTAAACAATTCTCTTCTACTTACAGAGTCGTAGGCTGCCTTGTAGTCTATAAATATGTGGTGCGTGTCTACACCATATTCCAGTGTTTTCTCTAGAATTTGTCTCAGGGTTGAAATCTGATGAATTGTTGATTTACCACCTCTGAAACCAGCCTGGTATTGTCCTATTATTTGCTCTGCATACGGTGCCATACGATGGCATAGTATATTGGAGAATATTTTATACGCTGCATTTAGGAGCGTAATTCCTCGATAGTTAGAGCATTCAAAGATATCTGTCTTTTTGTGCATGGTGCAAAGTATTCCAATATTCCAATCACAGGGAGGGACTTCTGTATCATATTTCTTTTATAAGCTGCTGTAGCGCTATTCTGATATCGTGGCCACCTTGTTTATATAATTCCGCTGGAAGATTATCTATTCCGGGTGATTTGTTTCTGGCTAGTTTATTGACAGCGTCTTTAACTTCCAGGATCGTTGGTGGGTTCTCCTCCCTCTCGTCTGCTCCGCTTACCTCACAGCTTTCGTCTTCCGGGTTTTCTTCTTCGTCTATATTAAGTATTTGGTTAAAATATTCTTATTAAAATATTATAATATTATTATAATCAATGTCATAGATTTGTGTATAAATAATTAAGTTTGTGTGAATGTTAAGTAATTTTTTAAATTTTAAATATAAGAATAGGTTTTAGCTCAACAGACTGTGATAAATTTTATCAACAATTTTTATAAAATCATTTATGATACAACCTCATTAAGTTTCTCCCTGATGAAGGACATAACCAATGTCCGAAAGCTTGGAATAAAAATTTAAAGAGTACACCTTTCATTTTTATTGCTGCATACCCAATATTTAAAGTTTACTTCCTTACGTGGTCAGCAAATACTTCTGGTTCATTATATATATATATATATATATATATATATAATATATATATATAATATATATATATATTATATATATATATATATATAATTTATCTTGAAGCTCATGTGCAAATTCAAAATCATTTACCTGTTATATTCTTTCTTTTCTTGTATTTTCAAATTAAGTATATTGGTTTAATTATTTTGATACTTAAATTACTGATTGTATCTGACTTTTTTGAATTCTTTATTTGCATATTATAATTGCATCACGATTTAAAAATATAATTTACTGATAACAGATTAAAGTTTCTATAGTTTTTTATTTAAAATTAACCATACTAGAGTATTAGCTAATCTATTTAGTAGATATATTAATTACAAGTTACAATAATTACATGTGATACATCAGTTTATAACCTTGTACCAGTTTTAGAATATTATCACACTTGAAATTGCTTTTAGAAATTATTTTTTTTAACTTTTGGACAGTTAAGGATATGTATTACTTACAAGTTCACATATTGTGCATTTTAGTTAGACTTGCTTCTTAATGAACTATTAATACGTCAGTTTCTATATCCTAATTGAAGTATGGCAATTATTACCTGGTTGAAACGCCTAGAATACTTCTAATGTCATCGTGCAAACGTTTGTTGTAAGCTATTTCAACGTAGAGACCTTTTTTACCAAAATGTCCCTAAAACTAAAAACGGAGGACTAAAAGAGCAGGGTTTGTGTTGTAGACGCTACAACTTTAAGTTATATAGACGCTTCGGGAAAGCCGACGTTTTAAAATTCAGTAAGATAGCACAACTCAGATGGATTGAGCATGTAGATGGGTGGAATATGCGACGGCGGGAAGAGTATTTGCCCGAAGAGGAACAGTGGGACGACATACTAGAGGTAGATCGAAACTTAATATAGATAGACAACTTAAACTAAGACTTAAAATTCATTGATGTTAAAAGATTAAGAATTACTAGAGACAGGACGGAATTGGAGATTGTTCTAAAGAACGCTTTGACTCACAAAGTGCTATAGTGCAAATGATGATGGTAGTGATGTGTGCTTTTGGATACGCTTACGTAACGTAAATAAGAATTATAGAGTTGCATAGCTCATTTCTGTGAGACGTGTCATAGGCTTAGTAGTTTTCTTCGTTATAAGGTTAATCTGTAAGTTCCCACTCCAGGCTTACGTCATAAGCTTTTGCATAATCTCGAATACACGTCAGATTTATATACGAAGCGTTTGGTGAATTATCTAGATTTTAAGTTTCTATATTTATTGTTTGACTTCAGTGTAAAATTAAAAACAAAAACGCTATTTATATTTGCAAAAAAATTTATCAATTATCTCACTATTATTTTTATATGCAGGTACATTTGCAGTAGTATGTCTCATGACAGGAAAAGTAGTTAGTCAATATACAACGATAGAAATAATGCAAAATGGGACACAACATTCAGTGGCTCCTGAAAATTATGATTCCAATTTACCTCAGTATACAAATGTACAAGTAGCCATTACGGTTACCTTCACAGTGGCTGTTATACAGGTACTTATGTAATTTTCTATCATTTATACTTCTTATAAGTGGAAACATCTTCACGTAATGCAAATTGTTTTTTATTATAAATTTTTGTAAAAATACCAGGGTGCATATATAAGTGGAAGGTATTCTTCACGACCATATATATAAATTAAGTTTTAACTCTTTTTTAATAATATTTTAAAACAACTTTGGTCAAATAACATCGCCTTTAATGGTGAAGGAATCATTGACTGTCGAGATTGGTGGAAACATACTTGCCCCTTTGGTTTTGACACTAAGGTAACTGTTAGATGTCATTTATTATCTGTATCTTTGTATCTGGTATTATTTTATCCCGATATTTTTTTAATTTGAAGAAATAAAATATCTACTTCAGTAGGTGCTGAATTTAGTCACTAAATATATTGATTGAATGGTTTATTTCACAAACCAGTTAAGCGCCAAACTAATAATTTTCGAAAAACTAGGAAAAACTGAATTACGAATAAATGATTGTAAAATTTCTTATGTCCTTTAAATATACTAAATATACTATTTATCTTCATTTTTAAAAATTTAAATGACTCCACAAACTAAAATGTGATCCAAACTGGGGATTTTTTAAGAAGAAATCTCATTTGCAGTAACCTGTTAATTTTCACCTTGATAATACCCTCTATAACAAACATACTGACATGACTTCTGCGTCAATTATAGGTCATTCGAAGGTGGGCTTGTAAAAATCTTCGTACTTAACTAAATAGTCCTTTAATTTCTCAAATCTGCAATGTTATGCACGTTTCAAGGTAGGTACTTGCAACATCAAAATTATAAGTATCATTAGACACATTTTTGTAGATTAGATACCTTACCTTTAGGTTAGGCCATCTCAGATGGTAAGGCTATAGATCGCTAAACTTTCAGGAGGGAAAAAGTTGATTGAATAGATCCATCAATATACTGCTTAGCTATGACTTTCTCAGGGGTCGCTTTATTGGAAGATTGAACCTGAAGTAATTTCTTTTCTTTCCGTACCTTACTACCAGCGGTTTCATCAGATATGGTCAGCTTTATGTAAAATATTGGCCATCAATATTTAAAGGTGAAGATCATTTCTGACTCTACCTTCAATATCAAATACGCATATTTTTCTCAGCAATAGATACGATCGACCTTTTCACAAGATGTTTTATTGTACCAAAATCCCTATCACAGGGAGAGAACGAATGTCCTCGGACTGGAACATTGTTAACGATGAAGGCAAAGCCAAAGCCAAAGTTTTCACGAAAATATGTTTAGTAATAGTGATATTTGACAATATTTTCTAGGTCAAGATGATCCATTATAAACATTTCAAACAATAATTTTAGATTAAGTCTCGCATCCAAATATTTCTTGTAAACTTCCCATAATTAGTTATTTTACTTAAAATTTTGAGATGTGATCATGGACAATAGACTGTGAGACGATTCCAAGGACGGAGTCAAGGTGAATTGCGTAAATATCAACAGCATCAGATACACCGATAATGCGGTGTTGGTTGCGCATTCAGACTTGGGTTTACAACAAGTCACGACAGGAACTGTCGGTCTGTGCAATTTGGTATGAAAATAGACATTTAAAAAACCAAAGTGATGTTATTCCGAAAAAAAAACCAAAATGTACCTCTGCCTTGCATAATAGACGGGTTCATTTTAGAACAGGTCAACAAATTCAAGTACCTGAGATGTTGGATCTATAGCAGTCTAAATCCTGATCTAGAAATAAGATCGAGAGTAGGACAGGCCAGAAAATCTTTCGAAAAAGACTCCTATGTGATTCTCGAATAAAACTCGAAACTCAATTAGGTTTATCAAAACGCTAAATCTGGTCGACTCTTCTCTATGGAGTTGAAACGTGGACCCTTAAAACGTGAACCGTAAATAAATTTCAAGGACATTGAAAGTCTCAAACGAAGAAATGCTGTATAAAACTTTTTAATACAATGAGAGTTAGAAAAATACTATACCTAGGCACAAATTCAAAAATAATAAGTACCAATATGCTCAACTTAGTGAAAGAAAAGATCGAGGGAAAAGGAGGACTAGGAAGGAAAAGACTATCATGGCTATGAATAATTCTACAATGGACAGAGCTAAATTTTAAACAGCTAATAAGACGTAAGAGGAGAGGACACTTTAAGAAGAAGTGGCCATTAAAGGCCTGACTACTCCTACCTTTACCTCTCATATATTTAGAACTTGTGTCAGTGGCTTAAAGTTTACAGATTCTTCCTAACGTATTGTGGGTTATACCAAATATTTGTATAAACAGATTATCGCGCTCATACTCCCACACTCACCGTATTTACTCTTTTTAAATCAACAATTTTTAAATTATACCGGCAAGTAAAATTTCTCTTGAAACTTTTGTCAGTCTCACCACCCCCATTAACTCGGTTTATACATACGTCTTTTTCCTTCTAACTTTGATTTCAATCAGAGTTTGCAGGTACATATGTGTCTTGAGCATTTTTATTGTCGCTAGAATAAAAATATGCCCAGACATTTTCACTGCTTTTGTACACTGTTGCTTTACCTTCTAATTATGTGTTTGATATTTCACAACTCGAAACTAAAACTCTACTAAAGAAAATACATTGTGTTTGTTTTTTATTTATTTTTTTAACAATATAAAAATAGAGTTACAATATATTTGTTTTTTACAGCTAGCGATGTATCTGTTAAGGCTTGGTATGGTTTCCCAGTTGTTGTCTGAAACGTTAGTAAATGGATTTACATGCGCTTCAGCATTTCATGTAGTCGGATCTCAACTTAAGGATCTCCTTGGTCTTAATGTTACTAAACGAAGAGGAAACTTTGCTTTTCCGCTGGTAAGTTTTTATTTATTATTAGAATTTTATAAAACTTTCTACAATATATTTTTTTATTTTATTTTAGACTATATATGATGCAGTCCTAGCAGTTTCATCGGCTAATGTTAGTGCTATGGTTGTGTCCTTAATAGCCTGTGTTATTTTAATTATTAATAATGAGTTACTTAAAGTAAGTAATAACATATATTATACTTATAATTTTGTTCTACTACGAGTATTTTATAATTTTGTTCCACTAAAGTATATACAGTGACTGATTAATGTGAGGAAGTGAGGAAGAATGTAGATCTGTTACAGTAAAATATACAAAAAACAGTTATCGCCAAAAATTGTAGATGGCTTTAAACTTTGTATTTTTAAAATTAGTTACAATCTTTAGGATGTGTCGTAATAGCCTGCCAGATCAAAGTTTGAAAGAAATACCATGTATTTGATACTAAATTTGAAATTCTTCGTCACAACAATATAAAATTAGAACTTGTTACACTCGGTAATTAAAAAGTTGTCACCAATATTAGTACATGAAAATCATATCAAGTTCAACGCACTGTATAATTACAATGGGTTATGGGAACAATAATCTATTGCGACCAGTTTTTTAATTAAATTGTCGAAAATTATAAAAATGATTATTTTTGCAAAAAAATCATGTACAGGGTAAGTCAAAATACAAGTACATTATTTTTTTGGTAATTAAAAATGGATTACCATATATTTTCTATCACTATCTAAAAGTACCATTACACTTAATTGTTTATGAATCATTTATAAAAAGTTTAATTAGTTCAGTTTAAAAGCTCAGTTTAACGGTATACTCCAGTCGTTAGAGACGAAAATGCCACTCAACCTCTAAAAATCATACGAACAAGCTGAATTAAAAAATGTAGCTGAGGTAATTTTAAACAATAATGTTTATTAGCACTTTATGTAGAATAAACCGAAATCTTAAAAACAATGCTTGAAGCGACTGTCGGTTTTAAATGTCAATCACGTGCGCGAAATAAATGTTCAATAAAGTATCAGCTCGACGGTAAAAATTCGATATCTTTTGATCCAGGTGTCCTATGGACAAAAAATAAGAAGCGTTTTAAAGGTAAAGAGATGCCTTTATATGGAGTTTTTGTAATTTGCCGCGAATAAACTTAGTTTTTATAAAGATGTTAAATTAATATCGGATTAATATAAGATCAATAAAAATCTATCTCTTTTATTGACTGACCACTACAGTAAATTCAATTTCAAGTTACGGACAGAATCAACACAAGTCACCGCGTGATATTCGAGTCTACACGTGACGAACGCCTTGCTATTGGCCAAATTGTCGAACGATCGTAAGTCAGGCAGTTAGCCCTAACAGGTGCGGACTTCGTTTTTCCGCTCCGTCCTCTGTCGAATGCGAAATGGCCCAGTCAATTTTTGTGCAACGCTGTTTGTTGGTTTGTTTATTTGTTAA
The DNA here is from genome assembly GCA_918026665.1 of Diabrotica balteata. Lineage (NCBI taxonomy): Eukaryota > Metazoa > Arthropoda > Insecta > Coleoptera > Chrysomelidae > Diabrotica > Diabrotica balteata. The sequence goes on along the minus strand of OU898278.1, from coordinate 107,444,600 downwards.
TCGTTAGCTCGTGTGTGGATAGTGCAAAGCATTTTTAAGAACATTTAATTATAGGCGATACAAACTTTTTCCCCACTTTAAAATAATTCCTGTAAGTGTATAATAAATCATTTATAATAGCCATAAGATAAGATATAATATCGACCTGCACTGATATGTTTAATGGATAAAAATTATTTAGTATGTTAAAAATTATGAAAAACAAGAGGTGCCCGATATAATTTTGTCCTGACTATAATTAATTTAAACTCTTTGCGGCACGAGATTTTATAAATTTTCTACAATGGACCCTTGGGGCATAGAAAGATTCAATTGCACACGTAAAAAGTAAAATGACCTCACTTTTCAAGAAACAACTGATAACCATTCGCATTTGGCCAATAACTATACCGTGGGAATTTTACCAATTAAAGATAACACTTAATAGGGACAGAGGGAATAAGTAATACAAACCAGTTGCGTAGGTGTAACTTGATAAAAATAGATTAATAAGTGATTCATTTTGTGGATTACTGTACAACATGTAGCAAAAATTTGGTGGTTCAAATTTCAATCCGATGTGCCGAAAAGAGTTAAAAAATACCTTTTTTTATATATTTTAAAAAAAATCAACCCGGGCAGATATTGTTTTAGATTTTTTGGATCATTCTAAACAAAAATTTATTTTGTAATTTTTCTTAAGTTGATCGTGTTCGAGTTATAAATAATTTAAAACTGGAAGACAAGGAAGCATTGACAGGCGAACAAGAATTGACAGAGGAAAAAGAATTGACAGACGAAGAACGATAGATGACGATTTTCAAGGATCAAAATCATTAGTAAAAAATATCACATTTACCAAAGCGGTGTAGGTAAACCTTATATCGGATCCTCTACTATAAAAGTAAATTTGAAAAGTAAAATTTGTTATTTTAGTTGAGAAAATACCATTTATTTAATATGTCTGATACGGAGTCGGCAAATGAAAATGAGGAACTGTTAACGCTAAGTCCTCCTAGGAAAAGAGCTAAGAAAAATCACGTAGATATAAGAATCAAAAAAATAATGGTTAATACATACAAATGTGAATTACAAGATAATCCTACTTTAGCGTTCCAAACACTGGAAAAAAATGCTATAATTGTAATGGACAATGCCCCTTACCATTCCAGAAAATTGTAAAAAATTCCCATTGTGGCTACAAAAAAGGCAGATATTCAAAATTGGCTTCGCTCAAAAGACATTCCCTTTGAAGAAACGATGTTAAAGGTGCAACTTTTAGAAATCGTTAAACAACATAAAGGCGAATATAATAAGTACATAGTAGATGAACTGGTAAGAAGCACAAATAGAATAGTTTTAAGGTTGCCACCGTATCACTGCGAGTTCAATCCAATCGAGCTTGTATGGGCGGAAGTCAAGAATTATGTAGCATGGCATAACACAACATTTAAATTTGCTGACATTAAAAATTTATTTCATGAAGCTGTGTCTGCTGTAACCATGGAAAAAATGGAAAAACTGCGTCAAACATGTAAAAGAAGAAGTGGAGCTAAAAATGTGGGAGTTGGACAATTTAATTGAGGCACAAATTGAGCCTATCATTATCAACTTTAATGATGACAGCAGTACATCAGATTCTGAAAGTTAAGATAAAATACGGTAATTTTATAAACTTTTCTTTGTATACTTTATTTTTTTGTTAATAACTCTCGACTTTGTAAATTATTTTTATATTTAAAAAATTGGTGTACTATAATCTGTACCTGTCAGACGTCTACAAATTATATAAGGTTTTATATTGCAGCTTTAATTTACTAGTCCGGCCCTGAACAAACGCGTGTTTCCAGCGTGCATTTGTTTCCATCGTCCGTAGCTTGAAGTTGAATTTACTGTAAGTTTCGATTACAAGGGACTAACCTTCAAAACCTATAGCATGATATTTTAGTTTTGAGTTTTAGCAAACAAATGTGAGGCATTTGAAATATTCTTAAACACGTTTGATATAAAATTTCACATAACAAACAATCTAACGTTTATTTTTCAATTAAACCAGTACGTTTTTCAAAAGGACCAAACTTCTGCTATAAATTAAAACCGTCTTCTTTGAGGCATTTTCCGTGACGTGCGATCATTTGAAATGTAAATAATTATCGATTTAAATGTAAATCATTTTTTACCTACATTTTTTAGCTACATTTTTATGCTTACTTTTTATTTGAAACATTTTTTTCTACGGAGTACAGATTTTTCTTAGATTGATTTTTTTGCGTTTTTACCACCTACAAGGGGAGTTTTAGGGGGAAGCCCGGGGGTAAAAGTGGGAAACTTTTTTGGATCTTTTTTGGGGTCCCAGAGTTGATATTCTCGACAAAATTTAGCTTGTTCGTATCATTTTTAGGGGTCAACTATTTGACGACTAGACTAGTAGTGGTTCAGTGACCTATGAAAAACATGAATAATATTAAAATTGATAATTTTTATAATTTTTGACTATTATTAAAAAACTATGGTTGCAATAGATCATTGTTTCTATACTCTTTTTTATTATACAGAGAGTTAAACTTAAAACAATTTTCATATAATACTGATTAAACTTTTTAAGTACCAAGTATAACAAGTTCTAATACAACTTTACATTTCTATTCGCTCCGTGCGTGACCATGGTAGGGGTACATTGAAACGATGCCAGCGTGCGTAGCGGCGAAATATGACAAAATTGGAATATTGGACAAAATATTTTTACGCATAAGTTTTATCAAAAATGTGTGCAAATACATGTTGCGTATTTAATTCTGCTAATAATAGCAAAAACAGTGAGTGTAGTTTTTATAGGTTCCCAAAGATTACATATAAATTAGAGAAAAGAAAAAGATGAATTCGTGCTATTAATATGAAAAAGTAAATATCACATAATTTCATTTTTATGCAATTGAAATAGGAACAATTTAAATAATTTACCTTGAATGATATTTCATAAGGCTTCAAGCTAACTGCAGATGACTTTAGCTTTTATATCATAACTTTTACTATTATTGTTTTTAAATATATGGTCTTTTGCGTGAAAAACTTGATTTGCCAGTACTAGATTTTTCGCTTTCTTTTCCGTTTTGAGGTAAAAAGATATATTACGATCAATTTTGAGAAACTCAGTTTTTAATACTACATTTATTTTGTACATAAACTGAAAAAATATAGTTAAAAAACTAATTTATTAATAATTGTCAATTTCGCATGTATTTAACAATGTCAAACATGTCATATATTTAACCTGAAAATTGGGACTCCAAAATTGTCAGATGAAGGCGGTAGGTGTCGCATCAGTCACGCACGGAGCGAATAATGGATGCACAAATCACTAAGGTAACTGTTATCAACATATTTTCTCTCATCTGTGATGATTTTTATAGCACAAAAAAAGATACAAGTCAAATAACCGTAACTAATCATTATTTTATAGGTAACATTTAGGTAGCAATAAATATGTTACAGACTTATAAAAAAATTGTATAACATTTATCTGATTTTAGCCGTGGTTAGCCAAAAAGACAACGATACCTTTTCCTATCGAACTAGTTGCTGTGGTACTCGGGACAGCATCGAGCCGATTTATGCATTTCAGTAGTAACTACAATATAACAGTAGTTGGCTTTATTCCTACTGGGTAAGTATAGAATGCAAATACCTAAGAATAGTATCATATCGTCATCGACTTCTGAAATTTGAAACTCTTGATCTGATCTACTGAGCTTTTGTGGAGTTTCGTTAAGCTCCTCTTATTAGTTTAACAGCTACGGTTTTCACCCCGCTTCTACACTTCGTAACGTACCATTTTGCTTTGTTTTATAAATCGTACTACCACCTATTGTGTATTTTATATCCCGAAAGTTTTTGTTTTCTATCCTCACAATGAATTTAAATTTTTTCCTCGGATTTGAACTTACCCCTTATGTATTTTTTATGCTTTTTTTCGGGCCTATAATAAAAAATTTGTGTACACATTTATTTGGTTGTTATTAGTAGCAACTCATTTTTGCTAATGTGTGCGGTGTTATTTTTCACGAAAATTAAAACTAATTAGAATTGCAGCCTAAACAGTAAATTATAAAAACAAGCCAAAAACAATATTTAAAAAATAACTTATCTCTTCGACATGTCCAACCGCGTTTACTTTTTTTGCTCCTTGGCACCTCATCAGGCAGAATTCTGTCTCCAGCTTCTGTACACAATGTAGCTTCGCCTATTTTTAAACATTTTAAAGTGTTTGTTTGTTCTTGTATAGTGTAGTGAGATGTACCATTTTATTCTTGTCAGATAGGCCACAATTGACGAAATGGCCCTGAAGATGCTCTAGAGAGCGAAAGTACTTGGGCAAGATTAAATTAATTAAACTGTGCTCGATACTTGCCTTTTATTTGATTAAAGTTTAATAAATCATTGTTGTAGACCCACTTTGGCCCACAAAAATTTTTGAGTTTTGTTGTCCACCCATTTGGGTAGACACACACAATATTTTGGTTTATGGAAAAAATGTCTGGCACTTAATCTGTTAATCTAGCTATACTTCTTCTTTATTACACGGAACATGAAGACAACTTCTACTATTCGGGACTTACAAATAAAGATCCAAGGCACAGAAATGGCGTCGGATTTTTAATGAGAAGAAAGAAAATAATAAAGAAGTCAGTAGTAAATATGATAACATGCTTGTAATGAATCTTCGTAATACAACTGGCGGTTAAACCATTTAACATCAACACCATCAAATGCATTATGAATTGAATGCAATTGAAGATATCGTAAGTCGGTTTGATGTAGGTGAAAAAAATAAACAAGGATACAGATTCCATTTAAACATTAAAATATCCATTACCATTTGTATCCAAGACGTCTCTACACATGGAAATTTTTCGCAGAAAATCCCCCAGTCACAAATCAAACCTATTATTTCATAATCAAGAAATGCTTTTAAAATAACATGACATGGGTCGCCATATTTACCAGAGCGGACATCACTTTAGACCACAACCCTCTAATGAGAGACTTTAATTTTAGGGAAAAACTAATACGATCACAGAAAAAAATAAAATTGCGTTTATGGCATTAAGATCTTAATTGAAAATAACAAGAAGGAAAACCTAAAACTGAAAAAACATAAACTGTAGAAAAATACTGAGAGATCCTTAAGCCTTTGGCTAAACTAAAAAAAGAACACAGCATGTTATAACATAATAAACAGGGATGTTAGAAATAAAATAAGACTTTCCAAAAAACGGACGATGTCAAAAGGAGGAGAGGTTACATGGACTCATTTAATTTCTATCAGTGTAGCCCAGGAAATCAGCTATACTTCTTCTTTATTACACGGAACATGAAGACAACGTTCTACTATTCGGGACTTACAAATAAAGATCCAAGGCACAGAAATGGCGTCGGATTTTTAATGAGAAGAAAGAAAATAATAAAGAAGTCAGCAGTAAATATGATAACATGCTTGTAATGAATCTTCGTAATACAACTGGCGGTTAAACAATTTAACATCAACACCATCAAATGCATTATGGGCGATTTTGATAAGAAACTAGGACGGCGCTAAGCAATTGAAGATATCGTAAGTCGGTTTGATGTAGGTGAAAAGAATAAACAGGGATAAAGATTCCATTTAAACATTAAAATATCCATTACGATGTGTATCCAAGACGTCTCTACACATGGAAATTTTTCGCAGAAAATCCCCCAGTCACAAATCAAACCTATTATTTCATAATCAAGAAATGCTTTTAAAATAACATGACATTGGTCGCCATATTTACCAGAGCGGACATCACTTCAGACTACAGCCCTCTAATGAGAGACTTTAATTTTAGGGAAAAACTAATACGATCACAGAAAAAATAAAATTGCGTTTATGGCATTAAAATCTTAAGAGAAAATAATAAGAAGGAAAACCTAAAACTGAAAAAACAAAAACTGTAGAAAAATACTGAGAGATCCTTAAGCCTTTGGCTAAACTAAAAAAAGAACACAGCATGTTATAACATAATAAACAGGGATGTTAGAAATAAAATAAGACTTTCCAAAAAAAGAACGATGTCAAAAGGTGGAGAGGTTACATGGACTCATTTAATTTCTATCAGTGTAGCACAGGAAATCAACCATTGCGTGACTGAGAGGCATTATATCGCAGGCGGCAAACACTTTGTGACACTTTCGAGACTATTGAGCGACTCCAAAAATATATGGTATCGATCTTCTTGACCTGTATAACCTGAACCTAGGGCTCTTGCTCGGACAAAGAGGAACCTATGTACTAAGTTTCAAAACTACTAATACCGTTGATCTTAAACTTGGGAACAGTGTGCTTGTGCGCCTATGTTCAATAATATGGTTTTACAAGAATGAGAAAATTTTAAATTTATATCATTATACATTATTTCATGTTGGATCGTAATTCGTATGATATCTTTAATTCATTTCAGATTACCAAAACCAACTCTTCCTGCCTTTGAACTTATTCCCGAAATTTTCGTAGAATCATTTATTATCACGATGGTATCGTATACGATCACAATGTCAATGGCCCTTATATTTGCTAGAAAATTAATGTATGAGGTAGATTCCAATCAAGAATTATTTGCGTTGGTAAGAACTGTTTTTTATTTGTATTATATTTTTTTGCTTTGTAATAAGTAAATTATTTTTTATTTGATAATTTTAGGGTGTAAGCAACTCCGTTGGATCGTTTTTTTTCATGCTTACCTATTACGGCATCATTATCAAGATCGATGATTCAGCAAACAGTTGGAGGTGTTACCCAATTAGTTTCTGTAGTATCCGCTTCTATTCTGTTGGTGATTGTACTTTGGATCGGACCATTTTTTGAAACTTTACCGAAGGTAAACTGTTAATTATTTTTCTAATTAGGTTTCTTATAAATTGGTAGGTAAATATTCGCATAATAATGCCAGATAATATTAATTTGATAGTTTTGAATATTTTATTTTGTTTCACATTTGATATGAAAATTCTGCTTAGTCAGACAGTTATTTAATTGTATATTAAATTTTAATTATCGATGAAGGTTATATAAATTGGTTAAAGTAATAAAACGTTTTAGTGTAGTACTAGCGGACCAACTCGACATCGAGTTTTTTAAATGAAATTTTTATTTTGCGAGAAAAATTAAGAGATCAATACAAACAATATAAGCAAGAATATACATAACATTCATCAGTAATAATGCAAGTAAAAAGTGTATTAAATATCACGAAATATTTCGTCGAAAACAATGTGTTTTGTTACAATGTCTCCATTTTCTGAAAACTTTTGCTTGGCACCGGGAGTTATATAAACTTTTACTTTTTACTTTTTAATAAAAACGAAACCGGAAGTCGACCTCAAAACCGGAATGCAATTTTTAGTTCATCAAATGTCGACATGGATATCATTTAGCAGTTAATTTTGCATGCTGATCACGAATCCGGTGTCAGATTTGCTCTATCTTGACGTTTTATGCGCGTTTCGGGTCACTTTCGGTGTCGGATCGCAACCGGAAGTACATATTTAGATTCGTCTCGACGAGACCTTTCGATCCATATATACATTGTGGGGTCTAAAACTTAAAGTAAATTTTAACTTCCGGTCATCTCAAAACCGGAAGTGAATTTTTGTACCAAAAGTATATCTTGACAATCTCATACGTAATACTAATAATATTCCGAAAAAATATTTTAATTATCTAATATGGTTTTTGAGTAAAGTGGTGGACAAGAAAAGGGCTTAGCGTTTTAGTATATAAGATACAGTGTGGAATCTTTATAATTAGAGTTGAAAATAAATTAATAATATTACTCTACTTTATTCGTCTTATCTGGCTGGTTGAAATCCCTCTCCATGGTTTGTCTTGAGTTAAACTATTAATAATCTCGCCTACAGTCTGTCCCAAACCCTTTTTTCAGTGCGTCACTAATTTTGACGTCATATAGGATTTAAAGAATGTCGAGAATTATTGCATGACATTTTAGTTAAATCTGACAGTTGCAGGATCGTAATCGGCTAAATGTGAAAAGGTTATTTTTTTTTAAATGCATAGCAGTTTGTCATAATTCTGTTCTATTCTGTTCTATTTTATACATTCCAAGGAAAGTGCTTAATTAGCTTAGATTCGTTTATGGATTTATTATTATTTATTACAAACACACAGGCATATTGCAATGACAATTGCAATTGCAAGGCATCAAAGTAAACATTCCTGTGATAAAATAACATCGATTTAAATCAGTCATATTTGGATAAGTAATTTTCTGATAAGTTTCTGTGGCAGCCAATAGTTTAATTTTGTGAAGATTTGTCATTAAATAGTGGAAATAGTTTAAATAGTGAAGCAGTTGATTTTTGAGTTATTCTACCAGATTTGGTGTGCAAATGAAAGAAGGTTATAAAGTTTAGTTAAAAAAACAATATAAATAGTTTAAATAGTGAAGCAGTTGATTTTTGAGTTAATCTACCAGTTCCGGTATCCAGATGAAATCGTGTTAATAGAGTTTAGTTAAAAAACAAGATACCGAATGTAAGTTTACCTTCTTTTTTATGAATAACAAAAATGAAATATTATATTTCAAACAATCCATAATCCCATTCAGAATCTGATTCTTTAAAATCAATGATTACACTAGATATGTGGCTGGTATCAATTATATCTTACATTTCAAGAAAATGTCGTGGTTCTAAAAAGAACCGTTTTAATACATATAAATATTCATAACGGTATTAGTTTAAGATATTTTCTCAATATCATTCCGGAATTCACAATCTGATTCGCGAACGACAGAAACTGATAATAAAGATAACTCAGCCTCTTTTTCTAATTGAAACTAATTTAATAATTTTAATATTAGTCTTTGTTCATTCTCGGTATATCTCGGAATATTTAAAATATTTTTATGACAATAAATACAAAATTTAATTTTCACTGTAGGTAAAATGTCTGAAAATACTAACCTGGAACGGCAATTATCATTTTATCAGTTGACATTGTGAAAGTACTGTCACTGTCATTATCAAGATCATCTGTGTCAAATTATATTTATATGCATAATTGATTGGATATCTATTTAGCGTATTCTAAACTCCAACCAATTATACGTTCGTAAGTAGAATTCGCTTTAATATGCGAATACCCGTGACCGATACCTAATTTTCTAAGTTCTATGTATAATAATCAGAAACTCACGTTTTTTTCTGTCACTTCTAGCTTAATGCGTTAGAGAGAATTCGAACAACTATGACGCACTGAAAGAAGGGTTTGGGACGGACTGTATATACATTCTAGCATCCTGACGTTCCTGTGTTATTTCTTGTAAAACTTGACTGTTAATAACTCTTAGTATAGTATGTTTTTCGTTTCCGTCGTGGTTCGTGTGAATATAATGCTCTACTTGATCCGAAGCATGCTTATTGCAGTTGAGATAGGGAAAGGATGTACTGGTATTTTCTCCTAGCTTTAAGTATAGTGACATATAGAAGCCTTACTATATCATAGTAGGATATAGCAGGACTAACCATACATAACTTTTTGTGTTTTATATAAACAGCAATGTTACAAAGTTATAAGTTATAAAAAAGTGATTGAATTATATTTAAAAAACACATAATGTGCAAAATGTAATTTTTTCTTGGGGAGGGTCTAGTTAATGTTTCTATTTTTTACTTTTTAAAACCATTAAAGAGGATTATTGAGTTCAAATTGTCTATGGACGCTTATAGTATCACCAATGTATCTGTAACAGTTAACTTACTGTTATATTGGGATTATATACTGGGATTATACTTAGATACATTTAACTCTTCACCTATGTTCCTAGCCCTGGTCTGAATCGTATGTTCTATATCATTCAGAAACAAACTTAACACACTTTACAATGCATTTCTTTCAAATTATTACCTAAAAATGAACTAATAATTTTTTATGATTCAAAATAAATATTGGATGTTTTGCTTCCATTTCATTTAAAAAAAGCTATATGTTTATGCTTTTATTTGTATATTAGTCATATTGTGAATTTTAACGTGGAATTTATATCAATTTAGATTACGGCAGTTGCAATGTTTCTAATGAATCAAGTACTATCTGAACATACTGGTATTATGCGAGGTTAGTAATTATATTATTAATTTTTTGTAGTGTGTGCTGGCCAGTATAATAGTCGTAGCTCTCAAAGGAATGCTGTTGCAATGTACTTTACTTCCAAGGTATTGGCGATTAAGTAGATGGGATGCTATAGTGTGGATAATTACATTTTCAGTGACACTTTTTGTTCAAATAAGTTATGGTCTAGCCGCAGGTGTAGGTGTATCCTTATTAAGCATATTTGTTCAAGGATACAAACCTTACACGTGTCTATTGGGTATTGTTCCAAATACCGATTTGTATTTGGATATTAAGAGATATAAGGGGGTAAGTATATAATATTTTACACTTTAAAGCTTTAAAAAACGTGATTAACTAAATTAACTAATTTTAAAATAGAATTCCATATATTCCATATATTAGTGAAAACCAAATATTAGTCCAAATCTGCAAGAACTCTTTTATCTGCACTCTTTTAGAAGGATTTGTGAAGCTCTTTAAATTGGCAGAGAAGGCCCAAAAGGGACCTCTTATATTAAGTGAAAGGAGATAATAATGTAAAATGAGTAGTAATACAATATCGATGGTAATTACAGCTACAGCAGTGTTACAAAGAATTGTTCATAAAATCAAAAATTCACATAGTGTAATCGTATTGGTAGACAATAACTTACTTAATCCATATTTAACAGATTTAAACAAGCATAGTTGAAATATAAAAATAGCCTTAAATGCTAAATGAAACTTAAAAATATGCCCCCTGGCAATTATTTGAAGATTTTTATGTATATATATATATATATATATATAATATATATATATATATATATGTATATGTTATATATATGTTATATATAAATATATATATATATATATATATATACAGTGGCTCACAGCTTAAGTGATGCAGTCGCTACTCAATAAAACTAACTTGTGTCAGTGGCTCAATATTTATAAGAAAAAAAAATTACATACTGAAATTAAATTATAAAATTAATGCAATATATTAGACTATAGGTGTAATATATAGACAAACCTATATTATAAGTCTTCTATAATAGCAGAAGCTATTGTTTGGGTTTCAAATATACTGTACTTAAATAACAATAAATGTTGAATTATTTTATGTATGAGTTTGATGTCATAGCTAAAATGATAAACGCAAGAAAGGGGATAAACGCAAATGCTCTAATTATAGGGGAATAACTGTTATCAGCTCAGTGGGGAGGTTGTACGGTCGAATAATAAAAGAAAGAATAGAATCAGAATACGAAGACATTGAAGAACAAAATGGATTTCGTGCAGGTCATCGTGCACTGATGGTATATTCGTTCTGCAGCTAGTAATCGAAAAACGGAAGGCAAGGAATCTATCTACCCATCTATTGTTTGTAGATTTAGAGAAGTCATAAATAAGATTTAGAAAGTAGGTCTTAGTAAAGAGTATGTGGATGCTCTCGCAAATATATACGAATGTTGTTAGCGGCAGTCAACAGTAGAGAGGATACTTCTGTTACTAACAATAGTCAACAGTAAAGAGAGAGTGTCTGTCTTAAGCGATATATAACAGGCAAGAGGAGCGACTGTTCTTCTTGATAGGCAACAGGTAAGAGGGTACGTCTGTCCCAAGTCCCAAGCGATAGGTAACAGGCAAAAGAGCGTCTTTCTTGTTTGCTATCGTACAATATCGTCTGCTATCGTCTGTATTTCTAATGTAGTGGGGTTAAAATGTAAGTAGGAAGGGTTCAAGAATGGGAAATATCTGTAAAATTGCGGTAGAATAGTAGTTAGTAATACAACGAAAAAATGAGATGATTTTTCTCATGTAAAAAAAATGAACACACATATTAAACAGAAAAAACATTTATGGTAAAGTTACGGTAAGCAGTTCAGTGAATGTTCTGCAATGAGTCATATATTCTTCTGAGCAGTAAAAACAATGTTTTAGAAGATATTTTTTTATAACTTTATCGAAACTATTACAGCTCAGCTGTTTAATACTTTTTAGTAAAAGATTGTAATAGTTATAATTAAGACAATTTTTTTCTGAAAGACTTAATCTACAGCGCTTTGTTCGTAGGTAGTGACAGTTTCGCGTATTGTGAACATGGACATGAGACTGCTTTATTAAATGGCAATGTTTTCTATGAATTTCAGTTAGTACTTGAAATATCAACAGAGTAGGTAGCGGCATAATTTGGAATTGGATAAAGAAAGGTTGGCAGTGTTCTAGATAAATAACCTCTGCTAAAATCCTGACAACTTTATTTTGCATTCTAAAAATTTGAAGTGCATTGGTTGAATTGCCCAGATAATTACACCATAGTTTAGGTGAGAGTGAAATAAAGAAAAATAAGTCATTTTTAATGTTTTCAAAGTTGACAACCCTTGTTAGTTGGGCGAATAACCAAATAATGAACCTGATAGCTTTTTTCTTAAGTTGTGAGATATGAACCTGGTTCATACTTCCTTCAATAAAATGCATGTTAACTACTTCTGCGAACGACATACACCCCCATTTCATGACATTACCTTCACCGTGAGTTAGCGTAGCTTTACTGTATTTTTAATTTTAGTTCTTCATTCGGATTTCCCCACACCGATATGTTTCCATCGAAACCAAACAAGTTTATTTTGGTTTCATCAGCAAATATTACTGAATTCTAAAAGCTCAAATCTTTGTTAATATGCTTCCAGGCGAACTACGATCTAATACGCCCATTTCTGTGGCTAATAGAAGGTTTACTTCTAGAAGTTCGGCCATGTAGATTATTCTTTCGTAATATACATCTAATTGTTTCATGGGTACATCTTTTCCCAAACTGTCTTTTTACCTCGTCTCACAATTATGGTGCACTTTTTTTAAGGATTATTTGCTATTTATCTGACAATCCATCTTTCTTCACGTTCGGTAAAATCTTGTTTGGAGCTAACCTTGATTTATTGTCACCTCTACCTTCATTTCGGTATCGTTCAACAATGTGGTGAACTGTTGATGAACATATAGTACCATTTTGAACATATGTCTCTTTGGCTATATCCATTTATATGGTGAGTAATAATTAAATTTCTTTCACTAATCGTAGTTTGGCGAACCATTTTAAATAATTTTGTTATTTGCCGATTAAATACTTTTAAATGTGAAATTAAATGTACCTAAAATGAACTGCAATATGAATTTAACGCAACGCCTACTTTGCAAATTTCAAATTGATAAGTTGTGTAATGCTTCATCTTATCTGCAATATTTTAGCTGTGAAATCAAAATCATACATAAAATAATTAAATATTTATTGTTAATTAAGAAAAAGCACGCTACTAGACTATTTACTATTTAGTAGGTAAACAGTAAACAGCCTTTACGTTTCTTCTTTATCTTCTTTACATTCTTCTTTTAGTTCTTAACCTAACCTAACCTTGCATAATAATTTTGTAATTGTTAAATAAATTTTTTAGGCTAAAGAAATAGATGGAGTAAAGATATTCCATTATTCGGGAGGTTTAAGTTTTGCATCAAGAAACAGCTTTAAAGAACTTCTCGTCAAGAAAACTGAATTTGATGCAGCGGCAGTACTTAGGAAGAGAGCCAAGTTAGCGGATAAAGGTTTACAAGATGATGAAGAATTTTTAACCAAATGTGTAATTTTGGATTTCTCAAGTCTTACTTTTGTCGATCCCGCTGGTGTTGATTTTCTTAGAACGATGCAGGATGATTATAAACGATTAAATATTTATATGTTAATATCAGGATGTTCAGGTAATTTTATAATTTTTTAAATCGAATTTATCCTTATAATTATGCTGATAATCAGTGATTCTACAATTCCAGTTGAACCTCTGCCTTCCCTATGCAGTCATTTCTGTTCTTTACCAACCACTGTACTCTAATTTTATGGTAATTTATTTAAAAATTACTTTAAAAACTTGAATAAAACAGGGTATTTAAAAATTCTCTGATTTAAACTTTAAAACAACAATAAATGGTCCTTCAAAAAAGTGAAGATTTACACCTTGGAACTATGATAATACCTTGGAACTATGATAAATTAAGCAGTCACAAAAATGTTGAAATCCGAAGACTTATTTAAAGAATTGTAAGGCTAGTTTTCAGGAAAATAAAGAAATTGTTTAATAATTATGATATAATTAAGAAACACTTACAGTGAAGCAAAAACTTCTGATATAATGCTGTATATTTTATTATAACCTTAAATTATCCAAAAGTAATAAAATGTATCAGAACGTTTTCGTTCATATCGGACCACCATCAATAAAAACATTAAAAATTAGTTGGAACTAGCCACATCGCAAGGTTCAATAACCCTCAAATTATATGATATTATTAAATTTTAATAATGTTGTGACACGAGGTCGATATTATATAGGATATCACATTAGGGGAACGTACTCATTCCTGCTCGAATAAAGAAACTGAGTTCAGCGGTTGATACCAGCGAACTAATCAACTGTTGAACTCGGTTCCTTTTTTCGAGCAGGAATGAGTACGTTCCCCTAACATGGGCGTTAGTTAGATAGTTAGAGGATCCTAAAAATCTCTGAAAGGAGGAGAAGAAATAGCCAGATTAAAGGTCATATGGTCAGGTAATGGTAAATGCCCCACAACCATGGGTGCTATACTATTCTGGAAGCTACAATCGGCAGAGTCGTCCAAACGCACTCGGAATTTTGGTGAATAAAATTACCAGTAGGTCAATCACTAGATGTATTCCTCTATCAGAAAGAGCAATAATATTACAAATTCATACCCCAAAAATTAGTACAAACCTATGCACCTACATCTCAGAGCGAAGACAAGGATATCAAAGAATTTTACGGTCATATTGAACAACGAGTATTATGATATGTTAAAAAACATGCAATATTTATTATAATGGGTGATTTCAACGCCAAAGACAAAGATAAATGCGAAGATTTGACTGGAAAACATAGACTTAGCGAGCGCAATAAACGAACTACAGTGTAGCTTTATGTTGATGGTAGAGAATATTGAAGATTTGCAGAGAATAGTTCAAAAACTGTATACGACAAGTTTACATTATGACTTAAATACGATCCTGGATTAAACTAAGTTTCTAATATTTACCAAGGAACCAAATAACAACGCTTAGCTTATTATTGACGATCAAAATATCGGACGTGTGTACAAATATAAATATCTTGGTAAATAGAATAATGGTTTTATGAAGGATCTAACAATCAGAATTAAAATTACATGTAATTCATTTATGAAGTTTCTTGCAATAGAACTTTGAGTGTTAACAAAAAAATGCACATGCTTAAGTGGGTGATCGATAGATAAGTCTATACCGCGGTTTTAAAGAACGTCGATTTACTCGCGGCTTAGTGGTGCTGATATGCTAGCGAGCAAAGCAGTCATATTTGAATGAACATTCAAAAGTCTGAAGTTTTGAAGCCACTAAATAATGAAAAATAAGCTAAAATGCCCTAGAGTTTAGGTTATAAATTGGATAGAAAAAAGGCAAGAATTGTCGCACTTCCATTTAGTTCAATAATTTTTAGTAGAACCCCTTGATTACAGAAATTATCCGAGAATGTCTGAAAAATTATTCAATAAATTGTAGTCTTTATTGTCACCTATAATAGAAAATACTATAATGCGAGAAGCAATTTCTCCTCATGAACAGCTACAGTCACATACTTGACCGAAGGTAAAACCCAAAGAAATTTGCAGTATTCAGAAATGTGCAGAGCTATTTACATGCATTAAAAACGCGGTTTTACATGGCGAGCCAACTAAAAAATATGACAAATATGATGAGCCAGGCTCGCTGGTATATAAAACCGCGGTATTGTACTCGCCTGTAGATCATGGCCTTTAGATGTTACATATTTAGTTTTCTCCTATACGCTATAGAGGCAGTATGATAAAATAAGGTCGCCATACGATGAAGTAACAACTGTTCGTAGAACTCCATAAATTATGGTAGGTAATCTTGTGGATCGTGACATCCCTAGAAATCCTCGTATTCGTGGTACAGAGAATCGGAAATATAGATATATCGGTTCTTACATCTTCATTGATACATCTCACTATTTACAGATTCACGGTTATTGATTAACATTATACTTAGTTAACGATGATACGCGTTAACTTTTAATTCATCTGGTGTAACTATTCACGAGTAACTAGGATGACATCTATTTAATTATCATTAATATAAGTTGACTACTGATCTAATAATATTATTGACCTCGATCCCTCCTTTTATATTATATCAATCTGTGATGAATCGCCTCGTTATTGGGGCAATCATTGTTAATATTATTATGCTTAGCGTGCAAGTTTCCGCTTGTTGTAACGAATGTGTTTTCATAAGAGACACGCATACGTTATACAATGTTATATACAGTATGATGCAAACATGAACGTATAAACGTCCATGGATGCAAATATATGGAATAAATTGATTATTTCATAAACAGACGACTTTAAGAAAAAAATCTTAAAACACGTCAATTTTAATTTTTGAATGGCCATCAACTGCTATATACGTGTTGGACATTACGACATCAGTGTCGGCGTAATGACGTCATCGACGATTTTTTTGAATACAAACCTACGTCACGCGACGGCTCATTTGAAAGGTCTCCTTATCACCTTTGCAGCGATATAATCATTTGAATATGTATTCTACAGGGGTCACCAAAATTATGAACTTGGTTAAGTAATATGGAGTTACAATAAATATTGATTCAGTAAATTAAAATAAACTGAGGAACGCCACTGGGAATAAAACAAAATAGTGTTTTTTACTGGTTCCGAAAAAAAAAAAATACATTGATAACAGACAATGCTACATTATAATCTGAAATTAATTATTGTAGTAAGTATTCCAAGTTTTTTTTTTTTTTTTTTTTTTTTTTTTTTTTTTTTTTTTTTTTTTTTTTTTTTTATTGGCATAGACTAGGTGTCAATCAGCCAGTTACAACATGACTACTACCTTAAACATAAGAATTTTATTACCGTAAGATCCATAAAATATCAATAACGAAGAGCTGAATAATATACTTTAAGAGCTAAAAATAAAATAGGATAAAAGTTAAATATATAGCATCTTTTTAACATCATCAGTGTGTTCAAAAAATGGTACACATAATATAATTCAAAATACTAATTTTTTTTTTGTATTATCTCACTTTTATCTATATTTACATATAAACAAGATGATGAGGTTCTCAGAGTTCCATAGCAAACTCTTGAGCAGCTATCTACTCAATTCGACAGCTGCTTTGCTATGGACTGTCCAAGTTGTTCACCACAAGTTTGTATATGCATATATTTTTTTATAGTTGTCACTAAAAGACTATTTTGGTACCTGACAGAAATTTTACTAATGCATTATAAATTCTCTCATTTCCATTAGCTAAGAGACTAAGGATATTAAACGGAGCCTGTACATTGAGATCATGTAATTGTTGAATAAATTGATCTGTTTCATCCTTATAATTTTTGGCATTCGAAAAAAATATGATCTAAATCACCTTTTTGCCACAATTTTGACAAAGATCATTTTCAAGAACATGAATTTTTATGGAGATGTGTGGGATAACAGGCGTGACCAAATCTAAGACGTGTTATCGTTGTGATATATTTTCTGGAATAATTATATTGTTGGAACCACGTTTTATTCGGTATTTGATTTTGTATACTGCAGTATCTAGAAGGGTTGGTATAAGTATATTGTGACCAACATTTGTTCCAAATATTAAGATAATTCATTCTAATATAAGCTACTGCATCACAAAAACTTACAGGTAGTTGATTGGTCAAACCATTTTTTACACTTTTCTTTGCCAGCATATCCACATACTCGTTATGTTCGAGACCGATATGTGCTTTAATCCATACAAAATTAATGTGTTTGTTAACTTTTTGCAGTTCTAAAATCCGTTTTTATAATTGCATATATGATATAATTGGAGCTGTAACTTGGGTATTTTGCCAAAACCAAGGAATTTAAAACAGACAAGGAGTCCGATATAATTACTGCAGAATCAATTGTAGATTGTGATAAAAAAGTCAACGCTTCGTAGATTGCAATAGCTTCAGCACTAAATATAGAAAATATGTTATCCAGTTTGTAGGAATAATTAATATTTTTGGAGGGAATATAAAAAGCACATCCCACACCATCCTTGGACTTTGAAGCATCGGTATATATATGTCACAGATTCCTCGAAGCTTGCAAGTATTGAGTATAATAAGTTTAATGTTAATGTGAAGATTTTCGCTATATGCAGGTTTTACAATCTTTATATTTAGAAACAATGCATTGTAATCATAAAGATCTAACAAAATTGAGCTGGGATCATATAAATCACTAATGATATCTTGATTAGATTGAAGTGCGATACACAGTAGTGGAGAATTTTTCTTCGACCAATATTTATTTGTCAAATCTTGTTCATTTAATACTACTATATTTGAATATAGATTACTGTTGGTTCTGGATATTTTAAAAAGAAATTTGTCTGCCAGGGAACTGCCTCCTGTGATTTAAATGAGACTCAATAGCTTCTACATGAAGAGGTTCGACTGGGGTTGTTTTCATGGCACCAAGACATACACGTAGGACTGAGTTCTGCAAGATATCTATTTTGTTTAAAATCCGTGAACTAGCAGAGCCGTACAAGATACATCCATAATCCAATATGGACCTGATATAGGCACGATAGAATAGTAAGGCGGTTTCAACGCCAGCTCCCCACACCAAGTCTTAGTAACCATTTTAAAAAATTTAAACCCTTTATACATCGGTCTAACATGTAATTAATATGCATTTTCCATGTCAATTTCCTATCAAGTACCATTCCAAGATATTTAACGGAGTCTTTAATGGAAAAATTATATGAACCTAGGACAATGTAACTTAATTTAGGTATGTTGTGTCTACTGAAAACACAAACTTCAGACTTGGAGTAGGAAATCTGAAATCCATTTAATATTAACCATTCATGAAACAACACCAAAGATGTCTTTGAGAGAAGCCATAGTGGTATTAAAATTCTTATTTTCAGTATATATGCAGAGGTCATCTGCATACTGTACTATTTTAAACGGAATGTGATTAAAACTTAATTGATGTAAGTCAGCAGTATACAAATTAAATAGAATAGGGCTTAAAACTGAGCCTTGTGGAAGTCCGTTGTTGTTATTTCGTGGACCCTACAATTGTGTTATCAAAATTTCTTAAAAATATTTTTCTATTAGTGTAGAATTTAATAATCATGTTTATTACCTGATTTGGAATATGAAATAATTTTCAACATTTTATCTCTTAAAATGGGGAGGCATATATTATCATACGCACTTTCTACGTCTATAAAAAGCGCAGAAAGGTAATTGTTTCTGCCAAAATTATTGTTTATGTCTACAACGAGAGTACTAAGAGCATCTAGGGAACCAACTCCCTTTTTTAAAAGAGAACTGATTTTGGCAAGCTAATTTATTATAAGTTATCCACCATTCTAGTCTAACTTTGATAATTCTTTCCAAAGTCTTCAAAACACACGACATCAAAGAGATTGGCCTATATGATTGTACCAAGTTGGGATCTTTATTTGGTTTGAGGATTGGTATGGACAATAACAGTTCTTAATACATCAATTTTCTGCATCTTTAAAAAGAATATCATTAAAAATATCAAGTAATACGTTTTTCGCTATATTGGGAAGTTTTTTAAGCATAGGATATTTAATATCATCGTAACCCGGAGCGTGGTTAGACCTATTAGTTAGCGCAAAGTCAAGTTCTTCCCGTGTAAATGGATTTAGAAGAAAGTGACTTGAAGTTATAGTATTATTTTGAATTTCTATAGCAGTGTTAACTGATGGAGGTGCTATTTTGTCAAAAAATTCTTCAATCAGTTCATCATTAAAATGATTAATACTTGGAGTATACTTCCTTTGCATTTTCCCTTGCTTCATTCCACACATTTTTAATAGGCATATTTTTATTTAATGATGAACACCAGTTTTTCCAAGTTTCTTTGGCTTTTCGTTTTAGAACTTTTTTTGTTTTAGCCATTACTTCCTGACATCGTACGTAATTAGTGAAACTAGAGTTATTTTTATATGTTTTTAAAGCATCTTTCCTGTCAGAAACAACTTGTTCACATTCGAAATCCCACCACGGAGGAGGTGGTCGTTTAATAATTTTAAAGGGTTTATATGTCGGAATGGATTGAGAAGATGCATTATTAATACTTTCCACTAGGAAGTCATATTTCTCTGAGGTAGTCAAGCTGTCCGAATAGTTAAGAAAGTTTTGTTCAATTAGATCAGAGTATTGGGTCCAATTAGCTTTATTAACATTCCATTTGGACTTTGGAAGAATGTATTCATTACGAGAAATAACAGAAGAAAAATTCATGAGAACTACATAATGATTCGATCCCAGTGTGTCATCCAAGACGTCCCAGTAATTTCTTTTGCTAAATCAGGAGAACACAACGTAATATCAACACTAGATTGTTCACATCCGGGCGGGTCAGACAAGTTGCGTTGCCATTATTAAGAACAACTAAATCAAGAGTATCAATGGCATTAATAAGTTGGTGCCCAATGCCATCATTCTTAAGTGAACCCCACAAACTGTTATGCGCATTCATATCACCACCTATAATGCAAGGAAAATTAAATTGTTCAAAAATTTGACACCAATCTTGGAAGTCGATCGAATATCTGGAGGTCTATAAATTGAAGCAAAATTAATATCAGAGTTATTAAATTTTAACGTGATTCCACAAACAAGTATATCGTCATTAAAATTTTGTGTAATACAAATTTCTTGAAAAAGAAGAATTGATTGTATAAGTATAGCCACTCCGCGTAACCATCATATCGGTCGCGACGAATAATCTTATAACCCTTAAAGTTTATATTGTTTATCGGGTTTAAAACCATGTCTCACTCAACAAGGCAACATCAATATCATTTTCATTTAAAAAATGTGTTAAACTGTTTTTGTTGGCGACAGCAGATCTACAATTCCATGCATGATTTTTAATCTATTTAAGAGAGTGAAAATTATGTAACCTTTTTTGTACCCTCCAATACAGAAGTAATTTCATGATTTATTATTTCATTATCTAATGATTTCAAATCGTCCAATGTACGTATATTTTTTAAAAAACTAATTACAAAGTTATCATAGCTCGAGCAATATCTTGGTTTTCCCTTTTTCCACTATGAGAAGTGGAACGGGGTGGATTAGCAGGTAGAGGTTGAGATGGTCCAAATCTGAAGTTAAACATGGGAGGTGGCTGAACAGAGTTAGAAGATACAGTAGGAGAAGAATTGGCTTTCCTCTTTTTGTTAGAACTGAGTAATTGTTCGAGTTTTGGCGAAAAGTTGGATTAAAATTGGGTACTCGTAGTTGCATTAGAAGTAGATTGCGCAGATGTTAGGGACATTTTATTTTGTGTAATATCAGGAAAATTTTTATCGTATGTTCGCTAAAATTGAAAACTTATTTTGGCCTAGGCCTCTGAATACGAGTTTTCATTAATTTCCTTGGCTTCGATAAAGAAATTTATATTTTTAAATCATAATATTTTTAATTTTTTGGTTGTTTTTGATAAGAAGGACAAACTTTTTGAAACCGAAACATGTGCAGTTACTCTTACAATGAATGCACTAATCTCTGAATTTTCGCAAGAATGATTTTCGTCTTTATTCTTTCCACATCGAATACATAGATTTTGAGAACTTCTACACTGTTTTGAAATGTGACCGTATCTCAAACACCTGTAACACTGAGTAACCCTACCTACAAATGTTCGACTGGACAAAAAACTCTATTTATAATAACATACTGAGGCAGTATATTACCTTCAAAAGCTACAATAACAGTTCGTTTTGCAACATACTCAATTGTACCATTTTTTTCAACTTTTCTATTCATACGTTTAATATTTAATATAACGTGAAGGAGATTCAATATTTTCCTGTAAATATACAGTATCAAATTGAGTAACAATATCCCGAATTAAACCCTTGCTTTCTAATAAGTGACCGGAATAAAGGCTTTTAAATTTTCTTCCTTAGTTACTATTATTTATAAGATTAATTGCAACATGTATAGAAGCTACTACTACCTTAATTCTGTTTCTACCATTGCCCTTACTTGAATTATATTGGAAATTCCTAATTTTTTGTACAAAATATGACCTATTGTAATTGGATGTAAGCGACCAAGATCGGTGTTATCTATCCTTTCAATAATACACAAAAATATTTCAAGATTATACTTATCTGAATTTACGTTAAATCCTCTATTTTTTAACGGTACCATCGTTTTCTTCAGGCTCCATACTTCAGATGACCTAACAATATTGTTAGAGGCACTTAAAAGCGTCCTTGAGTCAATTCCAGTCCCCATAGGGGACGCTAACACATTTTTGAGCACTATGCGAGTATATTTTTATTAAACACTACAATTTAAAAACTAGCCGAATAAAAATTAATTTTAAATTACACAGTATTTGCTTTAAATTCAATGAAATAAACTTTAAAATGTAGAGAGTATTTTAAAAATACGTATCCACACTTTGACAGTTATTTGACACTTGAAGTATTCCAAGTTATTTTTCAAAAATATTTAAATCAATATTGTCATTGACTCGTCTTAATTTGTAAATGATCTGTGAATCTATCAAATAATAGACGTCAAATTTTTACTCTTCGAGTTTTTTGCCGACGTTAATAAAAGCATTTACGAAAATGAAACTAACAGAAACAGAACGAATCGAGATTTTAATCATGATTGGTTTTTAGATAGAGTGAGAACTCAAGCAGAAGTTTAGCAGACTCAATGCTAAATACCCCAATCGCGAACCAATTACTCAATCAACAGTAAGCAAAATTGGAAAAAAAAATAGAGAAACGGTCCATGTTAAAGATCTTCCCAGAATGGGTAAAAAATCAATATCCGAAGCCAAGAAACTGGACGTTGTACTGGCGTTTCAAGAAAATCACCATACCAGTTCTAGGCAGGTCGCACTAGATAATAATGTTCACCAATCAACTGTTGTAAGAGTGCTAAAAAAGGAGAAGTGGCATCCATACAAAGTATATCTGGTCCAGGAGCTATTAGAAGATGACTTTGATAGAAGAATCGAATTCTGCAAAACCGTTATGGAAAAATGTAACAGAGATCAGGGTTTCATACAAAAGGTACTTTTTTCTGATGAAGCGTCTTTTTTGCTGAATGGTCACGTAAATCGCCAGACATATCGATACTGGTCAAGTGAAAATCCACATTGGATGTAAGAGTATAGGACACAATATCCCGAGAAGGTGAATGTTTGGGCCGGCAATATAAACAATCAAATTGTAGGGCCATATTTTTTTGAGGAAAACTTAACTGCTTCTCGTTATCTAGAATTTCTTCAGAATTATCTGTTGCCACAACTGAATCAACTATTTGCAAATATAAATAATTTGTGTTACCAACATGATGAGGCTCCCCCACACTACGGCGTTGAGGTACGAAATAACCTTAATAACGTTTGCCCAGGTAGGTGGATAGGTAGAAGGGGCCCATCGAATGGCCACCAGGGTCTCCAGATTTGACTCCGTTAGACTTTTTTTGTGGGGATATTTAAAGAGCAGAGTGTATCAAAACCGACCGAATAATGTAGAAGAGTTGAAGGAGTGTATCAGAACGAAAATTGCACAAACACACCTGAAGTCATCGAAAGCGTTAGGAAAAAATTTATTGCCCATGTTTCACATAGTATTATTGCTGAATGTCGTTAATTTGAACATTTGTTGTAATTTAATTGTATTTAAGTAAATATTTATTGTAAGTTAAATGTATTAATAAACCGACAGTTATAAGGCGATAAGGAGACCTTTCAAATATCACTCTAACTACTATGACTAAAGCGGTGATGAGAAAAGTCGAAGTTTTCGATATGTGACTTTACAGAAAAATCCTGAAAATATCTTACGTAGACAGAGTAACGAATGAAGAAGACTTGCGAAGACTTTCAAAAGAAACAGAACTGAATAATGAAGTAATACGAAAACTGCGATACCTTGGCCACGTGATGAGAGGAACAAAATACCAGCTTCTGCCGAATATCATGCAGAGAACGATTTTAGGCGTTAAAAGACGATGAAATCATGCCTGTGTTGTATCAGCGAGTGGTTTAATTGCTCGTCTCACCACCTTTTTAGAGAAGCAGTGAACAGAGTTCCAATAATCATAATGATCGTCAACCTTCGAGAGAAGACGACACCTTAAGAAGAAGAAAATATATACTACGCTCTGAACAAAAAATGTGCCAGTGTCCAGTATAATCGACATTTTTGTCTAAAAAGATTAAATCTTTATATGTTAGAAACATATCTTAATCCCATTGGATGTCATAACTTTTAAACATTTTTTTATATTTGTTTCATTAACATAGTTTTTTCATTTTAGGCCCAGTGTTCGAAGTGATGCATAAATGTGATGAAGTTGAAAAGAAAGAAAAGAAATTTTTAATATTTCCAACTGTCCATGACGCAGTATTATACACACAAGTCAACGTTTTATCTAAAGACAAATAATTAGATATATATGTAGTTGTTTTGTACATAAAAGTTATTTATTTTATTATGAAAGTAAATAGAATGTTACTTATTTGCTAAAAAAGTAATTTATTTTTATAATGTTAAATGCGGCCTTAGGATAGAAAGCAGATAAAATGGTCCTATAGTAAAAAATGGGGAGAAATCTGTCTTTTTCTATTTTGGTGCTATTATACATGTTTGTTGTTGAATATGCGCCGATTAAATCGTAAAAAAATGACACATAAATAATAATTTAAAATGTAATAATGTTAAAATATTAAAATAATTTAATACGTAATATTTTTTTACGTAACATAGTCATCAATAAAACCATTGAAAGTAATTTATCATTTTAATCAACTTTCTAATAATGATATTAAAATAATTGAAAGATGAATTCCTAATTTCTTTTAAATTAGTATGGACCATAGTTTTTCGATTTTTAAAACACTTCACGGGTTCTATTTATTAAATTGTTGTATAATCAAATAATAAAATCTGTTAAGCTGTTCTTTGATATCGTCCTTATCAGTATAATTGAAAAACCTTTTAACGTACAATTTTTCATTATTTCTGGAAATCAGCAAAAAAAAATTAACAACAAAATTTTTCGTTAAGAAGTTATGTCTACTTATACAATAAGTAAAAAAGATCTTTCGACATATACAGATGCATATTTAAATTTTGACAAATTAACACCAACAGAAAGACTAGAATATTCACTCACCCTAGCGCCCGTTGTTTCGCCCTAGGGTAGTGTGTGACTTTGGGTATTTCACGCAAGTGTGCCAAGCTGACCTTACCCACTAAACATTTTGATCTTCTACGGCATACCCGTTATTACTCTTATATAGAGTAACGTCGAATGTGTAGCGTTTGACTCTCCTATTATAAATCTATTTCTAATGAGTGTAGAGTAATAAAATCTCATGAAGTATTCAAAAGCGCTACAGGGTAATCCGTCAATAATCCGTCAATAAATTCCTCCGCATTGCAAAATTCTGTCGTTTCATAAAGAGCAGGTAGGTATCACCCTGTTTTAAGGGATTAGTCCATTGTTATCGACAGATAAACACTGAGCCAGAGGCGCGCTAGTGGGTTAATTGACAAAAGAATATGCATTCTTAAAAATCATATTAAAGGAAATAAAAATGTAATACAGCAGAACAGTGTTATTAAAAAAATATAAAATGTAACAATAAAATATATACGAACCGAAATCGGGAAATACTCACAAACACACACGAATGAACTTTACATATTGAAACACTTGTGGGGAGTTTAAATCGTTGTGGGAGAAATACAAAAACTTTACTGGATACGTTATTACAATTCTACATCACTATAGTCTTCATCCGAAGAACTGTCATCATCCCCTGGTGTTATAATTATAGGGTCAACCACCTGATCGACCAAGTTGTCCAGTTCCCACATTTTATCTTCCTCTTTTTAAAACATGCTGGATTGCTTTTTGCCAGTTTTCTGATGTGATTTCCATAATGGCTTGATCAAACAATACCTTGACATCTTTCATTTTAAATGTGGTATTGTGCCTTGCAACATATCCTTTAACTTGTGCCCATATAAGTTCTATGGGATTTAATTCGCAATGATATGGCGGTAGGCGTAGCACAGTTACTTTATACTTTTCTGCTACATCTTCTACGGCATATTTTATGAAGCGAGATTTATGTTGTTTTACTACGGCTAGTAGTTCCTTCTTTATTGAATTCGTCTCAAACTGAATACCTTTATTTGACAGCCAGTTAATAATTTTCTTGCTTTCTCCAAGCTGAAGTTGGTACCTTCTCTATGCGCCTTGAATGGTAGCTTGCATTATCCATAACCACGACCGAATCAGCTGGAAGAAATTTTAACATTTCCCCGAAGTAGTCTTCGAAGACATCCTAATTCATGTCCTCATGATAATCTCCCGTCCGACACGACTCAAAGCTTAACAAACCTTATTTTAAAAATCCTTCTTCGCTTCCAATGTGAGCAATTATAAGCCTCTTCCCTTTTCCCGAAGGCACTTTAATACCCGTCGAAAGGCCTTCTATGAAAGCTTGGCGAGCACTTGTTACATTTTTATCTTGCCACATTTTTTGGACTATATAACCTTCGTTTATCCACGTCTCATCAAGATAAAAAATTTTCTTGTGCTCTCTGCGGTACTGGTTTTATAGTTCTCAAATATTTTCGTCTCCAGCAAAT
Organism: Diabrotica balteata; assembly: GCA_918026665.1. NCBI lineage: Eukaryota > Metazoa > Arthropoda > Insecta > Coleoptera > Chrysomelidae > Diabrotica > Diabrotica balteata. The sequence goes on along the minus strand of OU898278.1, from coordinate 107,417,675 downwards.
GATTTCATCACTTTCCAGTAATAGTGCCTTTCGATTGTGCTTTTCCCAGGAAAAATTCATACTTTTTAAAGTTTTCCATAAAAGTTTTCTGGATATCAAAGGAATATCGTTATCTTGGCTTATCTCCATTAGTATTTTGTCAAGGGTGGGTATTTCCTTTTTAAAATAAAACGAATGAACTTTTCTTCGAATGTCACGTTTGGTGTCTTCACCTAAGATTTTTATTGGTCTTCCTGATTTTCTCTTGCATGGACTTAACTGGCCTGATATCTTTCTTTCTCGCAATAATTTAAAAATCGTGGACTGTCCAATTCCAGTCATTCGGGCACATCGCTCAACACTTTCTTGCACAGACAAACTAGGGTGATCGTGTTTTAATGCAATCATATACATTTAAAATTATAACTTTTTCACTAACAGATAGCGGAGAATTTTTTACACCTCTTTTCTTTGAAGTAAATGTCGCCATTTTATAACTTTTTCACTATTTCTATATCACAATATTACTGTACGTTTAATTGGTGTAGTAACAATTACTAACTCGAATGTCGAATGTCGAATGATAATAATAAAATAAAAGAGGGATTATAATGAAAGTGTAAGTAAAACCTCATTACGCGTTATTAGTCTTCATGTTGATTTATTTTAGTTCTTAGTAATATTAGGAGGTGCGTCATACCCTTATCAGTTTCTTCTAATGCTTTTATTCGTTCAGTAAGGAAGTGAATTTGTTTTTATAAATAAAAATGTAATTAGCTTTAATGACCATATAATGGAATACGAGTTTGAAGAATAAGTTAATCGAAAAATTAAATAAAATTGGTTATCACAAAATATCCAAAATATGATATTTTGAGGTACATCAATTTTTGACGACGAAGTTGACATCCGTCCATTTGCCTACGCCCATGACGACACCGAAATTCAGGCAAATTTTATGACACTTCATATTTATTACTCTACACTCATTGAAACCAATTAATAGTTTAGTTCCTTCTGTTCTTTTAATTTAACCTATTTTGTAGCTTCTTTCATATCTCTACTTTATTTTTTATAGTTTTTTTTATAGTTAAATGAGGCTTTGCTAGCATGGATTTCTTTATTATGTTTTCTCTTGTGATATATTAAAACTCATTTTACACACTCATCTATAATGCTAAATGTATGTTTAAGATTCAATATACAACCTTCGTATGAATAATATCTGATATTTAAACATATGTCGTCTATATACTGAATTATTTTACATTTATCATTCATCAATCTATGCAGATCTGCAGTATACACATCAAATTACAGGGAGCTTATTAATTGAACCGTGTGGGAAACCGTTATATAATATTGTTGGACCGTGTAATGTATTTCTATGGTCGCGTAAATATATTTTTTTGTTCACAAACAAATTTAATATATTTACAGGTAATATTTTCAATATCATCAAGTGGGGTCGAATATCCGTAACTAAATGTATAAGTGCATCAATAGTACCCCGACCTTTACTAAAGCTATACTTTAAGCAGGGTAGAACTGATCTAAATAAGATGTTCTAATCAAAACTTAATTTTTTTTAAGGGTACCTTATGCTCACCCTAGCGCCTATAATTTTTCTCTAGGGTAGTGTAGGCCTTCAGGAACTTCACACCAAGCCTGACTTGTAGGTGACAGCCCCACTAACACATCTATCTCCAACGGCATACTCGGGACTACTCTTATCGAATGTATCTTAGAGCATGTTGCTTTGTCTCTGTTCGTTTTGTTCAGTTCCTTTTGTTCTTATAGTTTTACCTATTTTGTAGCATCCTCTCATATTCCACTTTCTTTATTATAATTTCCGCGATAGTCCTTTATGTTACACCGTTATGTTATAATACTATTTGCTAGCTATGACTTTCTTTATTATGCTTTCTAGTGTGATTCGTTCCATTCTTTTTACTAGTTTTTCCCTTTCATGGTTATATTGACTGCATGCAAAAACGTTATATTATGTCTATATGTCTAAATTCCATTTTCCAGGATTTTATGTTGACCGTCCTCATGCAATTGGCTTTGGTTCGTTCTTCGGACCGCTATCTCTAACTCTGTCCATATTTTATATGGTTATCCATGATCTTCCTTATATCTCTCTTCTCTCATTGAACATAGATACCCCTCCTTTACCATTAATTGAATTTTGGTAAAACTCCTGCTATCACTTATACATCAGTTGTTGAGGTTGTCCTATAAGCATTTACTACCCTTAGTAGTGGTTTTATTTGCGCCTTCATCATCGTTTCTGTGTACTTTTTTGGTACTTTTTTTCTTTAGTATTTCTTCCAAGACTGGGATCACATATTGAACTGTGAGTGTTATGTTTTTAATACGTCTTCCTTTTGGATGAACTGGGCCCTCCTATACTTGGCATTATTGTTGCTAAAGCGACGGTCTTTTCCTCAGCTTTCTTGATAACTGCTTTCTATATGTTTTGTAAAATTAAATTTGTCGTCTAGTTGAACCCTCAGATACCTCACCTATTTTTTACGTACAATTTTAACCCCTTCTAGATTAAACTTTAAATTAAAAAGTTCCTCTTAGTTTGTCCTTTTAGTATAACCAACTCTTTCTTCTTTGCCACTAATACCAATTTATTTTTGAAGTGAAAACTTCTTCAGCGAAGTTTTGCACATTTTGGATGGGGAAAAGAAGTGAATACGCGACAGCTTTTTGCATTAGTCACCACTACGCAAATTGACCGCAAAGTCGCATAGCTCGAGAACGGCTCGACGGATCGTGACGTATGATGTTTTATTAGAAAGGATAGAGGATATCTAATATAACGACCGAAAAAACAAATATGGTAGTATTGCCAAAAGACAATAACTCAAATCTCCGTTGTTATTGGTTCGATTGGAGCGTGTGATGCGTTAAATGAAAGGGGACGAATAAAGATTATATAAAGATAAAAAAACAAACAAGGCAACTACCAAAATGGTACTACACAGTGTCTTTGTTATTGAGAACATATAGTTTAATTTATTGACTTATAGCAGGAATCTGACTGAGTACAAAATACATGCTCGAATCCTCACATGCGACATAGCAAATGAAAGGATAGGATATAACGGAAAAATAATTTTTATATAATTTCATTAAAAATGATAAATATTTACATGTAATTAATATTCACAAAAAATTATTAATTCTATTTATCTCAAATTAATACTTATAATTTGTATAAAACCTTGTTTCGATGTAAACCTCTGATTTGAATGAGTCATGTATTGAAATTTTCTATACATGACTTATTAGACTGATGATGCTACGATCACTGTATTGATTAGCGTTCATTTTTTTCGGTATTGTTAGCAATATTGGCAGTAGTTGTGTGCTCCTGTTTTGTATATTTTATTGAACATATTTAAAAGTAACAAAAAAAACAAATTTAGCTTGATCACAGGGTAGTTTGATTGTTTCGCTTTGAATATTTCATTTTGTCAGGTTGCCGTCCTATTTTTGCAAGATATACTGCTAGTTATGCTGACCCAATTCATCCGTCAATTAGTGAATCAATATAGACGTATCCTCAAATTCGAAATATTCGAAAAAAAAAAAGACAAACCTAGGTCACCAAGCTATAAAAATAATATGTATACATATGTATTTGCAATATTATTTGGTGACTATTTTTTGTCAATTTCATAATAAGACAAAATAGTAGGTAAATTTAAAACAGAAACACACAAAATAGCAACAATTGCTTTTAAAATATGTTTGCAGACATTTTCCTTAAATTTTTTGATATTTAGAGTATTATTTCAATTAAGTTTTTTACATAACTGAATGCTACTCTATCAAAAATTGAAAGAAAAAATCCGAACAAATACAAAAGCTTTCCAAAGTTGTCTCTATAGTTTCTAAGAGATTTCCCTTATTATAGAATGTACATACAGTATAAATACTACATGATTCCAAATGTATACACTTTATATTGATCTATTAATTGACAAATATTTGACACATACCGCTTTCAGTTGACATATTTGACACACACCTTGAGTGGCAATTGTGTTTATTGTACCGATTATAAGTATAATATAATCGTGAGGATGCATTCTTCTAATTTTAGTTTTAATTTGGTTAATATTTCTTTCTTCGGTAAATTTATTCTTCTAATTTTAAGATAAATTCGTTTAGAGTGAGGTTTCTCAACTTAGTACATTCAGTAATCGACCTACTCGATCTACTGATTGTGTTGTTTCTTTTAGGCAATTGAGTAACCAAAATACTGGCAGGCGCTTAAATATGTAGGCTAGACTATAGGCATACAAAATGATTATACAGTATATACCTACAGGCAACAACCACTGTCAAATTACATATTAGTAGTAATCGCATAAAAAAAGAGCAGGGGGTTAGACAAAAAGACCCAATGTCACCTAAACTTTTTATTACTGTACTGAAAAAGGCAATAAAAATCGATAAATAAAAAACCAACTTATATTTCGCTGATCCTCAGCTATTATAGTCATAATAGCTGAGGATCAAGGAATGGCAAAAGAGGTGGTGTGGTACAGGAACTCATTGTGGCTACAGTAAATATAGGTTTAAATATAAACATTTTGAAAACAAAAATAATGACAAATTTGGTACCAGAACATCAGTATTGGTGGGCAAGAAGTAGAACTCGTAGATAAATATAAATATCTGAAATTATGATTAGCAGGGATAGTCAGACCGGACACCAGGGACTGAAGAGGAGAATCGGTCTTGCTTGTGCAGTATATTGAAAACTGGGAGAAACTTTTAAAACTGAGCTGCCCCATGCCTGAAGAGAAACGTATTTGATCTATGCGCCCCCCCCCCCCAATAGTGACATATGGAGCAGAAACACTTACTTTAACAAAAGCCTCGGCTATCAAACTGAGAGTCACACAGAGAAGAATGGAGGGATCCATGTTAGGAATATATTTGTTTACTATCTTTATTAATGGACTCTTAAATAGTTTATCTTGTACTTCTCGATAGTTTATATCTAATTAAGTATTCGTACAGGGATCACGATATATATATATATATATATATATATATATATATATATATATATATATATATATAATATATATATACCTTTTGCTACCATTCATACATCGATCCATACCATTCGTGACTCGACACCCGTTTGCTTTTAAGTTATTGAATTAGTAACGACGGAACTAGCTTGTTTATATACTGTATAGTATATATTATGTAGTATATCTACTAAACTGGAATGTGCCGATTTTGTAGACTCCAGTGTCGCAACTCTTTTAAACCGTTTAACGAATGATAGCACTAAATTTGTTAGTAAAATGACAAACTGAACTGGTAACGTAGTTACCTTTCATATTTAATGATAATGTTAGATGGAAGATACCAAAATAAACAAAAATAATAGGCGGATAAGAGTCTATAATGGACAAAAAGAAAGGTAACATGCAAACCCGATTAAATGTTTTTGGACCGCTATTGGAAATAATATGCTCTGGTATCTTACCTCCAATAGACACACTAATCATACAATCCAGCTCCTACCGAGACATGTGTGTTCCGATGAATAGTGGAATCTACATGTCGGAAGATCCAACCGGTCACGATTCATTGGAGCGGTACGTATCCGACTCCCAAGCTATCATCTATCCTTTTGCTACGCAGACATTTAAGGAAAGGGGAGCCCTTACTATTTTTTACTTTAGATGCACTAAGAAATGAAGCATCTTCCGTTACCTTGTGTGGTTAGGCTACCTAGTTTTAGAGGTAACTTGAAGAGCTTTAGAAGAGTACCTTTGAGTTTCTGAATTATTTGAGTTTACTTGAAGACTCATCTCTTCTGTTTGTTCCAAACAGCGAGCCATCGACCTACATCGGTGTCTTCCTGTCCGGATGGAGTGGTGTGTTAGGTCATTTAGATGTCGAATTGGCAAAATAAATTTTCCTGGCTAGCTGTGTGCTTTGAAGTGTCTGGCCATCGAGCCCAGCTCAATCGATACGGTGCAGTTTTCAAGATCTTGGACCTACCTAAAGGATTCCTCTTTTGACTGAAAGGCGTTTTTGTTTTGAAATTTGTGGCATGCCCATTGTATTGGCTATATTCTGCTGTAACAGGAGGGGTTATTGGTGGTAAATAGATACCTAACATAAAGGAAAAATGAAAAATAATAGTGAAGTGTGTATTCCGAGGTATATATAAATAAAAGAAAATAAAATAAAAAAATTAGGTTTATATATGTTTTTTATTAAGCAACATTTTCCTTTTTTTCAGGGGCTGCTTTGTTATCTTATTTTCTTACTATTATGTGACTATATCATTTCATTATTCTTCTGGATCGTTTATCTGGAATTTAGCTAACTGTTGTTTCGACCGTCTATGTACTGTTTTTAGTTTTCGTCGCAGTCAGTCAAATCCCCTTAGTGTTCTGCTTGGAATCTCCACTAGAGAACCATCTACCTGACAATTAATATAACGTAGGTAATGGAGCAGTGCACGATTATAGTGACCTCTACTAAGAAACTTCTTCTTCTTCAGTGCCTTATCCGGTCCGGATGTTGGCGATCATCAAGACTATCATGGTTTTGTTGACTGCTCTGCGGAACAGCTCCGCTGAGGTCATACCAAACCATTGTCGGAGATTTTTTAACCACGAGATACGACGGCGTCCCGGTCCTCTTCTGCCAAATACTTTACCCTGCATAACGAGTTGAAGAATTAGATATTTTTCTTTGTTCCGCATCACGTGGCCGAGGTACTCAAGCTCGGCTTCTACTAAGAAACGTGAAGTCAAAAATATTCTCATGCATCCATAAAACTTTTAAAGTAAAATTTTTGTGAATAACTAAACCAATGCATAGTTTTTATGTGTTTAAGTATACTCAAAAAAAAGCGGACGAGCGACATTTTATTAGTTTAAATGGGATCATACTACAAATGATATCTAATTTAAAAGCTTCTTTTAAGTTATTTTCAATGGTACTCACATAATTATCAATTTTACCCAAAAATTCTTAATATATTGATTTTAATTGTTTTAATTACAATAAATTCGGAGACTTTTGTTACCTGGTCAGATTCTAAACATTTTTTTCAGTATATAACTGGTTCAGCCGCATATAGTATGTTAGGACCTTTTGTTTGGTCTGCATGTTGCTGTGTCCACTTTGCCCATTTTACATTTACATTTAAGTAAGCGGTGTCTAGGGACAACACCTATAAGTTCAGTATTCTGAAACTCTAAGAGTATATTTGTGTAAGTAGCTGAAGCTTGTAATAACATTTTTGCTTCCTTTACGATAAAAGACGTATTAGCTCTTTTAGCAATGCTATTAGCAATATCATTACCAACCAAATTACTTTATGCCCTTGCCCTGGCACCCATAACAACGTTACTTTGCAGTTGCTTTCAAAACTATTTGCAGTGTCAAATTCGAAGTCATAAGATGTGGTCTTCAAAGTCTTCAGCGCAGCTTGGCTGTTTTTTGGATTTTTTAAACACTTCTCAAAAATCTATTGAAACTAGTTTTGCTTAAAATATTGTATGAGTATTTCCGAGAACCATTGACAGTCTGGTGTTAGGACCAGTAATCATATTCTTCTTTCCTTCATTACTTTTAACTCATTAGTATGATACGATTTCGTTTTGTGTTAACTCCTTAGCAAATTCGCACTACACTTGATAGTCTAAGAACTAAAAAGATAAATATATGAGTAAAGGTTGAACTTTTACATAACTTTCTTAAACTGTATTTTTCTTCTTCAAGTGCCCTCTCTGCTACGGAGTTTGGCAATCATCATTGCTATTCGTACCTTTGAAGCTGTTGCTTTAAATAATTGTTTAGATGTGCACTGGAACTAGTCTCTTAAATTGCGCAGCCAAGATATACGTCGTCTCCCCACGCTTCGTTTGCCCTGAATCTTTCCTTGGATAATTAACTGGAGCAATCGGTACTTTTTTCCTCTCATCACATGACCAAGATATTCCAGCTTTCTTCTCTTGATGGTGATCAATAGCTCCCGTTCTTTGTTCATTCCTTGAAGAACTGCGCTATTTGTTATTTTGTCTGTACAAGGTATTTTCAAAATTCTTTTATGTATCCACATTTCGAAGGCCTCTAGTTTATCTATATTGCTCTTGTTTAAAGTCCAAGTCACTACTTCGTACAGCAGTATCGAAAAGATGAAGCATCTAACCAATCTCATTTTCAGATTTAGGTTAATGTCATGACTTCCCACTGTAACTATCTTGTTTAAAATGGCTTGCAGGTCTTCTACTGTCTCCGCCATGAAAACCGTATCATCTGCGTATCTAATATTATTAATTAGTTGACCATTAACTTTTATCCCAATCTCTTCTTCCTCCAATGCTTTCTTCATAATTTCTTCCGAATAGAGATTAAATAGCGTTGGTGACAGCACACATCCTTGTCTAACTCCTTTTTTAATTTGAATTTCATTTGTTGTGCTACTTTCGATGCGTGCAACTGCCTTCTGATTATAATACAGAGTAGATAATATTCTTATATCGCGAGTGTCTAACTGTTTAGCTTTCAAGATCTCTAAAAGTTTGTCATGCTTGACGTTATCAAACGCCTTGTTGTAATCAATGAAACAAGCAAATACATCTTGATTCATATCCAAACACCTCTGTGTCAACATGTTGAAGGCAAATAATGCTTCGCGAATTCCATATCCCTCCCGGAATCCAAACTGAGTTTCTCAGATATCTTCTTCTAATTTTCTGTAAATTCTATTGTGAATTATTTTGAGGAATATTTTTGAGGTATGGCTCATCACACTGATCGTGTGATGATCACTGCACTGCTTAGCATGTGCCTCCTTGGGAAGAGGGACAAAGGTTGATCTTAGCCATTCTTCAGGAATTATACTCTTTTCATAAATCTTGTTAAATAAGTCTACTTACAAATGGATTCGATCTCCGTCTATCAACTTTAATATATCCGCGGGTAGCTCGTCTGGTCCTAGAGCTTTGCTATTCTTTGATGACTTCATCACTTGCATTACTTTTTTGCTTATTTCTGGACCTGTGTCCTCTTGAAAATTATCACAAGGAGGCTGCCTTTGATCGTCAAACAGTTCTTCTATGTCTTTCTGCCAGTGTTTTAGTTTCTCCTCTGTTTCTATTATCATGTTCCCTTGTTGATCTATAAGTACTTTTAAACTTTACAAAAGTGTTTTACAAAGTATTTACAAAAATTATGTGTCTTGTTACTGATTCATATATTGTTTTTCATAATTAAAATTTGCTATGTAATAAGACGTTACGAATTTTTTATTTTTACAAAGGTTAATATATCAGAAGTTAAAAAAAATCTTTAATATTGCTATATTGGATTTCCTTGGATTGGATTGAATTGTACAAAATTTAAAAAAACACAACTTTCCATGCTTGACTATCGAATGTTAGGCCTGTTAGGCCGTTCTATTTTTTGGACATATTTCCAGTAGCGAGAACACTAAAAGTCTATCAGGAAATGTTTCTATACTAATGCTATGAAAGGAATAGTACGACATTGGTCGATAGACTAACCGTCTCACTTCATCATTTCCTTCTTACTGATACCTATTTGATTTTCATTTATCAATTCAGATTGGTTGTCTAGTACTTAAGTATAATTTATATTAATTTGCGCTGATATATAAAATCTTTAGTAGTGCTAATTATGTTAATTACTTAAACCATATTTACTTATTACTTAAACCAATTATACAAAACTAGTCCTATATTAAGAGAAAATGAACCGATATATCTTCCGGTTTACTTGCCAACTGCCGTTCTGGGTCTATCTGCTAACACCAGAACTGATGAAGATAAAACGATGGCTTTGTTGTATACGTTATTGTAAACGTAATATATTTATATGCTAAAATGTGTAAATATTTGGTGAATTACCATGTGATTTAGTCATAAAACCATTCTTATTTTTAAAACAGATGTGGATAATCAAAATCAGTAATGTCGAAACGTGATGTTATGTTCTAAAGCTACATACAATTATTTTGTAGGCATTAGGCATTAAAATTGATTTCTGATTGTGAAAATTAATTTTGTAAATCAATTTTGTTTAGTAAATTCGGAATGAACGATTTAAAGAGTGTTAAAGAGTATAATATATGTCTATTGTAAACATTACGTCAGTAGTGGAGAACAATATATTTTTTATTGTAATTTTTTTTTATATGAAAAATGTGATATTATAAAAATAAAGACTATATTTTCCCAAATTGTATTATTTATTTTTAATGGTTCTTCTAAACCAGAAGCGGAAGTAGAGAAATTCTATGAGTTATTGATAAGTTCACTTAAACGACTTAAAAAAGAAGATATAACTATTATTATGGGTGACTTAAATGCGAAAATTGGTAAAGAAAAAAGCGGTGAATTCATTGGTGATATTATTCTAGGAAAGAGAAATGAAAGGGGAGAAAGATTAAAACTGTCTTAAAGAAGAATTTGAAAAATTAAATACATTTTTCAAACTACCTCCAAGACGCTTGTATATTTGGGTCTCACCGCAAGATCAACAGGAAACGAAATACGGAAATTGATTGCATAATGGTAAACAAGAGATTCCGTAATGGATACCTGTCAGTTAAATGTTACCCAGATGCTGGCATATCCTGATATCATGTTCCTCTTGTTATAAAATTTAGGTTTAGATTTAAGAAGGTTACAAAAAATGCGATATAAGAAAACTGAAAGGTAAGGAAGCAAAAGAGACACACAAAAGCTAAATAACACAGAGCAAATATATAATGCAGATGAATCACGCTAGAATATATGTGAAACCTTTAACAAGATTAAAAAAGATCATCGAATAGGAAATAAAAAGAAGAAACGTTGGATGAATGACAATATACTTTAACGCATGGAAGAAAGAAGAAAAATAAAAAATAAAAACAACAAAAGAATGTAAGTACACCAATATTGAGTATACCTAATTAGCAATTAGAATATTATAATAATTATAACCTAGAAATTTGCAATTATACCAAATACATATAAGCACTCTTTAATGATAAAAGATCCGAACAACCTCCGTCATACATAAGTCATGACCACTTACCAATCACATCAGATGAAGAGGAAAAAGCAATATCACAACCAAAAGATGGCAAAGCTCCTGGACCTGGCAATGTATATGAACTCATAACACTATTTAACACCGACAAACAAAAATATTTAATGACATATATTTAAGCGAAGTAATACCAGAAACTTGGAGAGCATGGAGAACTATCACTAATCTAAAAAAAAATACCCATAACTCCTTAAACAACTCAATTCCTATAGAAAAGTAGGAAAATCACTATAAAAATTTACTACAAGAGTCCAGATTGGAATATATGGGAGAGAAATACAGTATGGAGAGACAAACAAATAGTAACATTAATTCAACTCACAACGAGGTCCGTACTGCGTTAATTAAAATGAAAATAACTTTTCTAACGAATCAATGCTGCCAACAAATTAAAGTACCATCTGAATGGAAAACCGCTTACCAAGTGTCCATCTTTAAAAAGGGTAATCGAAAAGATCCTAACTGTTACAGAGGATTAAATGTCCTACTTACTTTCGGGAGATTGTTTGGTCTAGATGTCCTACAAGATGATGTAGGACATCTAATTAGCGAAGACCAAAGTGGATTTACGCCTGGTAAGTTACAAGACTTAAATTGTAGCAAGCTTTATAACAACTCGGCATTAGTCCATACCTTTTAGGAATAATCACAGAAGTATACAGGGATAACACTACTTACCTAAAAATTGCAAATAGACTATCAGAGGATACTAAAGGACTAAGACAAGGATGCACTATGTCACTCTTACTGTTTAATTTATATATTAAGGCAGCCCTCCAAAATTGGAAAAACCACTGCCAGGGAATGGGAATCCCCATAGGAAATGACGTACTATTCTCCCTGAACTTTGCGGATGACCAAGTCGTCCTAGCTGAAGATTCTTATGATCTAGAATTTATGATAAAGCGTCTATACAGATAATATGTAAAATGGGGGTTACAAGTCAGCATGAAGAAAACAGAATATTTAGTTACCAATTCAGATGCAAGGTTTGAAGTGTTGATAGACGAGGACGTGGAAATCAAACAAGTGAAAAAATTTAAATATTTAGGTGCACTCATTGATAAAAACGGTTTGGGAGAAACCGAAATTAAACACAGAATTTATCGGGGACGTAAAATTGTAGGAAACTCCTTATGGTGAGATCGCAACATTTCCAAAAGGAACAAAAAAAGAATAGGGCAAACCATGATTGAATCAGTTCTTTGTTATAGCTCTGAAGCATGGACAATGATATGCAGACCTGAAGAGAAGATTTTTGGCAGTTGAAAAGGATTATTTGAGAAGGAGTGAATATCAAGGGTGGACAGGAAGACCAACGAATCTATAATAAATAACATGAATGCTACAGAAAGTTCCATTGACAGAATAGAAAGAAGAGGTTTAAAATGGTTTAAACACCTAGTGAGAATACCTGACGAACGTTGGCCCCAAAACTTCACAGATGGAAGCCCTCTGGAAGAAGAAAAAAAGGTAGACCTCGACGCTCATAGAATGAAGGAATTAGAAGAGAGATGAAATCGACAGGTTTGGAGTAGGAGCATGCCTTGAACCGGAAGAATTGGCGGAGGAGAACGGGAATACGGCGATAGCCGTCTCCAAAATGTATTGTATTTACAAGTTGGATCCTGTATTATATATATATATATATATATATATATATATATATATATATATATATATAATATATATATATAATATATATATATAATATATATATATATATAATACCAGAAGCATAGCAAGTCTTTTTACCAAAGAAAACAAGATCCGTATCCTGTAGTGATTTCCGAACCATCAGCCTAATGAGCCGTCTTTAAATCATACATCAAATATATAGGAAAAAATTAGCCATAGCCATATTGTGCTTCACATCTTTCTAGTCACGGTCTGACGGCACATATCCAGCCCTAGTACGTTGGGGACTGGATGTTCTTCTGCCGCACCTTTTGGGAATTTTTAGAACTTCCTTGGCTCTTAGATATATTCCTAGGGAGTGAAGAGAGAGAGGTACGTGTATTAAAAATCAGGTACGATGGACTTCACTCTACCAAAGGCTTTTTGATCAATTAGCTTAACATTGTTTATCTTAAAAATATTTAAAGGCTATGCGAGAGGTACATACGGGATGAATCTCTGTGTCATAATCCACCTTACCCAAATCAGCATGCATATACTTCGGGAAGATTCTAAACTGCATTAAGTAGTGGGAATAATTAAAAGATCGCTGGATGATAAAGAATATATCCTAGATATACTCATAGACACTGAGGAAGCGTTTGATAAAACGATATTCCCAACTATCATTCAACATCTTAATGTCAGAAATATTCCCCTGGCCATAAGCGAATGGATATTCAGTACGCTCTCTGACAGAGCAATAAGCATAAATGTAGAAGACGTTTCTGTTGGAGGCATGGTTACGAGGGGGTGTCCACAAGGAGGGATGTTATCACCACCCCTCTAAAACATAGTTCTAGACACCATGGTTGATCAACACAGCAGCTACGGGTTGTACACAATAGCCTCTACAGACAATATTGGTATTCTGCAAGGCGTAAGTTTGATAACACACTATGTGAGAGATTACAAGTTGCTCTCCGATTAACAGAAACATGGTGCAATTAACACGCACTATCTATAAATTCTAAGAAGGCAGAAATGGTGCTCTTGGCCAGAAAAAGAAGAATAACGGGCTTAATACCCTCAAGCATTCTAAACTACAGTCTAAACTTTTTTGAAGAGGTGAAATACCTTGGCATTACCGTTGAGAGGAAGTTAACATGGAGCTCCCACTTAGATGGTAGAGATAAAAGAGCATATATTTCGCCCAGGGTGATTGCAAGGATCGTTACTGCTGTTATTAGGACAATGCTAATTTACGGAGCTATTGCTTGAATACCAAAAGTGCTACAAACAACAACGATTAACAAACTAAACCATATTCAGCGGATCGTATGCATAAATATAACAGGTGCCATGCAAACAATACCATCTGCTGCAATGGAGTGAGTTATTGGCATCACCCCTCTAGACATACATGTCAAAGAGGTAGTGCTGGTGACAATGATGCGATAGATATAGAAATGGGACAATTGAAAACTCGTTTCTGGCGGGGAGATTGGAAAGCGCTACCCCTGCTACATTTAGACTGCGACTCAAATAAACCAAAGTTTGTCTTTTACAAACCCTACAAAATCGAAACAAGACAGTATAGGGCGTCAGACGTGGTAAATGCGTATTGCATCTACATCGATGGCTCCAAAATTGAAAAAGGCTAAGGATGCGGGATACACTCCAGATCACTACAGAACAATAAAGTAGGGTATGGGCAAAAATGCCAGCGTAGTTAAGACAGAACTGGCTGGTATCTCCATAGCCGCAAAAAAGATAACCCAAAAAGATATAGCCGGGAAAACTATAATAATCTGCACAGGTAGCAGACAAGCGCTACTAACCTCGGATAGACCACGTGTCACATCAGGGTTAGTAATGGAGTGTCACGAGTCACAACTTAAGCTTCAGATGGTAATAACATCATTATGAGGTGGGTTAAAGGACACAATAAGTATAACGGCAACCACATTACTGACCAATCAGCTAGTAAGACGGCAGGCCTAAGACTCTTAGGATCTGGGGACCTTAAAAAGAACCAAAACAAAATAATTTGTTTAATTTGTGTTTTGAGAGATAGTAGTGGGTAAAAATCAAGAAAGAGGTCATAACGCTTCATGTCGTTACAAACCGGGTTAGTGTCAATGAAACGGTCATTTTAGGTTCGGTGGTTTTACTTACATCCAAAACTTCATTTCGCTCCTATATAACCAGAACTTCAATTCATTTCTGATCGAAGATTCTGTACACTCAAGTCGATGGAATAGCATTGAACAAATAATTTTTTTTATTGGGTTAATGCCTCGACAACTATGATCATTGGCATGGTACAGTCAGGTACCTAGTGTAGTGTGTGTGTGTAGAGTAATTGTCTTAATACTTAGCAAAGTCGACGTCATTGTCTTTGCTAAGAGACGCTAATTGTATCCGAACGTCTGCGGTCCCTCTGGTGAGTACCGATCGCACAAGGATAGAAATTATTTTCATTTATTAATTTTTAATAAACGAAAATTTCCACCCAAATGAGATTCGAACTCACGACCTTTAGATTTAAAGGTAGGCGCTCTTACCACTGAGCCACAGAGGGGTTGAACAAATAATGAAAATTAATTATCTAGCGATTATACTGTGTAACTATGGAGACGTTGAAATAGAAGTAAGAGTACTTGTTATTTTCATATTACTGTCAATTTTGAAATGTTTCATATTGATTATTCGCAATAGTTTTTAATTAAAAATGAAAAAAACTTAGTAAGTTGTTTGAGCCTATTTTACCTATTATTTAAGTATTGCGTAAATATGTAGCAAACGTATAAAATATAAAGGACATTTATAAAAATATAATTTAACGGTTTGTTTATTTTAGTACTGTTCGAAGAAATGCTGGAAAAGTTTCCACAGTCGTTAATAGACCAGTTTATGAACTAGATAATTTAAATGAACAATTTCAATATGAAATGCCGCATAAAACAAGTAAGTTTTATTTATCCAGTATATTTCAATAGGTAATAATATTTTAATTTTTTTTTAAGAAAACATGATTTACGCTCTACAACCCATAGTGGGTCTTGGTCTACTCCAGGATAAGCTTCCATGTCTGCTTATTCTTCACCTTAGTTTTCCAATTTCGTACTCTCTTAATACTCTTAAGTCTGCCTCCCTCCACCTGGTCCTCAAGTCGTGCTCTGGGCGTGCCCCTGTCGCTCATTCCATCAGTTTGGTTATAAATGTGTTTCGGCGACTCCACCTTATTCATTTTCTCTATGTGGCCTAGCCACTGCAGTTTGTTTATTTTGATGGAACTAGTAATTTTAGGTTCACTATAAAGGCAGTAAATCTCAAAATTTTAGCCTTATGCCACAATCATTTTTTTCCATGCCTTTATAAATAGGTTTGGGTATTTTACGTTGAAAACAGCATAAACTTTCTTCATTGCTTTTTGTCATCGTCTATGTTTCTGATGCGTAGGCGAGGACGGCGTGATAGTTCCTATGTTTGACGAGTTCTTTATATTAATATTATCTTTCTTTTTCTAACTATGTTTGTTATTAAAGTATTCTTCTTCTTTCTGTGCTCAGCTCATTTATCATGCATTAGCTATCAAATTGGCTATATTAATTTTGTTGATGGCATATTATTAAAAGAAGTATATTATATATCTCTCTGGGAGACACATAACATGGCCAAAATATTCCAGTTAGCAATTTTTAATAGTTCTGACCACTTCTGTAACGTTTCCCATCCGCTGCTAAACAACTTCGTTACGAATTCTATCAACCCAACAGATTTCAAAGGCTCAAAATTTTCTTAGAAGTGTATTCATTAAGGTCCCGTCGACACCATATAAAAGAACAGAGAACACATAACATCTTACTAATCTAATTTTCACTCTCAAAGTAATATTGTTTACACATAAGATTTTCTTCATCTTAAAAAATGCAGCTCTGGCCTTCTCTATCCGTATTCAAATTTCTTTGCTAATGTCATAGTTCTTATTTAGGTTACAACCAATATAAGTTAGGTCTCTCCATAAGCTGTTACCACTTCTGGTTTATTGGCGTTTAACTGTCAACTATCTTAATGTGATCTGTTAAAGTATTGGCCAGATATATTCATCTGTTAATTTCTCCACTTATTGCATTATTCTGGTTGATTTGTGAGCCTAGATGCATGAACTCTGTTACGCCTTCGAAAGTATATGTTCCAATCGTTAGATATTTGGGTTACTCTATCTGCAGCTTCCTATACTTAGTTTTACTGTATTAACATGTAGTCCCATTGTTTTTGTTGCTTCTTTTAATGCCGTGAACGATTGGAACAGGTTCGCCTTTCTTCTTGAAATACGCTAGTATTTGTACACTCCTATTGATAATGGTTTCTCTTGTTGTTATCTAAAAAATCTTCCATTTCAGCTTCATCATGAGGTAATGATTTTGTTGTATGTATTAATTGGTAAGGAGTGACAAATTTGTAGTTTAATTTCAGATTCAATCTTATTCGATAAAGAAAAAGTAGACTCATTTTTAAAACTTTGTGGTGCCTCCTTGTTGAGATGTTTTGCAGTGTCATTGAACTGTCATATTCATGTTGTTGTTGGGTTTATTTAAATGTAAATAGAAGTGAAACTTTAAATAAATGGTAATTATCTTCGATGAGGTCTAACGTTATTAATCTTTACCTTGGAGTTTTCTTCTTCTTCTTCTTCTCGTGCCACTCCTAGCGGAGATTGGAAATCATCATGGCCACTGCGACTTTGTTAGCAGCGCGCCTGAAAAGTTCAATCGAGTTTTCTTGCATACACAGAAATCGAGTTTTGTAATTGAATTCTATCGAATTCTAACTGAAATAAGTATTGATTTCTATCATCTAAAAGTCAGATTCGTTATTATCAGTCTCTCATTTATGTCATCCCAGGTAGTGTAATATTAAAATTTTTTAAGCATCTAGCTACTTTATATTTAGCCCTCTTATCTTTTGTAACCCACTGTAGAAGTAGTTCTATTCTCTAATGTTTTCTGAACATTGTTTCTTTTGTTTTGTTTTAGTAGTCACTGTGATATTTATGTTCAATATACTCATTTGGTGTAATATTTAATTAATCTTTTTAATAAAACCTTGTATGTTTCAAATTCAAAAATTTGCAGGCGTATAGTCGTTAATGGATTAGTTAACTACGAGTTTTTGCAGCATGTTAATCCTTTTCCTAGTAATAGAAAGTTGCACAACACTTGACTTTAAGATATAGGTTTAATTTTGGTGTCTCATAAACAAATTAACTACTTTATTTTCTACTGTTTGAGAACATCATCCACTCAGCTTTTTGATCGAATTGTATTTTACTTACCTTCTTCTTCTTCTATGGCACTACAGCCTAAATTAAGCCTTGGCCTTCTTTATTTTTGCCTCCAACCTTGCTTGTCTGTGGCTGATCTTCTCCATACACGGACTCCCAAAAGGTCTTGTGCGTCGCTGTTTACTTTGTCTTCCCAACGCTTTCTTGGCTTTCTAACCGGTCTCTTTCCCTGCGTCCTAGTATTCAGTGCTCTTTTGGTAGCCTATTCTCTCCAATTCTTATCACATATCTGGCACATTGAAATCTTTGTATTCTAATGAAGTCTGACAGTGGTGCTTCCTTATTAAGTTGATACTAATTCTAAAGATTCTATTTGCCCTTACAGCTCCTTGTATAGTACTTTTCTTTCGAATGTATCGAGTTTTCTTTTGGATGTTTCTTTCATGACCCTTGCTTCACGCTTCACTGCCATTCGACTATTGGTCGAATTAAGGTTTTATAGATTCTCATCTTTGTATTTGGGTACACATTTTTAGACCGAAATATATGGGAGAGGGCAATATAAGCTCTGTTTGCCTGCGTTATTCTCTTCCGTATCTTACCATTTTCTGATCCGTCAGGATATATTTCTAGTCCCAGGTATGTAAACTTTTCAACCGCTTCAATGCCATCTTCATGTATAATGTTTTGTGGGACTATATTTCTTCTCGTCTGTATCATTATTTTTGTTTTTTCTGTGTTAATTTCCAGACCTAGCGTTTTTGTTTACGTTTTTAACTCTGCGTATGTTTTTTGGGGCCAGCCCATCTCCCTGCTTTTTTCCCTGCAAAATTTTAAAAAAGTGCTCGGTGGTTTTGTATTTGTACACATATTAGAGTTTTATGCATTGTGGCTTTAATAAGTCTAATTAGCTTGTGTGGTATTGCTAATTCAGCCAATATATTGAGTTTGTTTCTTTCGACTGAGTCGTATGCCTGTTTGAAGTCTATAAAAAAGTTGTGAACATCAATGTCATGTTCCCACGATTTACTCAAGATCTGTTTGACTGTAAATATTTTATCCAGTGTCGATTTTTTTCCCGTCGGAAGCCTGTCTGATACTCTCCAGTAATATTTTCTGCTAGTGGTTGGAGCCGCTGGTTTATAATATACATGAGGACTTTATATGCTGTACATAGTAGAGAAATTCCACGATAGTTTTTGCACTATAGTTTGTCTCCTTTTTATAGATCGAGCATAATATACTTTTCTTCCAGTCGTCGGATATTTTCTCTTCTTGCCATATGTCTTTGATGCGCGAGTGGATGTGACTTGCTAGGTGGTCGCCACCTACCTTTTTTTTTTGGGCCTTAATAGCTTCAAGAACTTCCTCTATGGTTGGAGCTTCTACTCCATTCTCTATTTCATTCTCTTCTACGTAGTTTGTACCCATTTCATCTTCCATGCCTACTTGTGTATTTAGTAGGTTCTGAAAATAATGCTTCCAAGTTTCTGTGACTTTGGTCTACTGCTGACTGTTAACTGTTGGTCACTGATTATTTGCTCACTTTAATCTTTACACAGACTTGGTTGAGGTGTATACCCACTTTTTATATTTTTTAGGTATTCGTAAGTCCCTATAATTTCGTTGTTTTTGAAATTTTTTTCCATTTTTTGTATTTTTTTATTTTTAGAGGCTCTTCTTTTATTTCTACATATCTTGTTTGCTTTCCGTCTTGCGACTTCAAATAATGTTCGTCTTTCCCGTGTTCTTCTTATTATATACATTTTGTGTGCTTTATTTCTTTCCTCTATTCCGCTGTCAGTACCGCTGTTTTGATATTATACCATTTGCCATCTATGGAGTGCAGTTCTAGCGTCCTTAACTTATTTGCAACTTCTTTCTCAAACTTCTCTTTACATTCTGAATTTTTAGTTTTTTTAGGTCCAGTTTGTTTGTTCTTTGTTGTCTTTCGTTTCTTTCTTTGTTAACTCTGCATCTAAATTTGGTTTAGAGTAAAAGATGGTCTGATCCACAGCATGCTTCTCGTTGTGTTCTCACATCTGAGATACTAGTGGCTGTCCTTTTGTCTATCAGCACATGGTCTATTTGATTGATTGTGACATCCATGATATTTTGTGTATGTCCTAATGTGGGAAGCATGTGAAACTTATAGCTATGTTTTTACTGGTGGTAGACTTGATCAAAAACTTCGTATTAACGCCTGTTTCAGTTTTACTTACCACCTAACTGCTAACCTGGACAGGTGGGGAATATTTCCTTATCCGCAACCTGTGGACGAGCTCCCTAAATAAATATCCAAATAAAAAGACTCAATTTATGGCTTAAATGATACAGCCAGTCAAATATGGTACGAAGTAAAATCGGCTTTATTGTATTTAAAAGAATCTTTCGTTGTATTTGAATGACTGTGGTACCTCATGTAAGTACTGTTACGACAAAGAAGACTAACACAACTAAAAAAAAATAAATAAAAAAAACGTATATCACGAATATCAACTGTAATATGATCTTCTGGACTTTTTCCATGGTATTTATCTTTTATGATTTTTATCTATTCGTAACGATATTCATGTAATAGTGGCTATAGAAATTTAATATTTGATTAAAGATATGATTTCTCATTTTTAAATAAAAAAAATTCTGAAATTATTAAAAGGATTCTAGTTGGACACCGAATAAGATATTTATTTAACAATGTATTTGCAATATACACAGTTTCAAAAGTTATGTATTACACCAAAATTTTCGCTATTATTAACCATTTCAGAAAGTACCATTATCAATCATTTATAAAAAAAATATATCATTCCGTTGGCGATATTTTTTGTTTTAAAATAAATACTGTTTTTTTAATAATAAAAAACTAAAAACTAGAAAATTTGTGTCTAATTAAAATGTATTTAACAATTTTAATATCGTGTATTTCCACCAAGGGCATCGATGCAAACGTGAATCCGAGCTCTAATACTGCTTACAAGTCAATCCATCATTTCCTTTGGAAGATTCTTCCATTATTCTCTACAGGCAAATGTAACTTCATGATGGGTTATAGGAGGATTCCTTTGAGCAAGAATAGCTCTGGAGAGCACATTTCATGCATGTTAAATGGGATTAATGTCTGGAGACATCGCAGGCCATTCCAAACGCGAATACCATCTGCTTCAAGATAGTCATTAACCGCTTAAGCCCTATGTGGGCGGGTGTTACCATCCATAAATACAAAATTTTCATCCACAGCTCCGCGCCATAATCACACATAAGGTTCTAAAATCCGTGTGATGACCATCAATTCCATGCATCCACGTATCATAATACCTGCCCAAAACAAAACACTGCCACCAGCGAAAGGAAGTACTGGACGGGCATTTGCTAGTTGTGCAGCTCTTTTTGGCTCTCGCCAGATACGAATTTGCCTCATCTCTCTCTTCAATCCTGACCCCCCAGGGGGAGTGTAGTGGTCGACGTAATGTCGTGTATTGTCCGTCTCCAGAGATCTCTGTCTCTGGTCCATTTCTTTTAATTCATGCATAGGCCTTTGGCATATTCCTGTAATTTGATCTATCCATCTTGTTGGGGATCTTCCTCGTGATTTTCGGCCTTCTACCTTTCCTTGTATTATGAGTCTTTTCATGTTTTCTGTGTTTGCTCTCATAACATGCCCAAAATATTTTAATTGTTGGAGATGGACTTTACTAGAGAGTCGTTGGCTAACTTTTAGCTCTCTTAAAATTGAATTATTTGTTCTACGGTCGGTCCAAGGAATTCGTAACATTCGTCTCCAACAGAACATTTCAGTGGCGTCTATCTTTTTTCTCTCCGATTGTCTCAGAGTCCAAGATTCACATCCGTAGGTCAGTATTGGGAATATTAAGCAGTTGATCAACCTCATCTTTATCGCTCTTGAAATTTGACAGTCCTTCCATATTTTGGTCATTTTTGCTGTGGCAACTTTTGCTAGATCACATCTACGTTTAATCTCTTCTTGTAATGACCCTGTGTTTGTGATTAATGATCCCAGATATAAGTATGAGCTCACAACCTCGAACCGGTCAATTGTGGTTATGTGTGGATGATTGTTGTGTAGTCTATCCACTATCATGATCTTTGTCTTTCATATGTTTAATTGCAGACCAAATATTTGACTTTCGTTTTCGATCAGTCGTATAAGTTCTATCAGCTCTGCTCGACTATTTGCAAGAAGGGCTGTGTCATCTGCGAAACGTAGGTTGTTTAGTTTATGACCATTTATTGAGATGCCCTTTTCCTATCCTTCAAGTGCTCTTCGCATAATATACTCCCTATATATGTTGAATAATTGTGGAGATAGTATACATCCTTGTCTGACACCCCGTTCTGGATGAAATTCGTTCGAAAGTGTGTCAAGTACTTTAACTGATCCAGTAGTGTGTTCATATAGTTCGGTTATAAGCGTAATTAGATGTTGTGGATTTGCCTCAAATCACTATTTAAACAGATTCTGGCCTTGACTTGGAATTCGTCTCCATAAGCCTATTCCATATGTTTGAGACATCACCCTGAGAAACACCCACTATTGCTGCCACGAACCGCCGTGAATGGTCTTCTTCAACTAAACGATTATTTTAGCACAGTCTAACTCAGAAATTAAATTAAGATTCATTATAAATTACGTTTTCACAAATTTTACTAGAATAAATTTTTCAAATATTTACACCTGGATAAAACCGAATCAATTAAATGGTATTATATTAAATGGTAATTAAAATTTAAATAAAATAAAAACCAAAAAAGATATAGGTAGGTATATATAAGATATATTTTATATGAAAAAGGCTTATTAAAGATATGATACGGATACGGAATTATAAAAGTATCAAAATCGTGAATACAAAGGGTGATGCATAGCGTTTGAAACTATGTGTATAATGGCATTTCAGTTAATTAAATTATTTCAAGCAAGATAAACAAGACATCACAAGATAAACGTAAACTATACCTATTACTAGATCTAATATGGTGATTTTTAGTTAAAGAAAGATGTGTGGAAGCATGGGAAAGAGTGGATTTTATTGAATGTCTAAAAAGAACTTTCCCGATAGTGGTTTGGATGCGGGAATACCATTGGAAGTATGATCTTTTATCTGATTTTATTAGTGGTGTAACAATGGCTGTTTTACATATACCTCAGGTTAGTAAAATATATTTTCACAATGTATTAGGCTAATTAGATATTTATTTAATGAAAATGGCAGCTATAGGTCCGGAAAAATATATAACAAGAAACAAAGGAATAGAAATTCTGAAACTAGAATTATCATAAAATATCATTGCATAGAATATTGTAACGGGATTTATTAAGCATCAGATCTAAGTTATCTTTTAATAACATGACACATTATTGCGAAACTTGACGCACGCTGACCTAGTGAAATTTGCAATGTAATCAAAAGCTTATTAAATAACGTGTACAAATTAAACAAGGGCAAAAAATATTATATCAACAAACGCACGTGAGTTTAATAGCTGGAAATCACGGGATTTGCATTATTATTAAGAATGAAGAATCAAGAGATCGGTAGAAGTTAGTGTTGTCATCTGTCAACTGGGTACTCTCTATTATTGTACTAAGAGAACTAATAAAGGAATTATAAGTATCTAGAGAGTTCGAATAATTAACCACCTGCAGGGGATAAACTACCCCTAGAGTTCCACTATATGGAACTCTTGATGGAAGCAATCTCATAAACATTACAAGGATACATACAACATTATTATAACATTAATTGTTTGAATGGATATTTTCTTTGTATGTGTACCTATATTATTATATATGTTGCCCACCTATCTAACCGTGGTTTATGTCTTACGTGTTATAATTGAATCGCTCTGATGAACCTTTGAGTGGAAAAAAGGTTCTCCCTATACTTGTATGAATAAACATTAATATTTACCTAGATGTAATTACGTAACTAAGGGTTCTAAACCAATGCCAAAAATATTTAAAAAAAGGCAATTTACTTTCTTACTATCTATTTTATATTCCGGCTTTTTTATATAATAGATAAATTATTATTTACAAACTATGACGAACCTAGTTACTTGTAGTTTTGCAATCAATAATAAAATTGTCCAACTACAACGTCAACAAAGCACTGCAAACCATATTCAAACAATATCTATCAACTCACAATTCTGGCATGATTCTGAAACTTTTTTTTGTGGCATATTTTTTTATTATTTCTACTGTATTTACTTTTTAAAGTTTGTAATTCACAATTGTTCTAATTGTGACTGTAAAATCCATGACGTTTGATTTTAGAGCAGAGGAGGTTGACGTAGTTGGTTGTTGAGGATAGTCTATAGGTTTTAGCAAATCCGTAAAAAATAAAGCACCATTATCAAAGGTTAAATCAACCTGAAAAGAAAAAAATATATTAGAATAATGTATTTAAATAAATAGCAAACAAAAGAAATACTTTAAAACAAACTACTGCATTGACAAACTGTGCTACGATAGTATGCGGTATAGTGTAGAATGCTAAATAAGTCAATTTTGTTGTGGCTTATTCCCATTAAAATAGTAAATTGATATGACAAAGTATCAATTTGACAAAATTAAAACAATAATCTCTTATGATTTATGTACCTTTTTTCTATTTTTTCAGAACGGTTTGCATACATATAATGAAAATCTGTGAATAAAACGTGTAAATCAAAACAATTATTGTTTTAATTCTACAAACTAATACTTTGTCATATCCATTTATTATTGTTGACTTATCGATAATTAGAGATATAAGAAAAGATTATTTGTAAATTTAAATAATCTTATATACTAAAAGGCTAAGCCCTTTTCTTGTGCGCAATACTCCTCCTAAACGGTGATAGATAGGAGAATAATTTTTTCGAATAAGTAAACAGATTGTTGAGTAGATTCCCCCTAAGGTTTCAAATTTAAAAAATTCGAACCGGTTTAAAAATGACGGCTATAAAATGAATTTTTCCTATAGTATAGGAATTTTACAGGTTTCATTCTTCAAAATTTACAGTCCTAATTTTCAATGTATTTTTAAAATATGACCGCGTCTACGTTTTTTCTTATACTTACTGATTGAATTTAGAATTATGAAACCGGAAGTATTTACTTCCCTATTTTCGGATTTAGTTTTGAAAATTATGGTTTCTTTCACGGTGTTCCAGAGCATATGAACGGGGCCGCGAGTTCTCAAACCGAGTTCTTTTTCTTAAACGTGGCATTTTACAACCAAAAATATGCAAAAAAAGTTACTTCCGGTTTTACTTCCGTTTTTTATTTAAGAGGGGCGGAGTCTAACAATCATATTGTTTCCGTTTCCTAATGTAAATCTTCCTGAAAATCCTAAAAAACTACTGTATCGATTTTCAATTTAAAAAAAATTGGCGTCGATACAGTTTATTTTTAGGATTTTTGGAAAATTTACACCAGGCGACGGAAACGATGGATCGTTAGACTCCGCCATTCTCAAATATCAGCAAAACTTACATCAAAACTCGATGTCCGCTAGTAAATTCTTATAACGTATATTCAAACGTAATAAAAACATCCAACAGTAGTTAATTAAAAATGTAATTTTCAGTACATCAAAAATTGTAGCTCAATAAATTACTCATAAATAAACTACTTACAGGCTTTGGCTTAGTCAGCAATTTTTCCAATTCACTGGAAAATTTTTCGTCTTGAATTTTCGTGCTTGATTTTTTAAGGCACAGATTTTGTTGAATTTGATATTTTTTGTCATTTTTGGTGTAAATTCTATAAATACACTAAATATTACATAGCTCTTAGGGCTCTTGTTAACGACAACGGTCAACGTGTCGCTTTTGACACCGTCCCGTTGGCCGTTGCTCAGTTTCTTTCAGGTTTTATGGCCTTGCTGTTTCACCTAAATAAAACTGATCGCATTCACAAGGTATTTTATAAATACAATTCTTTGTCCTTTCTTGTTCATTGTTAGGTTTGGTTTTAGACAAAACAGATCTCAATGTGTTTGTTGTTTTGAATGTTGTTGAAATGTTGAATTTATTCCCTATTCCCTTAAGTTTTCTGATAATTCTTTTATGTATGGTATTGCTATTTTCCTTATATTTTTCCTTGTGTAGGCTGTAGGATCTCATATAGAGTTTTTACGTTTTTAAATAACAAACATAAAAATAAGAACTTAGTTGAAAGTAAACTAAATGCATGACCAAATACTTACCATGTCGGGATATATGTATGTCGGGATGTAATTATGAGGTTTCTTTCCTGGTTTTTTCCTCATAATTTAATATGGAACAGGAGAATTTAACTTCCTTCATGACATGTATTTGTCTTTTTAAAGACAAATATATGCTATGATTTTTTTCTGACGGATATTCTCAAGTTAAAGTTGATCTCATGTAACCGAATGAACCATCTTACGAGTAAAGTCGTCCCAGGAACGCAACTCAACAATATTGGTAACAGTGGCAGCTCGTGGCTTGAGAGGCAAGGTCGGCAAGGTATTTTTTGTCTCCACAGATAGGTATACCGTCCAATAAAGACTTCAATCATCATAGGAGATTTTTTGTTTTCTCGGTTTTTTGTTTTTTTTTTGTTTTTTCCTTTAAATTTAGAACCTAAACATGTTTATAAATTAACTCCAGTCTACGTTGTTTGGAAGTAGCAAAATGGGTAATAACGTCATCGTAAAATTTATTAGAGTTTTGAAGAGATTTTAAAAGTTTTTTTTTCTATTGATATTTGAGACAAGCTTAACATTCTCTCTTTTTTCATGGTATTTCGACAATAATTTTTTATTCTTTTGAGGCAAGAGAAATCTCGTTCATTTGAGGCAGACGTTGGTGGTAATGAGAGAATTAATGACAATAATGTTGGATATAGATAAATAAATTTGAATATTTTCTAGAAGTGTCATCTATTGGCTACTTTACTAGTTGAATAATGTATCACTTTCCTTTTTTAGGGTAGTAGCAAAATTACAGTCATAGAGTAAACACGTGTTTCATTTTGTTCATCAAATCTCCATTTTTATTCCAGAACTTTATAATTTCTCAATAAATAATTTATTAATTTCGGTAACAGTTTGTTGTAATGAATTGCAATATATAAAATTATACATATCTTGTAACTTATCCCATCTTCCGAAAATATTTGGATCAGCATATAAAACTTTTAATTCATTTTCTAATTTTATTTTATTAAAGAATGATGGATAATTTTTAATCAACCTGTCTAATAAATATCTTGGAAATTCTTTGGCGTAACTTTTAAATTTTAAATCGTCAAAGAGGTCAAAAATTTGAAAATCTTCAAAATTCGAAAAACAAGTATCTATTTGCATAATAATATTGTCCAACATTTCAAAATATAGGTACTCGTTTTTCGAGATCTGTTTCTTTGTCATGCCTTTATTTTTTTGGGGGGGTTCGGAAATATCAAGCGAGTCCAAAACGTCACTGCGTATATACTGGAAATTACTATCATTACGAAAATCTGACTGAGATTTTGCACCAGTCTTGTTATTCTATTTTTGGAATGAATAATGTCAGTTAACTGATTTTGAACAACATTGAATATCAAATCGGTTTGGGTAAACACTTTCTTAAAAATATTTAAAAGTATGTTAAAAGAGTAATCATTTAATAAAGTTTTCAAACCAATTGCTTTATGGATCGAGATATCATCACTTTCAAAATCGTCACATTCAATAATAAAATCAAAAACTTTCAAAAGCTGTTCACGAAAATCTGCTACAGTGAAAACTACCCGAGATTTAAAATTCCATCGCGTCTGACAAACTGTTGGCATTTTTTTCGAAACAAACCGTTCTAAAACATTAGTCCGTTTAGGCAAGCTTGAGAAAAATGAAGCAAATCCGCTTAAACTGGCAAAAAAAAGACGACATTCTTTAATTTTCCTTACATGTATCTTGCAAAACTAAATTCATTCTATGCGCATGACAATGAGTAAATAAAGCTTGCGGTGCATAGTTTAACTTTTGCCTGGAGACCATTTAATTCACCAGACATCACGGCAGCGCCGTTATAAGTGTGCCCTACCAATTTATTTTTGATACCAAAAAATTTTAATTTGTCCTTTAAAACACCAAAAATATGTTCTGCCTTATGGCTTTTACTCACGTCTGTAAAACCTAAAAACCTCTCATAGATATTACCACGTAACGCGTATCGAACAACAATTGACTGCTCTGATTCATCGTGTCCCCTAAAAGATAATTCCTGACAACTTAAAAAAATTACAATAACTGCGTGATTATTTTTTACAATTTCGTTATGTTTAATAGCATTTTCACGTTGGGCATTATCTAATGAAACATGGATATTTTGTTTTCCAAATAAATCTAATTTAATCTGGCTGTAAGTATGATCTTTCATATGTATAACACGTTTATGTAAAGCCCTAAATAATTCCTTTAAATTATCGTAACCAGATTCACACCACGGATTTTGATGTTTGCCCCTATTTGTCGAAACTAAAATGCAAGGCCAACAAAAAAGTTTGTTTTTTATTTCACTCCCAGTAAGCCATGAGTACTTGCTGTACCAATTATCTGAAAATGATCTATTACTTCCCTTACCCGCACTAATATTTATAAGTCGGGACATTTTAGGCAAAGGACGCCCCTTATTTTTAATAACAATTTGTTCTTCGTATGGAATTGATGAAAACCCATTATGCAAAATATAATTTACAATATCAGACTTATCAATACTTACAGTTTCTCCCATGGCTTGCATTTTTTAGGTGTTTACTGAATTTGTTTACACTTTAATTAAAAAAAAAACTTCTAATATGTCAAAAAACCCTTTAACCGTTAAATATTTACGGCAGACGTAACGTATCACAATATTACTTTAGAAAATAAAAATAAATCACAAAAAGATAGGCTAGTTCGTGCACTGAATATAACTTCAGTTTACTACAAAAATGAAATAACATTTCGTCCACGCTCGCAATGTACAGTTCGCGACCAATCACCAATCCAAATGAAACATCGGCAAATGTAAATCTGCCGGACTTAGTAATTAAGTTCATATGGAAAGAAATGTATATTTGGTTGCTAATCAACCAATATTCCGTTGATTTTTACAAGTAAAGTCAAGGTTGGGATCGGCTAGCCGAAAAAACAAAACGTGCATTTTCAAGAATTCGTAGGCGGATGGATGTCTCCGATATCGGAACATTTATTTGAAAAGTGTCTACGCAAGGATCACTTAACGCTCAGATTGGACGAATTCTTTTAAAAACCATGAATAAAATTTAGTCTTTATTATCTCACAGATATTTTTTTAGTTCACAAAAACAAATGACATCAACTGATTACCTGCCACAATTATTTATTGAAATACTGATTAAATTAAATATTAAAATAATCTATAATATCTATAAAGATGTGGGTCGGCACTGCCGACCCTGCCGCCCCTGACCGGCCGCCACTGATTGATAATATCATTTTAAAGTCGTCTACTTTATGTATTAGTCGTCTAAAATGTATAATGTAGATTTGAATTGTCAATATAAATGAGTCTGATAAAATTAAATTATTAGCAGAATTTTCAACAAGTAACAAATAAACAAAATTTGTTTAATTTACCAATGTTTGTATTTTGAGAACGATTTCCGAAGTGGAAATTGAAACGTCAACTTAATTTAACCTTTAATTATGGCTTATTCCATTTAAATAGTAATCACTTTAAAATGCCACAAGAAAATAGCTTCAGAACATTATTAAATTGTTTTGACTAATATTAATTACGTAAATATCTATATACAAATATATAAATATCTTCTATATAAAAGAATTTTTTATGTAAATGAATTTCCAAATTTGGAACAAGTATGATTTTATTTTCATATAAGTATTTCTCATTCTTAATCTAATGCCAAGATATAAAATGGTTGTTTTCTTACTAAATTATTTTAAGTTTGAAGCACTTCTCATTTGTAATTTAATACTACGTAAAAACGAGACTACTTATTTTTTTTTCCGGGATGACGTAATTCTCCCAGAATCTTTTAATAAGTTTTTGTTCGTTACAAAATAATAAATGTTAGCTTTGTTTTAAAATTTTCATTTTATTTCTTTGTCTGAGGTTTCCTTGCGAGGGTAAACTATTAAGGTATGGTGTCCAATTCATTTTAATTTTAAAGAAAATACCAACAGCTTATTTATTAATTTTGAAAGAATCAGACCCAAGCTCTTCCCGACACGAGCAAAAGAGCCTAGAATGTTTATGTACGTAAATAGTTTGATTATGTTACAACACTTACCACGGGACATAGACCGTATGTTGTATGTTGCCGGTATTATGCTTTTCTATAATTTTGAACTGAGCTCTTTTTGTAATTTCCTTAGAAATATCTTCATAGAATTTCTCAATTGTTTCATCTGTTGTACCTTTCTGATAGTTTAAGAACGATGTGTAAGACCCTCTCAGAGATTGCAGCAGTTTTTGTGACCAGATGTTTGATTCTTTGATGAACCAATAGTGGTACACCGTCGATATGTGTATTGTACCTTTTATGGGACTTTTAGAACATATGTTCAGAATGGAGTATTGTACATTGTTCTCCTAATAGTCTCATTTGACTTAGACCAAGGACATCCCATTTGTTCCTAGTTAGTTGTTCTTCTAGTTCATCCATTCTTTCAGGTGATTTGAGGGTTATGACATTGAAACTGGCAATATAAATGTATCCGATGTTATATTGAGTTTTTGCCTCTCCCAGATTCCATGAGGCTGGCCTCCTTAGAGGTGTGAGATTAAGTACTTACCTGGCGATCAGATCCTGTTGTTTTAAAACGGATTTGAGATTTGGGTATGATAATAATGGGGTTTGGGCCTGGTTTCGTCGAAGTAAGGTGTAGGCAACTCGCGTAGGCAAGGATGCTTTATCTCTGAAGTATATATATATATATATATATATATATATATATATATATATATCCTTGAAATATAGTCTTTAACGGATGTACAACGTGAAAAATATAAACGAGTTTTTATTTGAAATCTTTATTCCTTTCAATAGTGAAAATGTAGGAATGTCTTTATTCAATCCAACATATTGTATAATCATTATATTCAATAATATTATTATTTAGATAGTTTCTATCTTTTTAGGGTATGGGTTTTGCTATGCTAGGAAATGTACCACCGGTAATTGGAATATACATGGGAATATTTCCGGTTTTAATCTACTTTGTTTTAGGCACCTCAAGACATGTCAATCAAGGTATTTTTACATATTCTTGTGAAACTTTATCTAAAACATTTACTTTTAAGGTACTTTTGCTGTTACATGTCTTATGACTGGAAAAGTGGTTAGTCATTATGCTACTATTACCATAAAAGAAGTTAAAGATGCCTATGAACCAAAAGAGGGATATACAAATATTCAAATTGGTGCAGCGGTTACTTTTGTTGTAGCTTTTATCGAAGTAAGTGTTAAATATGTTTAATTACATATGTCTAGTTTAGTTACCATCTGGCAAAATAAAATAATCTCTAGCCAAATTTCTGGTAAGGTGAACCGGGGTAAATGTGACATATAATTGCTCTACATAGCGTAAAAGTGAAGCTGTAGACTAAAATTTTAAATTAATAGATTTCCTTTTTTTACAAACAGAATCAAAAATTACAAAAAAAATCAAATAAAGTCCATTGGTTTACACTTCTCCGTATTCTGGGGCAAATGTAGACTACTAATGTTTTCTAGGTTATAGAATGCAATATAATTGTCAGGGTAAGTGAAAATAAACCGCAAGTGTCTTCTTAACAATTAAAAAAATCACAAAAAATATAACATAAACCCTTTGGCTGTGATCAAGTTATTTGAAGCGCTCCTTAAACTTTCGCTAAATAAATCGAACTTAAAAATACGTGTATCGAAGCATTTTATTGAATCAAAAGCGACTAACTACTAAATAATTATTACAGAACATGAATACATAACTTTAACTTAAAAAAAGGGGAAAGAAACAAATTTAACAAGAAATTATTCTAACCTACTGCAAACGTTAACTGATTATTCCTACCACACGTAGGTTCGGGTAAACATGAAATGATGTCTCTATCTGCGAAATCGATAATATAATCTATTACTGGCCACCTAAAAGTTAAAATAGTTTTGGAAGTTCTCCTTGTTAATTTTATACTATATGACCCATATTCATTCGGAATCCCATCTACAACCTGATTAACACAGTATATGATAGTTTTTTTACTGGCAATCATAACAAGCACCCAGTGTCCAGCGTTGATAGCTGAAATGTTTCTATTTACCGACTCCATGAAAACATTCTCTTGTTCTTGTGACTCAAGTTCGTTTTCAAGATCACTCACACCGGAATCAAATAATTTATCTGGTTCTTCTTCTGATTCAACAATTATTGGCTTGCATGACTTTGGCTTTTTTCTACCTTTGTATGTATGAAGTGATTTGATATTTTCTTTTTTATTTTTCTTGGCCTTTACATTTTGTTCTCTGCACCAAAACAGACAAGTTTTCATTTCATACTAGATGAAGGTTTTTGTTTAATCTCTTTCTTCTTCTTCATGTGCCAAGCTCGATTATAAAGCGTTGGCTATGAAATTGGCTATAGTAATTTTGTTGACGGCAGCTCGGAAGAGAGATGCAGAGGATATGTTAAATCAATCTCTTAGGTTTTTTAAGC
Source organism: Diabrotica balteata (assembly GCA_918026665.1). Classification (NCBI taxonomy): domain Eukaryota; kingdom Metazoa; phylum Arthropoda; class Insecta; order Coleoptera; family Chrysomelidae; genus Diabrotica; species Diabrotica balteata. The sequence goes on along the minus strand of OU898278.1, from coordinate 107,384,963 downwards.
CATGACGTTTTTCTTCCACCTGGCCTTCTTCCGTCTATCTTGCCTTGTATTATTAAATCTTCTTCTTCTTCTGGTAGCACTACAACCCGGGGTGGGTCTTGGCTGACTGCACAACCTGCTTCCATCTCGAACGGTCGTCCATGATGTTTAAGTCAGTGGGTAGCCCCATTGTTCTCAAATCTGACCATATATTATCTCCCCATCGCATTCGTGGACGTCCTAAGGGCGTTCTCCCTGTCGGGACTTCTTCTCAGATTAACTTAATAAGGCGGTTATTAGGGAGCCTATGAACATGGCCAGCCCATCTTAGACGTTGGGATTTAATCTCTTGGACTACGTCGCTAGCACTATACATTTGTTTGACCTCGGCATTTGTTCTCATTCGGTATTGGTTAGTATTCGGATCGTGATAGGGACCAAAGATCTTTCTGAGGATTTTTCTCTCAAAGCATCTGAGTTTACTTTCCATTGATTTTGTCAGCGTCCACGTCTCACACCCATACATGAGCACCGGTCTAATTACTGTTTTATATATCCTGATTTTTGATGTTCGTGTTAGGCTCTTGAATTTAATAGTGTTATGGAGGCTATACATACATCTGTTTGCCGCCTGAATTCTCCCTTTTATCTCTTCCGTGATATCGTTATCTGTGGTGATAGTCGCTCCGAGATATTTAAAACTCTCCACTCTTTCAAAGTTATAGGGGTCTATTGTTATATTTTGTCCTATTCTATCTCGTCTCTTTTGTCTGTTAATGCACATATATTTGGTTTTCTCTTCATTGACCCTTAGACCGGTATTTTTTGCCTCTCTCTCTAATTTATACAAGGTTTCTTTTACATTGGTGACGGTATTTCCTACAATGTCAATGTCATCCGCGTATGCTAGTAGTAATTTTGGTCCATTTACTGTCAGTAGTTCTGTTCTAATTTGTGCGGTTCTTACTACTTTTTCCAGGATTATATTAAAAAGAAGAGATGACAGAGCGTCTCCTTGTTTCAGTCCACTGTTTATTTCAAACGACTCTGAGAGCTTGTTACCTATCCGCACTCTAGATCTACAGCCATTTACACAAACTTACGTATTATTAAATGGTGTATATTATATCTCTCTGGGTGGCGCATAACATGGCGCAAAATATTCAAGTTCAATGACGACTTCCGTAACTTTTCCCATCCGATGCAAAACAGCTTATTCGTAGGATTCTCTGATACACCCAGATGTCAAAGGCTTCCAGTTTTTCGAGAAGTGTATCCGTCAAAGTCCAACCTTCGACACCATACAAAAGAGTAGAACACATAACATCTCACTAGTCTAATTTTCAGACTTAAAGTAATATTGTTTCCACATAGCAGTTTCTACATCTTAAAGAATGCAGCTCTGGCCTTCTCCATCCGTATTCTAATTTCTTTGCTCATGTCCCAGTTCTTATTTAGATTACAACCAAGGTAAGTGATACCGTTAGTTCTCTCCATTTGTTCACTATAAGCTGTTACCACTTCCGGTTGTATTGGCGTTTTACTGATGACCATCACCTTTGTCTTTGCGGTGTTTAGCTTAAGGCCATATTCATCACACGTTGTGGTAATCCTATTAATTAGATGTTGAAGTTCTTCGTAATTGCGTGCAATTAACACTGTGTCATCCGCATATCTCAAATTATTAATATTGACGCCATTCATTTTTATATCACATTGAACATTATCCACTGCTTTATTAAAAACGAACTCAGAATAGATACTCCTCTTCGTATTTGAAGCTCTTCAGAAGTGTCTCGGCCAATCCTGATATTTGCACGTTGATGCCAATAAAGATTTTTAATAATGCGTAGGTCTTTATCATCAATACTTACCTGCTAATGAATGGCTATCATTTCAGTATGTTTTACTCGATTAGGCCTTCTCAAAGTCAATAAAACACATATAAACTGGATGTCCGACATCTCTGCATCTCTGTACCATAACCCGAATACTAAATAGTGCTTCTCTTGTTCCAAGGTTATTGCGGAATCCAAACTGTGTGTCACCAAGTTGTTGTTCTATTTTTTTGGTACATCCTAGAGTGCAAAATTCGTAGAAATATCTCTAAAACATGACTCATCAAGCTGATGGTTCGGTAGTCACTACATCTTTTTGCATTTGCTTTTTTAGGTATCGTCACAAAAGTCGACAGCAAGCAAGCAAGCAATTTGATTGAACCCAGTCTATGAGAAATGTTCACCCAGGTAGTACGATCGGGTGTAACAATTCATTGGAGCAAGGTGTGTTAACTCGAGTAAAAACAGGAGTCACCCCACCGTGCTCCAATGCTCTAGACCATCCCTTTCCCCCCTATAGCAATCTGATTCGCTATAGAGGCACAACAATCAGCCAAATGCTCTTCATGTGGAGGTCCTGGGTAATAGAACCCCAACATGGTTTCCTTACCGAATGCAAAAACTCAGGACAGCGCATCTCGGCTATATTCCTGTTATCTTAATATGGCTTATCCGCGAACTAAAATTGCTTACTTGGGCCTCAAGTCTCCGCTCTGAGTCCCGGCTCAGTTCGGCGACTTGGTGCTCAAGGGGGTTGGGCCCTACGTGCCCGGGTTTTGGGGTTTTTGATAGTTTTTTTGGTGGCCGAAGCCGGTTTTTTGTGTTTTTTGTAATTTTTTTTGTAGGTGACCTGTGGACAAAAAATCATAATTAGTGTATAATCTATATTATAATAAGGAAAATATATAAATATTATACGATACCATAATACAGATTGTATCCTAGTTGAGCTGCTGGGCCCACTGTGAACGAGGCGATGTGCGATAATCTGGGCAAAAGTCGACAGCCGCCAATCCGTTGGTATATAGCCAGTTTCATAAATTTCACAATTTTTGGGTCTTTGTTAATCGTACTGCTTGTTCAATTTCGTCCATAATTATGTCAGGTCCTGTAACTACTTCGTTAATTTCAAGCTCGGGCCTTTCATCACTAAACAGTTCCTCAATATACTCTTTCCATCTGTCTATTTGATGCAATTTAGTGATAATCAGTTTTCCGTCTCTATCAACGATGTTATTTGCCTGTTTTTTGTTCTGACCTGACAGTTCTTTTATTTTTTTTATACATATTAAATGAATCATGTTTTCCCTGTAACTCTTCAATTTCTAAACATTAATTTCTTTTCGAAATATGTTTGTTTTGCAGCTCTTATTTTATTCCTTATTTCTTTATTAATTACTTTATACATTTCGACGCTTTGGTTCTTAAAATTGCGTCTTTTTTCCATCAAATTCAAAATCTCATCGTTCATCCACTGTTGCTTTATTTGACTACTCTCTTTTAAGTGTGTAGTTGAGTTGCTTATAATCGTTTTGATTTGGTTCCAATGACCCTCGATGGATTCTTGTTGTTCATAATTCTCAAAATTGCTCTCTAAATTTTGTTTAATAGTTTCGAATATTGTATCTTCAAAACTTCTTAAGCGGAATGAATTTTCTTGTGTGGTTTCTGGTTCAACATCATTTTGTATGCTGTTAACTGATACTGATGACTCAATTATTTTTTGTATTTGCTTCATATTTGGGCTTAATGATGATGGTATCTTTGCTAGGCTTCGCTTTTTATCGTCAATTATTGTAGTTGAGGTACTGGCAGTTTGAACCATGTCTGCATTGATTTATCCACCGCTGATAAATTTGAGGCTTAAATAAATCCTTGTGGATAATTTGATCATTAAACGGGACTATACCAGCTTTTTTAAAATCATTTATTATGATAGTGGGTTTGGTTTCAGTCCATATCTTACATATCATAGCGGAAACGACATGTTTTGAAAGTTTTTTTTCCATAATTTTATCTTTGTCACTTCTAGGGATGGCGGTTTTTGGCAAAACACCGGTTTTCGGTTATACCGGTTTTTTTTGCTTACGGTTTAACCTGGCGGTTATAACCGGCCAAAAAAAACCGGCTTTTCCAAAAACCGGTTTTCGGTTTTTTTTAATCCAATAGGTTACAAAGTTACATTAACAATGAACTTTAGCTTGCGATACTTCATTCGACTCGATTTCAATATGATCAAAATTAGTACTATCAAAAGAACATTATTACCTATATAAATAAAACACGTTCATGCTTTAAATATGTGACGTAAGAACCAATAGTATCGCCTTCTATTATAAATATGCGGTTTAAATGTTAAAATGTTTACTAACGAAAGAATGAAAATGAAACTATTTAGAGTGATTATTGGTATGGCAATCGCAGAAACGCTGTTTAAGGCTGTTTTATCGGTGCACCAAAATTTTTTCTCTGTTATTTAAAGACGAAATGTCTCGAAATTTGGACATGTTATACAAAATTATGTTGCCTTTAAACTGATGGTTTTACTTTTTTTATTTTTTTGAATTTTCTGTTGAAAAATTGGATTATAGTGTTTAACGTTCTATTATAACCAAACTTTTCACGCCCATCAGTTGAAAGAGTTTTTTTTTCTGTAATCGTTGATTCTTTTTTCACCTTTCTGTGTCCAGTAATAATCGAGAAAAGCGTATTCAAACTTTGAAGAAAATTGCTAAAAAAATACTGAAATCTAATAGTGAAACGTGTTCCTCATCATTGTCGATGAGCTTGATCGTTATCGCATAAGTGACGTCAAATCTCATGAGCGTACGGTACGGTCTTATTTTTATTTCTCTATGGGTACGGTCAGTTAGTTCGCTTGAATTAGAATCCATTTTAGTTCTTTCATTCTTGTATTTTCTTTATCAACTTGCTTAGTTTTTACAGTTTACAGTAAACTTAAGTACATTGACTTTTAAATGTCAAATGTGGAATATTGAAAAGGAGATAGCAACATAGGATTCTGGTAACAATTCACTGAACTTGAATGGTTCTGGCTATTCAGACATACAGCAGCAGCACGCTGCATTAAATATACCTGTGATTTCCTACAGGCAGTATGCAAAACATACGGAAACAGTTGCAGATATCATTGGCCAAACACTTTGTGATTCCTTAGAAGAGGCTGGACGGGAGGAATTAGCTTTAGCCAAAGAAATTGGTGAAGTAGATTCCGACGGAAATGGGTTAATAACCGTTATAGCTGATGGTGCTTGGTCAAAAAGATCGCATAAAGTAAACTACGATGCTTCTTCAGGTGTAGTACCTGACGTTGTAAAATTTATTAAATTAGTACGCCTTTGATGGATAGGACATGTAATTAGGCGAGATGAAGATGAAACGATCAGAAAAATTTTCGACCGAACAGGACCAGTGGGAAGACGATCCAGAGGAAGACCAAAACTTAGGTATCAAGATAACATAGAGGATGATCTAAAATCCATCGGAGTTAAAGCATGGAGAAAGTTGCCAGAGGCAAAAGCGAATGGAAGATTGTTCTGAAGAAGCCTTTGGCTCATGACGAGCTGTAATGCCACTGATATGATGAAATAACTATCCACGATTTGTGTTTTATTCATCAATTGGATACTTTTCTTATGTAACTGCAACCTATAAATATATTAAAATAGTGTATATTCCATTCAGAGAACATTTTCCTCGCAGTGCGTCTCCTCGAAATACTTGCCAGATAAATACATTTACTATTATGATGGTTTCGCAGGTACCAATTTTTTATAGATAAATAAAAATATTTTTTGTTTAATTTTTACTACGCTAATATCAGTTTTCTCTAACAAATATTAACAAAATATTAATTATATATTAATATAAACAAAATTTAAATTTATTATAAATAAACACCATGGTGTTTTTTGCAGTCACGTTTCACAAATTTTTATTTAATACTATGTTTAGCTAAGACATATAAATTAAAAATGTGATTAATTCTTTTTAAAACATTATCTACGATAATTAATCTAAAAAAAAGTATTCCGACAAAACTAATTTGAATGGAGAATAATGCATTTATTTTAAACAACCCGTGGGCCGGCGCCACTGAATAAACATCCAAACTATTAGGAAGTCACGTAGGGTCTGACATAGCAGTGTAGAAAAGTAAGTGATACGCCCACTTCAAATCGCAGTATGCTATAACTGCGAAAACAGCCTTAAAAGTTAAAGACCTTAAATAATTAGGTCGTATTATTCCAAACACCCATAATTCAAATTTTATGGGACCAAAGGCGGCTCACATCAGATCAGAATTTAATTTAGGTCATAATATTTACCATATATACATACAATTTTAAGAGTGGGTGAATGATTTATGGTTACCAATACGTGCCCGTACCCAATGATGTTAATTGTTATGGTTTAGGGATCAAATTACAATTACGAATTTCCGGGATTTCTCATTCGTTGTATTTAATTTTTAAACAATACAGGGAAGTATCAAATATATTTATATTGATAACACATTTAAACGGTAAATTTCCGAATCGAAACAAACCTAATAACCTAATAACCGGTTTTTACTTTAAAAATAAAAAACCGGTTATAACCGGGACACAAAAACAACCGATAAAACGGGTTATTGCGAAGTAAAAAAACCGGTTTTCGGTTAAAACCGGTAGGTTTTTCCCATCTCTAGTCACTTCTCGAGCTGTTGATCCCATCTTTCTTTTAACGATCTAAATACTTGTTAAAGATCCAGAGGCTGCAAACGTGACTTGAATGTAGCGGAAGCTTTGTGAAGATTGATACGTGAACTATGTCAATCATAAATCAATAACGTAGGTCGTTTATCTCCAATAAATTTTAAAAAACTTACGATTACTTAAACGATTAATGGAGGAGCTTTTTGTCCATCTGCATTACAAAATCAAACAGTGATGCTTTCTTTCTCTCAGCCCTGCTGTTGCTCGATGAGTAGGTAATCCAGTCGGTGCTACTACTTTGGTCTTACTCGGATCCAGACCAAAACTTGTTTCATCAAGATTTCATATTTGACTAAAACTGAGATTTTCAGAAACACGTTTGAGCAATTTAAAATACTCGTTGACGGAGAAAGGATCGATACTTTTTTTTCTTGCAACTTCAATACTTTGCGCTGTTTTCATGGAAAGTTTATGAGCTTTTTTGAACCGATTGAAAAAATCATCTCCAGGAACGCCGTCACGAAATGGTATACGTATGTTATTTTAACTAACATATTTTCCGATCAACTCAACCACCTCCTTTTTGTATAGTCCAAACCCCCATTGGGTCATTTTTCTAATTCCGTCTGCAATACATTTTTCATCTACAGAAAGTACGGTGGGTCTTGCTTGTGTTTGACTTTTCATTTTACGGGTGCCGTTTACATGAGTAAAAAGTGTTTCGTTGGATATCGAATGTACTTTTGCCGCTCTATATAAGGTAAGTCTTCCACTTTTGTCCTCTTCTACAGCCACCTTTGAAGTATCAGCTGAATACAATGGCTGTCGCACTTTCTTTACATAATTGCGAACCATTTTGAAGCAGAACAGTGGTCTGAAATGAGTAAATTATTTTACAATTATACCTTAGAGGCAGTAGGTACGGTTTATTAAGTACTTATTTAATATTACAAAAAATTAACCTTCTTTGTCTTACGTAGCTATGCAGGTTTACACTTTCCCCTATGCAATCGGTTACACTTTCCCGCCAAATTACTTTAAGGGGTAAGTGTAACCTACAGGCTTTTTTACTTCAAACCATAGGTAATTTCAAATTTGATGCTAAAATTAAAAATAAAGAATAAAATTGTACTACTTACGAAATTTTTAAACTCCAAGAAACAGAAATGACTAAGTATAATTTTACAATAAATTTTACGAATTTATTGTAAAATAAATAAATAATCACAGTCAGTCTCTATGTTCCCATTTACGCCTATATGTTAACATCAACGGATCAATTATTCGTGACTCCCTTGGACCAGTTTTACACAGGAAAGTTTTTCAAAATTAGGTTTTCAATTAAAATTAGCGACTATCAGTTATTTGTTTATAATGGAAAAGGCATCATCCACGTCCGTCCAAAATTTAAAGAGAGATTTATTACCTACTAAATTCTCCCTTTATTTTGCCGCTAGCAGTAATGTGCCTTTTACACTAGCCAAGTGAGTTGATCAAGTCAATTGAATTTAAGTGACTTTCATTAAATTTTCCGTTTACACATAAAATTCAAATGAATGCATGCCAATTGATTTAAAATAGCGAAACTTGTGGTGAAGAAAACTATTTTGCAAACAGTTTTAAGTATAACTAAGGAATTAGTGGAAAATATGAAAAGAAAGAAGCAACAGAAAAAGAGAATATGGGTTAGAGAGTGAATTACTCGAAGAGGGATGTGAAGTGCCTCAAATAACCTTCTCCGTGAGCTGAAATTAGAAGATTCAAGGGATTACAAAAAAATTTGTGCAGTAGGATGCGGCTATGCCTGAAGCTCAACCATCTCGGATAAAGCTGGAAATAGTTTTGCGGTATCTGGCAACAGGAGATTCTTTAGTAGGAGTTTAGAATATCTATACAGAGTACAGAAGTCTACAATTTCATATTTTTTGGTATAGGTAATGGAAGCAATTTACAAAGTGTTGGAAGAATATATTAAGGTAAGAAATAAAGCACCAGTAATTACTAATAACATAAATTTAGTATTTCAAATAGCAGAAATTCTCTAAACTACCATAATATAATAGAATTCAGTGCTTCAGATAGTATATCAGTGGTTGACGATAGGTAACTGGAGTGTTCCCTGTTTATCATTTCTTTGTAGTATTACTGTGAATTTAAATCACTCGTTATTGTATATGGGGTGTTCGCATAATATGAAGAGCCTAGTTCATCTGCATGAGAAGCTTGATGTTAAGAAGATAGATTGCGATTTTCTTGTTGCTTCTCTTTAATATCTTGAATTCGTGCATTTGAAAGCAAAGTAGTGATCTGGGTTTGGACCTTCACCTCTCTGATAATGTTCAGACTGCGCAACTGGCTAGCAACATAGTGATAATAAATTTCAAACTCATCTTTTTTCAAATCTTCCTTAGCAGTTTCACAATTTTTTTATTGCAGACGATATTTTATCGTCACACTTAACTCGTTTTGATAAGGCTAGAACGAGATGTACTTGATGTTGCATGTTCAGATACTGTTGTATTTGATAATATTGATAGAAAAATTATAATTTGTCTGTAATATCTTCCGTTTCATTTCCTCTTGCATTTGCTATTTCTTGCGACGGGGCGATATCTTCAGTGGCCGGTCCTTCTGTTGAAGGGGATACGGTGCCTTTAATGATTTGGTTGTTGATTAAGAACTCTAAAAAATATATATAATGTTTAACATGAGCTTCGTATTAAATTTTGTATGTATAAAATATCAAATTATTATTTTTCTCCCGCAGATCCCTGCGGCAGATATTGAGTGGCGACGTATAGAACCGTTGTCATTAAAAATCCTCCCCATGCAGGTTCTGATTATTATAAGTATAAAGGTACATATAGTATCGTGTTATTAGCATTAGAGGACGCCGATTACTGTTTTACATGCATAGACGTTAGCGCACAGGGAAGAGCATCAGATGAGGGAATATTTCAAAAAAGTATCCTGTATGATACGCGGACGAGGCGGTAGTATTCGCTGACAGTTCTGAAACCCTCCAGTAGTTAATGAACAGAATCACACAGATCAGTTAGAGATACGGACTTTCACTAAACACTAAGAAAACAAAATGCATGATGATCTCTAAGAAGGAACAGCAATTTGGACAAATCAGTGTAAACGATCAACAAATAGAAAGAGTAAAAACATACATCTACCTTGGTACGAACGTCAATGAAAACTGGGACCATTTCTGAGCTTGTTAACCACAATAAAAACAGCCAAAATCGAATACCTAGGTCACATCATAAGGAACAGCGAAAGATATGGACTGCTTCAACTAATCTTGTAGGGAAAACTAGAAGGAAAACGTGGACAAGGAAGGCGAAGGATTTCCTGGCTGAAAATCTACGAACGTGGTTCAATACAACAATCACAAATCTTTTTAGAGCAGCAGTGTGCAAAGTGCAGATTGACATGATGGTCGCCAACATCCGAAACGGATAGGCACTACAAGAAGAAAGATCCTGTAAGAGAATTTCAAAAATTTACAGTTAAATATGCAATCAGAAATGGTAATTGTAGCAGACGATGCTTTCTCCTTAAAAACCTATTCCATGAAACTACTCTTTAAACGAAATTTGATATTACGAGTAAGAATATTCAATTATCGGTTTTGCAGAGCCCGTAGAATTGTTAAAAATGCTGTCGGAATTTTGGTATTGACATTCAAAAATTTTGGAAGACCGATAGCACTTTCTCCGGGAAAGGTTACTTCAATAGTAAAAGTAGCCACAGCTTTACACAACTGGTTGCGCAAATCTTCTGCAGCTATACTACGTTCCACGTCTAGAAAATAACATTGCGAAGATAGGGCCATGTATTTCTTATGGACGATAGCAACGCGGCGTTGCCACGACACACACAAGCACAATTTAGGGTTGTATAATTTGTATTTTCGTTTCCACAAACATGAATTAAATTAATGTTTTTTAACGTAATTGACCAAAAGTGCCCATTCGAAACAAGAGATGAAAAGTAGGGAAAATGATTTTAATTAGATAAATAGTATTTACAAAAGATAGTTTTATTTTATCTTATTTTAATTATAGTAACGACAGTTTATTTGTTTTTCGGTGAGAATACGATATGCCATGAATCATATAAATCAGTAGAAAATATTGACCGCTTGGAATGCGTATATCTAATTACTAATTGCAACTTAAAATAATACGATATGCGTATGTCAGCTATTTTATGTCGTCTCTGACTACATAATGATAATAAGACTTTTATTTAGTAGTTATTCTGACTTTACAGTTAAATATTAATTGAAAATGAAAATTCAAAAATTAAGCAAAGGGAATATCTTGGACATCCGTGCAAAAGAGAGTGTCTGAGGGTTTTGGCAACACTGATCTCCATAAGCGTAATGTTATTTTCTTTTTCTACTCTCTTATTAGTAAATTGTATATTACCTACTATTTGGATGCTAAGTAAATGCATCATAACAGATACTGACACGTAATGACTAGCACGTAATAAAAAAAATTACGCTTCAGTTCTATAAAAATGTGTAATATCACATACGCCTTGTAAGTCAGTTGGTCGAGTTACCATGGAAACGAATTAACAGGCGTTGTTTTGACAGGTTAAAAATTATTAATCTGTCAGTGTAAATATAGTGGTAATTTAATTTTTATTTTTATAAACAAAAATAATGGTAGAAAAAGTATAGTACACAACTTGAGTTGTAAGCTTATTACATGCTTGTAAAATTACTGCGCTCGCCGCTACGCGGCTCGCGCGCAAATTTTTTACTCGCATGTAATAAGCTTCTTACAACTCTCGTTATGTAATATACTATAACGTGAAACAAAGAATACTTACATTACGCTCGGGTTGGTCGATACAGAAGATTTGGAGACGGGCGCTATCACTTTAGGTTCTTGAAAAAAGCAAATGTCATTATTACATGCACTACATCAACAAGGTAGTAATAATAATAAATTATTCCCGACAAACCTCTGATGTTTTTAAGAAATATGTTGACTATTTCTGTACAAATGAAACAGTCTCATAACAATTAAATAAAATTAATACATGATTAAAATATTGGTTCTTGGTGTTTTTACTCGAATTTGATAGATCTCAAATATGTAAACATGCGTAGAAAAATGAACATAGGGTTCAATGAAATGATTCAAGTATAGTTCTAAAAGAAACAGATGGTAGAAAAAGAAAAATCAAAGAAGCTGCTCTAGTTATGCAAATTCCTCGGTAGAATGCAGACAGATCTGGTTACCCATAATTAAAGAGGAAGTTAATAAAAGGAAAATACCAGTATTAATAAGTCAGTAACATATTGAGGATACATCATTTATGTTTTTTAAATAACAAACATATAAAATCAGAATTTGGTGTCTATTGAGAATAAACTAAATATGTATAAATATGTATAACAGCAAATACTTACCATGTCGGGATAGTATTATAAGGTTTTTTCCTTATGATTTACTATTAAATCACTAACATTGGAATTTTACTGTCATCATAGCATGTAGTTGTCTTTGTAAAGACGAATTACATGCTATGATTTTTTTTCTGACGGATATTCTCAAGTTAAAGTTGATTTCATGTAATCGAATGAACTATCTTAAAATAAAGTCGTCCCAGGAACGCAACTCAGCAATATTGGCAATATCATTTTAACATAGTATAATATATGTCTGAATTGTCAATATAAATGAGTCAGATAAAATTAAACAACAGGTAACAAAAAGAAAATTTGTTTAATTTATTAATGTTTTTAAAAACAGTAATTTAGTTTTTTATCATATTTTATTCATATATATTTATTTTATTGCAGATAATTATGTACATCTGTAGACTTGGTATAACTGCATCATTATTATCTGAAAGTTTGGTTAGTGGTTTTACATGTGGAGCTGCATTTCACGTCGTTAATTCCCAACTTAGAGATATTCTGGGAGTTCCCATTGATAAACATTTGGGAAACTTCTCAATTCCTTTGGTAATTCGACTTTACTGTTAACTAGTAATTTAATAATAAAAAAGACGCATAATATAAGCTTTATCCATAAAAAATCATCACAAGTTTAAATGTTGAATCGGTTTTATTGTGAACTGATTACTTCATTCAATTTACTAAATTGATTAGTTACTAACTAAAGTATGTTTTGAAAAAACCGTAAGAGTTTTTTTTTAAAAACGTCAATATATACTCGCAGATTGTCAAACAAATACACGGTTCCAATTCGATCGATCTGAAATTTTAAGGGATTGTTATGGACTACAATACAGATCCTTTGGGCGCAATTACAAATATTTAGGTTGACTTTTTACAATAGTTATAAACAATTAATGATTTTGCCTTATTTTGCAGTTTTCGAAGCAACAAATTAATTTTACAACTTTTAGCAATCGTCATTTTAAAGCTTTAAAAAAAAGTTTTGTAATTTCACCTCAAATATTAGGAAAACATGGAGGATGACGTTTACTTAACAGGAAAATCAAATTTTATTTAGAACAATAGAATAAATAAGTTGTAAAATACGGATTAAACCTAATTTTTTAACGAACAAAAAATATTAAGAAAAACGTACACTGAGTGGCATTTGCTGGAAGTCTAGGGTAATACCGCTCAGTTGCCTTTTTATGATATATAGGCATTGTTATTCTTTAGAAAAGTCACATATCGACGGTTAAACTGCAAAACCTCGTAAGTCGATTTTTGGTCAATTATGACTTTTATACTTTTTTGGTTTATATTTTTCCATATCTTTTAAACTACGAAATCTTGTAAGTCTATATTTAAATTTAATGGTACTAGCGACATCTACAAAAACCTCGTAAAACTAACTGTTAGCAGAAAAGTGGTTTTGGAGTTTAATTTTGTGGGACTTCCAGAAACTATTTCATTACTTGAGTGGTGGTTGTCAATTTTGTTGTTGTGTTAATGAGATTTTGAGAAGATAATATCTATTGGTATTACATAATTTTGATAATGAATTCAAGAGGAAAATATATCTTAAGCTTAATAAAAACAAACAGTGCAGATTGCCAAGAGGGGTAAGTTTACTGTTGTACAATTATTTTTAATGTAATATTAAGGTAATTTGTTCGTAATCAATAAAGCGAGGTTATCTTTTTAGTATAAAAAGATGGTCAGGCATCACTTTTCACATCAGTGATAATAATTATGCAGATAAAACCCATGATTTAAAATCTTTATCTCAGAGTTTAAATAACAGTAATGATGATGTTATAAATTTAAATTCTGAAGAAACGGAACCATTTGAAGACAGTGGATCTGAATATATAGTGTCTACCGATGACACTGATGAAAGTGACCAATTTACCAATGAAGCTGAAACTGACAATAAAAATCAAACCAAAAAGAAAAGGGCAAAAAAATGGAATGTACACAAAGAAAAATGGGATCGCTCTAACAACAGAATAAAAAGAATGCGAGGTGAGAAATATGATTCCAAAATGTACGAAAAAACTACTAAAAAGTACGTAACCGTTGAAAGAAATCAAAGACAAATGGGTCCAGCTTGTGAATGCAAATTGTCTTTAAAATCATCAAAACTCTTTTGCAGAACATTTAGTCAAGAAGATAGGTTACAGTTATTCAATAACTTTTGGCAGTTGAATTGGGACGAGAAAAAAATGTTTGTAAAAGGCCTTGTTGATACAGCACCAATTAAACTACGCAAAGCAGGTAACTAATAATATTTTAAACTCTATAATAGGTTTACTAAAATAAATTTGATTTTAGAAGCCATTGAGAAACAGCGGAAAGGTACCTTATGTTTTCATTTAAAAAAGAATAGTATACGACTTCGGGTATGCAAAAAAATGTTTTTAGAGACACTGTGTGTAGGGGAGTGGAGTGTAGCAAGTTGGGTAAACGTAACTCAAACCCAAAATATTGAGCAATTGAATACTAATTGTAAATCCGAGCCAACGAAAAAGAAAAAGTTCCTAATTAACTTTTTTCAAAAGTTGCCCAAACTTGAAAGCCACTATTGCCTTAAAGAAACATCTAAATTGTATTTAGAACCGATGTGGCAAAATATAAACGAATTATATAGATGTTACACTAATGAATGTCGATCAACTAACGAACATGCTCCAGTAAGTCACACGTATTTTAGAAGACAATTTGAGGACCAAAATTTGTCTCTGTTTAGGCCAAAGTAAGTGTTTACTTATTGTTATTTTATTGCCTCCAATAAATCAATTTTTTTTAGGAAGGACCAGTGTGACATCTGCACTAGTAACACTGTTGGGACTGTAAGTAATGAAGATTATCAGTTACATATTATTAGAAAAAATGCTGCTCGCCAAGAAAAGGAAAAATTAAAACAGTCCACTAAAAACGATTCAACTAAATTGTTGTTCACTATGGATTTACAAACGGTTTTGAGTGCGCCAAAATTGCAAGTATCTGTTTCGTACTATAAAAAGGAACTTAATGTTCACAACTTGTGCTTTTTTAATCTAGCATCAAATAAGGGTGACTGTTACATCTGGCATGAGGGAGCCGGAAATATAAAAGCTTCTGACTTCACATCAATTGTCATTCACCAGATTGAAAAGTATGTAACAGAAGAAACAAAAGAAGTTATTTTTTTTCTGATGGCTGCAATTACCAAAACAGGAATTCAACTTTGAGTAGTGCTTTATCCAATTTTGCAGCAGCAAAGAATATTCAAATTTACCAAAACTATTTGGAAAAAGGACATACTCAAATGGAGTGCGACTCGATGCACGCCTGCATCGAGCGTCAGCTGAAAAATAGGGACATTTATGTACCTGGCTGTTATGTTCAAATTTGTAAAAATGCAAAATTACAGCATCCTTATGATGTTCATTACCTAGATCATCTTTTCTTTAAAGATTATTCCCAGATTGAAACATATCCCTCAATTCGTCCAGGTAAGAAAAAAGCTGATCCTACAGTCACAAATTTAAGGTGTCTAGCATATCGTCCGAATGGTCTTATAGAGTACAAATTGTATTACGAAGATGACTGGAAACTACTACCGCAACGACGCAACAAAGAAAAAGCAAATAATGCTCCGCCATTATCATATCCTACTGCACCAAAAATAACACTTTCTAAATTTAATGATTTGCAGGATATGAAAAACTTTATTCCTAAAGATTTTAGGCATTTTTATGAGTCTCTTGCTCATGAGTAAATAGAGGATATTAGCCAGTTATAAATTATCACAATTTTTATTTTTTATTTTTTTTTTATTCTTATGGACAGAATTTAATTTAATAGTGAATATTAGCAAGTTTTATAAACTACGGCTATTTTGGTTTTGATTTTTTTACTTTTTAACTATAAAGATTGGTTATCACTACTCGTTTTTAAGAATATTTTATAAGTTTTATACCATAGGTGATGTAATGTAATAAATTAACTAAAAATAATTTAATTTATTGCTTTTTTTTTAACCTCGAAAGTGGTTCTTTTGAGACAAAACCTCGTAAGTTTACTGACAGTTTAAGATTTTAAGTTGCAAAACCTCGTAAGTGGCTTTTTGAAAAAAAAAACAATGTTACTAAATTTTACGTAAGAGTAATGTAATCGTTACCTCAAAAGAACCCTACACTCAAAAAACGAGAAAACTGAATGTTAAGTCAAGAAGCCAAAACGTTTTTCGTCTCTCCTGTAAAGTTACATAAAACTGACTTACGAGGTTTTGCAGTTTAACCGTCGATATACACATTTTTGCCTTTTCACAGCCACTCTTGATAAACCCATCTAGCGCAAATTGTGCACCTAAACCATAGCTCACCATCTTTACGTAAGTCATTGCAGATTATGCAGTATTCATTTGGAGCTGCGTCATCGAGTTCGTCGTGATCGCAGAGTTTATTTTGATCTACAATTTCACCAGAAATCTATATTCCTTCCTTACATAGTCTGTGTTTAGCCGGCATCTTTTTTGTTGGATTGCTGTCTGTAACCTGATGTTTGGACTTCTTTCATTTCTTTCTTGCATTACTGAACTTACTTCCAGAATATCCAATTCTTTTAAAGTGTCAGAAGTCTTTGTCACTGAACACGTTTGGATTAACAGGATATATACCAGTCACCTCGAATCCTTTAACTACCTTCTCTACTATAACGATACGAGTATAAGCCTTATTAAACTATGATACTAAGTCATACGGTGTAATTTGCTAACACTGCCTTGGTTTTATAAAGATGTCCATTTCTCTACTGAATGCTATTGTTAATGGGCCAAAAGCTGTTACGTATAGTGTCTGCATTTTATGGGACGTATGCGGTGGTAATGAAGGAATGTGTATTCCATTGTTTCTGCAGAATGAATAAAAATTAAGGAAAGTATTCCTGCTATGGTTTTCCAGAATAATGTGTGTAATAACATGTAGTTTTGAAGTGTTGGAGCCATTCCAGAAATAAATCTTCAGTCATCCAGCCTGACTTACTGCATCGATAGATAGACCCAGGATGGATTCCTCCTTCTAATAATGGTATCATACTCTGTCCGGGTATATAAACATTGGTAGAATAAAAACTCCAGAGGCACTAATTGCACAGATCACAATGTGGTTTTACCTCGCTCCCAACTACTTACAACACTGACTTGTTTTGTCCTTTTTGGTCTATAATTTTGCAAGGATTTTGGACCGTAGAAATCCCTCTTTTATCTGCGTTAAATATCCTCATAGGACTAAATTTATGCCGCTTCATTAAGACTTCGAGGTTGGAGAAAAATCGTTTGAACTTCATAATTATTCAATGATTTCACTTTGTTGACGCTTGTCGGTTCTAGTTTCCTTAGACTTAAACTAGGCAAACCAGTGAGTTTAGTTACCATATTATATATATATATATATATATATATATATATATATAATATATATATATATATATACATATTATATATATATATATATATATATATATATATATATATATATATATATATATATATATATTTATATTCTTAACTTTAGTTTTTCAGCGTATTCATATACCACACGCCTTAGTTCAATTTGGGATATCACATAAAATAGTTTTGACCAAAGTAAAAATGGTTTACAATTTTCTTCATGTTTTGTAAATAATGCAGAACGTTCTAATCTAGCGGGACTGCATACGCCGGTTCGTATTCTATCTTTGATTGAACTATAAAGAGCAGTGCACACACATACCATATCTCTTGCTAGCACTGCGAATACTTATCCCATTTTGAATAGACTGCAAAACACTTTCCATCACCTCAACCATCAAGAAGCAATTTGCATAGTCCTTTTTCTTTCACGGGGCATCTCAAAAGTAATAAAAAATATTAAAAACCACACAGATTGAATTCAGATATTTAATTTTAGGGTAAATACGCTCACTATGGGTAATCCTGCTTATAGTGAGTTACGTTACCCCACTTTATTCTTAACTAATGATCAATAGACTAGAAAATCTTAAGAGTAGTCTGTTCTCTAAACTGAGTATATTTACAAAAATCTACATTAATATTTATTCATATACGTCAACATTACATTAATAACTATAGAAACACGGTACTTACAATTTAACACAAGTTTTTTTTTTAATGGCATTGACATTAGTCATTCAGCCAGTTTCAATAGATTCTCCAATCAGACAAATGCACATCTCTATCCCTAATCGAAAACTAACGGATAATTAATAGAAGAATATACGACAAGGAAACTTACAGGGTCACTTGCCTCTCGTCTAGGGGCCCATCAAGACATTCTTAGTAGACAAACAAAACTGGACCACGGATAAGGTGTTATAACATTTAGGGTAAACAAAGGGTACAAATCTAAATTTCCACACGATAATGAAAAATTTCATGCTCAAGTACAAATTCTATAGAACCATGCATGTGTCTGACAAGAAATCTATAATGATATTATATATATTTTGTGAGCCTGTCGCCAGTAGCGACTGAATATTGAATGGTGCATACATATTAAATTCGATTAATTTTTTGTAGAGAGAGTTTGAATGCTGTTGAAACTTAGGGCATTCAAAAAAGATGTGATCAAGATCATTCAGTTTTCCGTAATGTTTGCAATTATCATCTTCAATCACATTTATTTTATATTAACACAAGTTAGCATACTTTTACATCGAATATCTACTGAATTTATTCTTAATTACACCGACCTTACTGCACAGCGCAATGAAACGAACTGAGCTTGGGCGCTCGGTATCGTTAAGGCGCATACTGACTTGAGCAAATGTATTCGCACGAACACTGTGTGCGCAAATATGCTCAGATCTGTACGTCTGTCCAGTGTCCACATAAAGTTAACTCGCACGAATGATATCTGCCAGTAGTCGATTTCTGGACAACATAAAAGAATATTTACGCGTCAATTTGCTCAGTTAGGACAGTATTTGTGAATGTAGCGGTTGTGCCCGTACACTGTACAGATTGATTTTAGTTAAAAATTGTTTTATTAAGGATAACGGAACACATAAGCCAGCGTTGCCTATTCGCGTCCGTACAACGATTTTCGTAGTTAAATCTTTCTGAACGGCATTACCCACGTGAGCGTCATTCCCCATGTTCTTCGTAAGCTAAGCTTTGGGGCAAATACCTAATAATAACCAAAAAATCGAAAAAATTTCATTTTTTATAGTAAATTGTTAATAATTAAAAAAGAACTCAAAAATCACTGCAGAAAAAGTATAGGTGTTCTTTATATAGGCCTATACAACCTAAATAAAATTCAGATATGCACGTGGATTTGTCATAAAGAATGGAGCCAGGATTACTTTTGTCATAACGCATTGCTTTTAATTTTAACGATGATACTTTGTCTCCATTTTTATCTTTGACTCTATTTTTTAAGAACACCTGTGATACGGATTTAAGATTGAAAAGTCTGAATACCGTAATTCTTTAACTCTGTAGGCATTGCTCTTTTGTTGCGTCTTGTAGAACTGGTTAACTTAAAGATATTCAATAGATCATTCATGGTAAAAATGGCAACATTTTTCTTGGCAGACTCAATAGCACTGTGCATTGAGTCTACCTCCATGTACGAATGTCCATTCTCCATACAATTATGCTGCAAAATCTCAATGTGGGTATATATTACGACATACAAAAAAACAATGCGGCACTGAACTGATTACGGTTTTGGCCGCTGCAGGTATCAGAATATAAACTGATCTCTGGGATGTATTTTGGCAGAGTTTTTATCCACTTGTCAAGCAGTTCAGCTGCTAAAAGTTTGTCAGATTTTTTTGCTTCAGCTGCTTCGTCCCTTCTTTGTAGATGTTGCTTATATTCTTCATTAATATTTTTGTGCTTGTACTAGTTGCAAATTTCACACTGGTCTTTCTTGGGATTAAAAAATGACATATTATAATGTTTTCCAAATATTCTATGATAAGAGACATCACTAACGTGAGCTTCATATCTACTTTTACACTGTTTAAAATGAGGCTTAAACATTTTGGTGATTGACAAATTGGGATCCAAATATAAGCTATTTGAACTTTTCTGACAATAGTGTGATTTCATATCGGAAAGCTCTCAATGTGCTCCTTAACTTTTTGTACAAGTTTATCTGGAGTTTTATTGTAAGGAGCATGCCTTCAATGCACAGAGTTTTTAAAACAATTTTTTGCATACTTTAATAATATCTGAACTTTTCTTAAAATAGTATTTGCGGCTAGATTCATTTCTAGTACCTGTGCCGGCACGAATTCTGTAAACTTTTGGCAAGTGACTTATAACACATGATAAAATAAAGTCTTTTTGCTTAGCTACGTTTCTTTTTCATTTTTCTGGTTCTGGTTTTCTTCAACGTAATATTTTTTTGTCAGTGGCTCATCATCTGATTCTTCGTCGCTTTCCGGAGCATAGTCATCGCTACTCTCTAAATCTAATTCACTAGTAGCTTCCGGTTCACTATTCTGTTCATAATTACCTTTTTGGAAATTTTTGGAGAAGGTACATATTTCGTTATCAGTATATCCAGTGAAATTTTTTGATGATGGAAACTTTGTAGCTTCTGCGCCTTAAATAAAATATAAAAGTAAAAAATCTAGAGGTTTCAGTTTAAATACATGTTTATTATCAAATTCCTGTTTAAACGTGTAGCCCTATATAAATAAATAAGTACTAAATTAGGTAGAAAGAAATACAAAAAAAAATCTAGCCTCAATTTCTTAAGAACGACAATAATTACTTAATATTTTACTTACTTTCAGCCATGGACTTCAGCAGTCACATGCTCTTCAACACTATTAACGCATAAGAACCCTAAATACTTTCATGTTGGACATCTTTTGTTTAATATTTTACGGTTTTTAAATTGTAAATATTCTGAACCATCAAATAACAGCACGCAATTAACGGACAAGTAGTGCAATCTACTGACAGCCAAAAGTGACTAAGTTGATTTGGTCAGTTTTGTATGTAAGCAAAGTAGTCTTATGCACATAGTACTTATAGGCCAGTTTTGTTTGACAGTTGCATTGTATTGCATCTAAATGACAATTTTTCATAAATGGACATATTTGTTGAATGATTAATTTAATATTGTTTTAAAACCTTAGTTTAACGAGCCCATTCACTTATGCTTACTATTTTATGGCTAAAACTTATACCTACATACACTCAAAAGACTATATTTAATCACATTTTATTTTTCATATCTGTACCCCAGAGGTAAAGGACACTATCTCCATTTTCTTACTTTTCCAGGAGAGCAGTTTTAACATTTTTTAAATTTGTAATCAGTAAATACTCAAATGTTTCTTATATTTAACCAAGATTAATATACCTATTATTATTGCTGTGTGTATAATCGTTTTTGCTTCCATGAAGTGTTTAACTTCCCTAATAGCACACGTACGTCCAATGGACGTCCATAGTACGTCCCTCACGGACTTTGAGGACGTCCCTCGGACGTCCGCTTTGGTCCTATTTACGTCCGTTTAACGTCCTATATTGGTCCGAATGTCGCTGCGCCGAACGTCCTATGGACGTCCATTTTACGTCCCGAGCGGACGTTAGTTGGACGTACCGGGACGTTAATTGGACCTTAATCGGACGTCCATAATACGTCTGGAGGACTTACTTGACGGACTTTTGTGATGTTCTCGGACGTCTATTTTAGTGCTGAGGATATAAATTAGACGTCAACGCCATTGTATAAAATACTAAAAGTGGTGTCATCCTGTGCATATTAAGAATGTATTTTGGGAAATAAAACGTAAATGTTTAAAGGAACTTACATTTATTGTTACATTTATTTATTATTAACAAATGGGACAAATCCCCTGTCCAAATTATACAAAAATGCAACATTATAGAAATATAAAATAATTTTTAGTAATAAAACATAAATGTTTAAAGGAACTAACATTTATTATTACATATATTTATTAATTCATAACAAATGGAACAAATTCACTGTCAAAATTATACAAAAATGGAACATTATAGAAATATACACAAAATTACAGATAAAAATAAAACATACACGAATAAATACGTACACATTTATAAAAAGTTTTATTTAGCATTTTAGTGCTTCAAATAGTACCTAAACCTATTGATACAAAAGTTTCAGACCATATCTATGTGTGAATCATAATTAGTTCTGCAGTAAGGAACATGGAAATATAAATACTGACACAGTGAATGGGAGGAATATTAAAACAAACTAGCTGAAGCAATTCAGCAGATTGGTTATTTTATGAACAAGTTTAAAAATAAAGATTAAAAGGTAACACTTTTGATAAGAGAATCCAGATTAAAGAAATTGATCATACCCGAATAAGAATATGGTCTACACAATTTGCAAGAACAGTAAGATGCGACAAGTCAGTATAAATCTAATCGACATAAAAAATGTTTTTTTCAGTCAAAATCAGTCAGTAAAGCCTCGAAAATTTTAGGAATAGTAGAAAGAATTATAATGGAACGATAATTAGGAATCTAATTAAAAATACTTTGTAATAGGTATATATTTAAGGCCCAAACGGGCTAAGTTAAAAAGACAAAACGTTTTCGGAAACCATGTTCCATCATCGTCATGGTAAAATTTGCCATCCAAATTACATTATAAGGACACAGTTAATGATATGCTTCATCGGCTGTATATGGTCACTTAAGTGATAGTGTAAGTTTTTGAATGTTCCTTAGATTGATTTATGTTTAACAGTTACAAACCTTTTAAAATCAGAGCTATATGTGTGTCTTAAAAGTTTTATATTGCTTTTTCCCTAGCCAACTATATTTTCCTTGAATTTTATTGCAGACCAGCTTCTTATGGCTTCTCCTAACAAATTCGTTTATGGTTTCCTCACCAATTTTGGAAAGCTCATTATCCTAAAATATAAATCAACATGTAACAGTAATCTAACTACCCCACAAACTTGATCATCCATGCTTAATTATTTTAGTTTAAACTATCTAATTAAAAAAACAGGCTCTGTTAAAAAATCAAACAAACATTCATTTGCAAATTTTGGTTTCTCATAACCATGGTAAATGTCTATTAAATTTACAATTTTAGGATATATCAACAAATTATACAAACTACGATAAAACTGACTACTAAAACTCTTTTTTAATGAGATTCCATAAAAATTTACACACATTTCTATAACATTGTTTTATTGTGAAGATAAAAATATGTTTGAAATTTGAATCATATGGATCAGAGTAATTGTTCTCTGGGTGAAGCAAGAAGGGTTCTAGCATCTGAACTTAAATGAGAAAGATCGGAAACTTCTTTAAGATTTTTTAATAAATCACCTAGTATTAAAGTACAAAGTCCAGTTGAATAAATTATTAGAAAAATTAAAAACATCTCGATAAGGTTCTCCAGAATTCTCGTTACAACAATATTTAAACCCTTCTTCAGTTTCATTGAAAAAAAAGCTTTGTAAAGTATCATTGGAATGGTCGGCCACGTGGTAATTTGGATTATTTTAGGCACTTATCATGTTAATAAAAAGTTTAAATCGGAAGTATTGTAACCAGAACTACATATTTGAACTGAAACTCTCGTCAAAATTATCAGTTAGTGATTCCGAAGAGGTTTGAAGAAGACGGAATATGGGGGTTATTAATATTTTCAACAATCTTCTCTACGTTTTTCGTAACCTTCCTCTGTTGATGACGCTTAGAAACAAATCGTTTACTTTTAAACATAAACAATTTTAAGAAAAATGACTTACCTTTTTGTAATAAAATAAAAACCAATTCGGAAATAACCTAACAAAAATGGTACCAAACTTTTAACCATGCACTATTTTAAAAAAGACCAATGCACTGTACACTGCTTAAATAGAGTTATTTTATTTCTTTTATTAAAGCAATAATAATAATAATATGATTAAACTGTGCCATTTGTTTAAATTAAATAGGTATGACATGACAATGACAATATTGACAATTAATTTCATCAATCATCACATGTCATATCACATCATTATTTTTCATTATTTTGTCTTTGAAAAGACAAAAGAGACAATTATTCTGTGGAAAAGATTATCAAGATTCATCTTGTCGATAAAAATCATATTTTTACTTATTAGAATTAGCAAACATATATATTATTATCTTAATAACTAGAATAATAAAACAATTGTAACGAATTATTTAGAAATAAAAGATTTTTACACTTTACCCAAAAACAAAAACATGTTTTGGATATATTAAACTATACAATTTTTAATTAATTGTGATTTAACCTTTTCGCTTTTAATTATTTTATTAACGTAAATAATTTTTTATTTTATTGAAATATTTGCTATTTGATCCCATAATTGGAAAATGTCGGATGTCCAGAAAACGTCCGAGTTCGGACGTCCAGGGAACGTCCGAGTATGGACGTCCAGGGAACGTCCGAGTACGGACGTCCAGAGAACGTCCATATTTGGTCCACCCAAAGTACGTCCCACTTCGTACGTCCATAGTACGTCCATTTTACGTCCAGGGACGTCCGGACCAAAACTGGACGTATATTGGACGTCCATAGGACATTGTGTGTTACTAGGGTTCATATATACCTGAAGTTTACCGTTCATTACATAATTTTTGTTAAAAATGTGTAGTAGGACATAGTGCTGTTTACCTCTAACAGCTTTTTTAAATAATGTGACATTGCATGTTAACGTCTCTACGAAATAAACAAGACAAACACATCAAACAGCCTATACTATTTTATTAGATATTTTTATTTTATTTTATATTTTTGTTTATACTATTATTATTATATTGTTATAATAATTAAGTAAAATTATTGACGACAAGTCTCAATCATCTTTATCTTCTTGGGGGTAATCGTTTGTGGCTACATCGCTATGTGTTAAATTTTAATAAAGCGCATGATATACCGATGGAACAAAAGGCAATACTGCAATTAAGTCATTGTACTTTTGTTTTGTGATTGGTAATGGGATTACTGAGACTTGATTAAATTGGGCTGGAAACGTTACTTGCTGTCTTCGATACCTCATGAAGTCCACCTCATACATATTCTAATTATTTAAATCGGTCTTATAAAAGAGCTTTCTAATCTGTTTTTATTGGACTTGTATGAAAACAAATGTTGACACTAGAATAGGCTCTTTGTTAACATTCTTTTTTCTACTTACAATAGGAGGATTAGGTGACAGTTTCATATCTAATAGCGTTTTGAAATTTTTGAAATCTGCAAGTTTCATATTATGCACTGCGTATTTTACCTTAATCTAATGTAAAATTTAATGTCCAAAGCTTCCTTCTGTAGAAACTAATACAATTGTTCGTTAATAATAAAGGGAAACACTTTTGCAAATCACCAGATAGTACTTTGTGTTTTTTTGACTCTTTAGCCATTATAAAGTCCAATTGTTTTTAGTTATACTTAGATCCAATTAGGTGAGCATCATGATCACTCTGTACACTGGTTAGCTTATCTGCAGTAAGATTATTTTTTAATTGAGCGGTGAATGTACTGCATGTATCGCATGCAGTACATCGCATGTATTGTAAGTCTTTATTAAATATATTTGCGTACAACCACTTTTTTGCTCTTAGCTTTGGATCCACATGTCTTTTATTCTATTCATCAATGTACAGTTGATACATCTTTTCTATTGTAAGTTCTATGCCCAGATAATTTCTCTTGCTCCTTTCTCTGGAATAATTACTCTCGTACTTTGTGAAACAATTGATATATAATGTATACTATTTATGGTTTCGGTAGGAGTTTTATTGATCTACCTCTTTAATCGGCTTTTATTAAACCTCATGGCTTAATTTTTTTAACATATTCATTACTACTAAATTAAAGATACAAAGTTTGTTTGTTTAAAAACATAACCTTGCACACCTTCAATCGCTGATTGTTCACTGTAAAAGGTAGTGTAAGTAGTGTATTATTTTTAGATTTGGTAGTGTTTGGGTCTCTTTTTCTTGATCCAAGAGTCGACACATAAAAAGATAAATTGCTTTTTAAATATTGCGAACTAAATAAAATGATTACAATTATTTTAGTTCATGACAATTCCACCAGGTACCAGGGTACAAAACACTATGTCCGGATGTTAGTAGAGGTAAACAACACCAAGTCCACATGGTGTTGTTTACCTCTGACTGGAAGTGGACTTGGTGTTTATTAAAAAGTCGGCAACTTGCCGTAAAATTGTCTCTGGTCATAGTATGGTTTACCTCTGTGTAGAGCCAGAAAAGTTATATTTAAAAGTGCAATAATCCCAATTTTGATAAAAACGGACATAGTGTCCTTTACTTCCGGGGTACAGATATATTTTTCATACTTTATCAATTTTTAGACATTATACGATATTTTTCGAAGGATACATAAAGCGAATTACTTTGCTATAATCATGTCCATACTCGCATTTACTGCATTAATACTAAACCACATATTTCTGAAGGTTAGTATATATAAATATTTGACTTACAACTACTAAAAATTTATATATTTTCATATATGTAAAAGTTTTTTATTATATAGCCACGATGGAGGAAATTGACAAGAATTCCATTGCCAATAGAACTGATTCTAATTTTATTGGGAATATTTGCTATTGATATACTTCATTTGGAAAGAAAACATAATGTTACAGTTGTCGGATACATACCAAAAGGGTAAGCAAAATTATTTTTTGTTGTTTCCACACATGTTTTCAATGTTAGATAAACATTTTATGATCTGATAGAACACTTTTAATTTATTACCAGCAATTAAACATTCCGTAAAGTTATATTATTTATATATTCTCAATATTTTTTTGTTTTAGTGATGCAGAAAACCATTCTCTCTTTCTCTCTGTCTCTTTCTTCCTCTCTTTCTCTCTTTAATCTTGATCCCGAAGGCAGTGTAGAGGTCGTCGTGATGACATGTATCGTCTGTCTCCAAAGATCTCTGTATTTCGTCATTTTTTGCTTCTTCTTGCATTGGTCTATAACATAGTCATGTAATTTAGTTGATTCATCTTGTTAGAGATATTCCTCATGTTTTTTGGCCTTCTACCTTTCGTTGTATGATGATTCTTCCTATGTTTTCTGTATCTGATCTTATAACATGGCCAAAGTGTTTTAATTGTTGAAGATGGACTTTGGTGGAGAGTCGTCTGGAGAGGACTGCACACGGAATTTGCCAACATTTTTCTCTAACAGAACATTCCGATTGTCTCATTGTCCAAGATTCGCATCCATATGTTCGTATTGGGAATATTAAGCACTTAATCAACCTCATTTGAGAATTCGAGAAGTTTGACAGTCCTCCATATTTTGGCCATCTTTCCTACGACGATCTTTACTAAATTATATCTACGTTTTATCTCCTCATATGGTGACCCTGTATTTGTAATCAGTTATCCCAGATACAAGTATAAGTAAACAACACCAAACCAGTCAATAATGGTTATGTGTGAATAATTATTATGTTATATTTATCATTTTATTTAAAGTTTTGATTTTTACTTACTACGTCTTACGATCGCTAAATAGGTAGATAGAAAGGTCCTTATTAATAACTAGAATTAGTAAAAAAAGTTTAGTAAATTCAAGCCAATCATATTTAATAACACAAAAATGCACATTAGATTTCAATTTTTTTTTAATATAGAACAAAGAGAATAAAATTATAACGTTAACATTTTACTTATTGTGAAGGACAATGAATTCATTGTACGACAGGATTGTATTCTGTCACCCCTCCATTTTAATCTTTACTCTGAAACGATTTTCGATAGAGCCTTAAGTGACACTGAAGATGGAATCAAAATCAACGGACAGACTATTATTAATCTTCGCTATGTTGATTATACAGTCATAATAGCTGATAGCCAAGAAGCGCTACAACGACTAATAGATAGAATAAACACTGAAAGAGAACGACTGGGCTTAAAGATTAATATAGACAAGACAAAGGTAATGGTGATTAGTAGAACACGAAATATGCAATTAAATATAAGAGTTAACAATAATAACATCCAAAAGGTTCTTAAGTTCAGATATCTCGGTAGTTGGATAACTGAAGATTTAGATCCAGACATAGAGATACGTAGCAGGATTGAGCAAGCCAGAAGAGCATTTACTAATATGAGAACCTTGCTAAGCAACAGCAGCGTTAACTTAACGCTTCGATATCGCTTTATAAAATGTTACATTTACTCCATACTGCTATATGGTCTAGAAACCTGGACCATAAAGCCAATGTGATGAACCGATTGGAGGCCTTTGAAATGTGAGTATTTAGAGACTACTTAAAATTCCCTGGACAGATCACACAACAAATGTCGAAGTATTAAATCAAATGGGCAGAGAACGAGAATTGCTGCCAATAATAAAAAGAAGAAAAACTGCTTACCTGGGTCATATATTTCTAAATTTCAAGAGCCAATTCTTAAAGCCTATTACGGAAGAGAAGATAGAAGCATAAACGGGGCATCGTAAGAAATAAATACTCAGGGCTTAAAAACACAAGGGATTGGACAAACCTCGATCCCATGCACTCTTTAGAGCCACACAAGATCGAGAGGAGTATGCCAGAATTGTCGCCAACACCCACTAATTGGATAGGGCATCATAAGAAGAAAACATTTTACTATAGATTAAAAATTTAACGAAGTAAAAAATTAAGGTTACACCGTCATGTTCTCCCCTTGAATGCTTCTTCTTCTTGTGAAGGTAGGTACCTATTATCTAGTGATGTTGGCGACCACGTTGTGCCATATTAATCTATTTAAAGCAGCTCGAAATAAATCAGTTGATATTAGATTAGTCCATTTTCTAAGATTGGCTAGTTCATGGACGTCATGGGCTAGTTAGAATATACAGTGTGTAAAAGCCAAATGGAATAAATTCATTATTTAGGTTACTGTACATATTTATAAAAAATCCCGAAACACGTCAAATTTAAATTATAACTTGACATTCTTTAACGTGAAAATGCAACCCCTACCTTCAACCCCCTTAGAATGACAGGTACAACCCCCAATTTTTAAAATAGAAAGTATAGGCTTGTGATATATCGTTTGAAAGTTCTTTTCATTCTCCATTTAAAAATGTTGTCGCTTTCAAGTTTATTAAGATTAATTAAGATAAAATAAATTAAAATTATGTGGTTACCGAAATTCGCTACAATACAATCAAAAACTAAAATGTAATGCAAAACGTAATAAAATGATAGAACACAAAAAAGAACTATGAATGTTAATGAAGTAGATGTTCAAAATGTTCACCGCGAACGTCTTGTCAACATCCTAATCTCAAATAAAACTGTCTTCTAACATTATTTAACATAACAGGCGTGATCGACCTAATCGCAAGCGTTATTCGTTCTTTTAAGTCATTTAAATCAGAAGGTTTAGTTTTGTACACATGGCTCTCACATATCCCATAAAAAGAAATCTAATAATGTAAGATCAGGTGATCGCACTGGCCGTTCAATCGATCCTCGCCTCCCTATCCACCGATTGGGAAATATTGTATCGAGGTACTGCCGGACATTAAGTTGGTAATGTGGTGGTGCTCCATCCTGCTGAAACCATATCGTATTCGCTGGAACTTGAGGGTTTCCTGGATCAGGATATAAATTTGCCAACGTTGGAATGACATCATTTTGAAGTAGTGCCAAATAATTGTTGCCATTCAAGTTGCCCTCAACGAAAAAGGGACCAATGATATTGTTTCCTACAATCCCTGCCCAAAAATTAACCTTTTGAGGGTATTGAGTGGTTCTTCTCTCATCCAGTGAGGATTTTCCGTGGCCCAGTAGCGGCAATTTTGCCGATTAGCATGACCGTTAAGTGAAAAAGTACACTCATCAGAAAACATAACGTCTTCTAATTGGATAATATTGTTATCCAACATGTCCATCATTTGCTCACAAAAAAAAGTTCTCCTATCAAAATCGTTTTCCATGAGCTCCTAGTAGGTATCATCTTATAAGGATGCAATTTATTTTCTTTTAATATAATTACTATCGATGTATGGCTAGCATTGAATGTCGTGGATGCCTGTTTACTCGATGTATGTGGATTTTCCTGAAACTCAACCAACACATCTAATTTGAGTTCATCACCAGTGCATTGGTAGCTGCTTTTTTTATCTGCCTTACATGACCAAACTCGCGAAACTGCTTCTCTATTTTACTTATTGTTCCTTGGGATATAGGCGGTAAATTAGGAAATTTCTCATGAAATAGGCGAGTTACTTCCTGTTGTGTTCGGGTGTTATCTTCGTAACCAATCATTTGTAAAACTGTTATTTTATGCATTTCCGTTAATCTAACCATTTTTTAGAATTGAATTGAACGAACTATTTACTTAAATTAAAATACTGACAGCTTAATTAAAACAATTTACTAATGCGTGTTAAAATAACGTAGCCACGGAAATTATTTAAAGTTTTTTAATGGTTACCATCTAAAAAACCACATTGTTATGGTTTTTGTTCACTTTCTCATTATCAAGACCTAAATGGGAAATAAGTTTTGAGTATATTTTAGCGAATTTCGGTAACCACATGATTTTAGTTTATTTTTATCTTAATTAATCTTAATAAACTTGAAAGCGACAACATCGTTTGAATGGAGAATGAAAAGACCTTTCAAACGATATATCACAAGCCTATACTTCATATTTTAAATTGGGGGTTGTACCTGTCATTCTAAGGGGGTTTGAAGGTAGGGGTTGCATTTTCACGTTAAAGAATGTCAAGTTATAATTTAAATTTGACGTGTTTCGGGATTTTTTATAAATATATACAGTAACCTAAATAATGAATTTATTCCATTTGGCTTTTACACACTGTATGTCTACGATCAACGCCTCTCTTGTCCTCAATCTTGCCTTGTTGAAGCAATTGTAGAGTCGGTATTTACTATTGCGTATAATATGGCCGAAGTAAGCCAACTTTTTGTTCTTTATGGTGTTAATAATTTCTTTTCCTTGTCTTAGCGTCTAGAGAATAGTTGTATTAATTGTGTAGTGTATATTATAAGACCCTTAACATATGTCAGTAGCACCACATTTCAAATACCTTTAATCGTTTTATGGCATCCTCTGTAACACTTCAGCTTTCTACTCCGTAGAGAATTACACTAAAGAATTGAATGACACTGGAATGCTTACCCTATAATAAAGAAGAGTGATAAAAGACATTTATCCTTTCAGATTAAGTCGAGTGGAAGTTTTAAATTCTGCAAATCACTTAATCTTAATTATAGTGTTACGATTTTATCTCGATTTATTTTTTCTAGTTTTCCAAAACCATCAGTTCCACCATTCTCTATTATGCCACAAATAATTGTTGACTGCATATTTATAGCACTGGTGTCTTATATTAGCAATATGTCGATGGCTCTAATATTTTCTAGACAGTTTATGTATGAAATTGATGCTAATCAGGAGTTATTGGCATTAGTAAGTATAGAATAAAAGCTAAATTAGGTAACAAATAGGTTTCGTATATTGTAAATAATGATTATAATAATGTTTTTTCAATTCCAAATATTTGCTTTGTATTTCATGTTTTGTTTACTTATAAGTATTTCATTGTTAAATGTATAGGGTAAACTATCCAATGATTGGCACTCTAAGGAGATCGTATTAACAAAATTACCTCTAAAATCATCAATTGCTTTCCATATGATCGATATGTATTTTTTATGAATAGTTATCACTTTCGGGCCACTAATTTGAATATTTTGTAATCATATTTTGATTGTTATAGATAAATTTTATTTAATTTTATTGAAAATCGAAGTTTTCTTATTATTGGCACTCGTATACTATTCATTAGCACCATGTATTTTCCAATTATTGGCACCAATTATTTTGTGGAAGATACATATATAGGTACCTAGATACTTACCTAGGTAATTGAAACGATCACTTACACAATTAAAACAAAACATCAAAATAAAAAAATATTTTAATTCAGTTAGTTACAAGATATGGATATAGAGGAAAACAATACAAACCTAATAATATGCTTTGGACCAGATGAAGACGTAACAAAAAATGAAAAAGAATGAGTTCTGGGACAAATTACAAGAAGTGATAAATGATTGTACAGAGAAAATTGTGATCACAGGAGACATGAACAGTAGAGTGGCAAAAGAAGCAGAAAAATGGAACAATGTCATCGGACCTTATGGGAAGACAAAAATAAACAAAAATGGAAAATTACTACTCGAATTCTGTCTAGACAATAACCTGGTGACTATGAACACACACTTCCAACATAAAAAGATACACAAGATCACAAGAGAAGTCAAATCAAGAGATGAACAATCAATTATAGACTATACTATAGTGCAAAAAAACAGAGAAGAACTGGATAAGAGACGTAAGGGGTGAAAAGGAGTTATGAAATGGGTAGTGACCACTATCTACTAGAAACCACATTCAAATGCAAAAGAAAAGAAATAAAAAGAAATGAGAACATAAACAAAAAACACAAAGAAATAATAAAAATTTATAAACTAAGGGAAGAAACAACGAAGATAAGATACTCAGAAGAGCTAGAGAAAGTGATGGACAATGAACATGAAATAACAGAAACAATAGAAGAAAAATGGGGAAAATTTAAAAATGCGATGATAAAAACAGCTAAATCAATATGTGGAACTACAAGAAATAACAACAGAGGGAGACGTACATCTTGGTGGAAAGATGAAGTGAAAAGAGAAATAAAAGAAAACAAGAAGTTATGGAAAGAATACATAAAAGACAAAACACAACCAAAATATGAAAATTATAAGAGACAAAGAACAAAAGTTAAAGAGATAGTTAAGAAAGAGAAAAAGAAAAGTTTGGGAAAATTCGGAGAAAAAATGGAAGAAAACAGCACAGAAAACGTAAAATTATTTTATAGAACACTGAAAACCCTAAGAAGCAACAAAGAAACGAAACTAAAACAAATAATGAACAAGGAAGGAACAATAATAAAAGACGATAAGACAATAATGGAAAGATGGAGGGAACACTTCCAGCTGATACTGAATGGAAATCAAGCGAATACAATGGAGAACGAAAGCCACATCAAGAGAGTATACATGAGAAACATGGAAAATCCAGAAACTATAGAAAAAGAAGAACTAGAAGAAGCAATAAGAAAGATAAAGATTGGAAAAGCACCAGAAAGCGATGAAGTAGCACCAGAAATGATGAAATATATAGGAGTAAAAGCAAAAGAAAAATTGTTATACATATATAACCTAATATGGAAGAGAAAAGTAATACCCAGAGAATGGACAAATGCAGTAATTATACCTATATACAAGAAAGGAAACACAAGAGACTGTAAGAACTATAGAGGTATATCAATACTATGTGTAGCAGCAAAAGTATACGAAACCATAATAGAAAGGAAAATCAGAAAAGAAATAGAACATAAATTAGAGGATGTACAAAGTGGATTCAGGAAAGGACACAACACACAAGACCATATATTCACCATGCAACAAGTCATAGAAAAGGCCTTAAAGAAAAATAGAGAAATATATCTGAGCTTTATAGACATGGAAAAAGCATTCGACTCAGTCAAAAGAAAAGATATATGAGAAAGCCTAAAAAAGAAGCAAGTAAGTGAAGAACTGATAGAAGCAACAAAGAGTATATACATGAAAACAACAAACACAGTAAGAATGTCAAATATGCAGTCAGAACCATTTGAAACAACTCAAGGAGTTAGACAAGGAGGAAGTCTCAGCCCAGTGCTATTCATAAATGTAATAGATGAGATAGTGAAAGAATGTAAGAAAACGTTCAAGAAATACTGCATCGGTTGGAACAGAATGCAAATGATAAACGCTGAGATGTGTATATTTGCAGACGACATAGTATTAATTGCGGAAACAGCAGAAAAACTGAAATACAACTTAGAGAAATGGAACCTAGAAGCAAGCAAATACAACTTAAACGTAAACAAAGAGAAGACTCAGATAATGAAAATATCAAGGAAACAAGGGACGGAAGATCAACTAGAAATAATGATAGACCAACAAAAAATAATACAGACAAATTCATACAAATACTTAGGAACAGTAATCAACAACAAAGGAGACATCGAGGACGATCTTAACAATAGAATGGAAAACACAGGAAAACTATTCCAAGCACTAAATAGAGGATTCCTTAATAACAAAGAAATATCAACAAAGACCAAGATGACAATATACAAAACAATATATAGACCTACAGTGACATATGGAGCAGAAAATTGGATACTAAACAAAAGGCATCAAAGCAGAATTCAGGCAGCAGAAATGAAATACCTCAGAAGAACGATCGGAGTAAAAAGAACTGATAGAATCAGAAATGAAGAAATAAGAGAAAGACTAAAAATCAAACCGATTCTCGAATCAATCAAGGAGAAAAAATTGGCATGGTTCGGACATCTAACCCGGATGGACAATAATAGACAAGTAAAAAGAGTGTGGGACGCCAAACCAATAGGGAAGAACAGAAGAGGAAGACCCATTAAAGAATGGAACAGTGACATCTCGCAGATACTGCAGAGTAAGGGTAAGACTTGGCAGGAAGCAACTCAGATGGCATACAATAGGAAGGAATGGAGAAAGTTTGTCAAGAGCTAGGACACCTCAGAAGATTATAAAATATTGTAATATAAAGAATTGTATTATAAACGGCCCAACACCGAAAGGTACAAATAGGTCTACTGATTAAGTAAAGTAAAGTAAAGTAGTTACAAAATATAAACAATTTTTTAAATTATCAAAGTAAAAATCAAAATGCTGTATTCTTTAAAACATAATTTAAATTCTGGTAAAAAACCAACTAAAAAATCATTTTAAGTAAACAACTAAAGTAAAAGAAATCTTATATTGTGTTTATATTCAGGTATTCTTAGGATTTTTCTTAGTAAAGCAAGTGCTACAAATAAATTGTTGGGTGTTTTTTTTATTGACTTTGTGGTTTAAATCATATAACTTTAATGATTGTTGAAGTCAGTGCTAATCATGAGACAGACTCAGAGTTTTCAGCCGATGATACGACAAATACTATTTCAACGTTTTGGTTTGAAGATGGTCTCAAATATATCGGCAGAGACAAAAAAAACCATTTGGAAAGTTCACCGTGAGCGAAAAACTAGGAGTATTCGACAGCACAATATTATTAGTAAACTACCGGGAGTGAAACATGCGGCAAAGGATGCTAAAACTCCATATGAAAGTTGGAACCTGTTCACAACAGATGATATCATTGAAGAAATTGTGACGTGCACAAATTTGTACCTAGAGAAAATTAGAGGCAACTATACACGCGAACGAGATGTTTTAGATACTGACTGTGACGAAATAAAAGCAGTGTTTGGATTGTTGTACATGGCAGGAGTTTTGAAATCCGACACACCAACCTAAATGACCTATGAAGCGAACGATTCTACATCACCAGAGTTATTCAAAATGGTAATGCCCCTGAAACGTTTCTATTTGTTGCTTCGAGCGCTACGTTTTGATAATATTCACACAAGAGCTGAACGCAAATTAATTGATAAGCTAGCTCCAATAAGAAATATATTTTAGAAATTTATAGAAAGATGCCAAACTTGCTACACGCCTGGTGAGAACTGTACTATTGACGAAATGCTGGAGGGTTTCCGTGAAAGGTGCGGGTTTAGGCAATATATAACCGAGTAAACCAAACAAATACGGGATAAAAATATTTGCCTTGGCTTAGAGTCGTCTATTTTATACTGTGAAAATGGAGATTTGCACAGGAAAGCAGCCTGATGGTCCATTTTGTATTGACAACAGTCCAGCCAGTGTGGTGAAACGATTGTGTGAACCCATTATGAATTCAGGACGAAATTTAACCTGTGATAAACTGATTCACGTCAGTTCCTTTGGCCGAAGAATTAAAAAAGAAAAAAATAATAACTTTAGTTGGGACAATAAGAAAAACAAACGTGAAATTCCTGAAATATTTGTTGCAACTAAAGAAAGGCCAATTCGTAGCAGTTTATTTGCTTTTGGTCGTGAATGTCTATTCGTTTCGTACGTCCCAAAAAAAAAAAATAAGAATGTCCTGCTTTTGTCAACCCTCCATGAATATGACGAAATTGACGAGGAAAGTGGTGAAGCTTGCAAACCAGCAGTAGTTACTTTTTACAATCAAACAAAATCGGGAGTAGATTCAGTGGACCAACTGAAGAGTCTTTATTCAGTGGCAAGAATCACATGTAGGTGGTCATTGACTGTTTTTTTTACTATGCTAAACATCGCTGGAATAAATGACAACATTATATTTAGGACAAATGTATTAGATATGTATTAGATTCCTGCCAACAAAGACGTGAGTATCTGAAAATTTTAGCCAGACAACTCATTAACCCACATATGCAAAAAAGAGCGGCCCAAAACTTGCCATTTCTGCTAACTTTTCAAAAAAAAAAATATGTGAATCTTCGTTTGACACAGAAACGAGATGTTCCTGAGGAAAATATGCAGGTGCAAGGCCAAAATGCTCCTATTGCCCCAAGAAAAAAACAAACAGCGTAGTGTTTCAGAGCATTGTAAAAACATACAATCACCATTTGCACAGAGTGTGAAGGCGACGAAATTCCTGAATCTGAGTAATTTTTTTATTATTCTAGTTGCTGTTTCAGAATTATGCTTATTTATGTAGATGTACCAAACTTTATATTTTATTTTATTCCTTTTTGTATTTTGTTAAAAATATTGCCTTTTTTAACGCAGGGTTAAGTATAATTATATTCATTTTGATATTATTTTATCGTTCAAGTTATCGTATGTATACCACAGTGGTTTATCACTGTTATATGTTTTACAATATTGCTTTTTCTCGGATAAATGTAATTCTAATTGAACCACCAGTTAGAAGCCACCAGGGAATAGGTAAACGCCAAAATATGGCGAAACGACTTTTTAACAAAAATATACCTTTTAAGGCAAGACCCATCTGTCCGCGCTAAGTAGGGAATAAACACCGTATAAGTTACGGAGATATTCCAACACTAAATGTGCGACAGTTTTAAGAAGGGAATAAATAAAGGGAATTATTTCTTTCTTCAAACTTACGGTTTAATCTGTTTGTCACGTGTTTTTTGGCGGCCTACGGCGACATGCTGTAACTGTCGGTGATGAAAATACAATTCAGTTGCTGTTGACATCTACGTAAGTCTCGTTCTTGTTTTGTTTGTTGATATTTTAAACAGAAAAATGTCTAGTAGTAGTGATAGTAATAGCAGTGAGGACAGTAACATAAACATTTTTTGCGATTTGGCGACTTCACGGAAGAGAAAACGGGGTGTACGAAATAAACATTTATACAAACACGAGGTACAAAAATTACATCGTTTACACGGTGAAACGTATACTAGTTCAACTACAGGGCGTATTGTACCGGCAAAATCAAATACTGTTAGTGAGTGTACATGTAAAAAACGGTGCACACAGAAGTTTAGTTTAGAAGAAAAGCAAACGATTCTACAAAGTGTGTACAGTGGACGTCCAAAAAATGAACAGGATACTTTTCTTATGAGCCTCATAAACTGCTCGAAAGTTATTCGAAGACGATCCAAAAATGAAAATCCCAAAAGGCGTGACAATACTTTTCGTTATTTTATCCAAATAAATGTTGCAAGAGTTGAGGTATGTAGGCAAGCTTTTTCAATCTTGTATGCTAAAAAAAATAAAGCAATTTTTCGACTGACTTCTCTTATTGCCGAAGGAAAATTACCGGTGGATCACCGTGGTATTCATTTAAATCGTGGCAACAATTTAGATACCAATGTAGTTCTTGCGATCGATCATCACATTCGATCATTTCCGTTAAAAGAATCACATTACAGCACCAGATTAATTCAATATTTGGATGCTAACCTCAATGTGAAGATAATGCATGAAC
Organism: Diabrotica balteata; assembly: GCA_918026665.1. NCBI lineage: Eukaryota > Metazoa > Arthropoda > Insecta > Coleoptera > Chrysomelidae > Diabrotica > Diabrotica balteata. Next base: position 107,347,038 of record OU898278.1, on the reverse strand, counting down.
TCTTTTGCAAAAAGTATCCCGAACATGCCAACATCGTTAAATACGATTTTTTTAGAAAATACTATAATGATAACCATGGCTACAGATTTAGAAGACCACAGGTTGACGTTTGTTCAACTTGTGAAGAACTTGAGGCTAAAATAAGAAGTCAAACGCTGAATGAAAACGCCAAGCGTGTAGCAGTTGCAGAAAAGATGGTACATCTGAGACGAGCTAAAAAGTTTTACCTGAAGCAGCAAGAAGTGTTGAGACTATGTCAAGAAAAGGAAAATGTCGGAGCTATTGTTTTCGATCACATGCAAAACCTTCCGCTTTCAAAAATACCAGTACAGGAAATGTTCTATCTCAGAAAACTATGGCTTTACGTGTTTTGTGTCCACGATTTGAAAACAAATTGTGCAGATTTTTACACGTACCATGAAGGAGAAGCTAAAAGAAGACCTGATGATGTATGTAGCCTAATTTGGAAGACAATTCAGAATATGGATCCTGCTATAAACGAACGTCACGTGTTTAGTGACGCTTGCGGAGGACAGAATAGAAACAATACCCTGATACGGTTCATGCTCATGTTGGTTTCGACTGGACGGTTCGATAAAGTGTATCAGTACTTTCCTGTGCGTGGACATTCGTTTTTACAGTGCGATCGGAATTTCGAAACAGCAAAAAGACTTATCAGGAGAAAAGATAGGATTTACGTACCAGAGGAATACAACATAATGATCTCTACTGCCAAAACAAGAGGATTTTCGGTAACAACAATCACCTCAGACGACATATTCGACTTTAAAAACACTTGGAAAAATTATTACAAAAAAACGTGTAAGTCGGTGGACAAAACGTCTACATTTATGATATCCAAATATAGATATTTAGAGTATTCTTCTTCCATAAAGGCTACGTAACAGTTTCAGAACAAATAGATGGTTTTCTGAAACAGAGGTTTCTACTTCAAAAAAATGGGGTGATCCCTTCATTGCCTACTACCAGAGCATACAGGGCAAAAATACCAATAAATGAGAAAAAGATGGAAGACGTTCGGAAAATAATTCCATATATTCCAGAAGTTAAAAAAGAATTTTATGAAAACATTCTTACATGGCCAACTACTGCATCAGATAATATCATTGAGGAAGAAGGGTAGTTTAGGGAAATGTTTTTTTTTGTGTATTTGTTTATTTTTTATAAATTACTTTAAATAAAATAAGCTTTTTTATACAATTTTGTGTCTTTATTCATGTCAAAAAAATATAAGTTGTAAGAAAGGAATAAATCCAAGATTTTCTTTATCGTCTTTCTAGATAACGAAAATTACTGGATGGTTTTTCTCCAATCCAAATTAACTTATATAAACTGTACTTTATAGTAGATTTCATTAGTAAACAAGAAAAAATTAAATAGAACGAATAAACAGTTTTTATTGATTTCCCGAAAATCTACTTTTTGGATTCATTCCCTTCTTCTAACTGGTGGTTCAATTGACATTTAGTGGTTCCCTTATCATAAGCTCATGCCAAATGAAACTACTTGAATATTCGAAGATAATAAAAGTAGAATAAATAAATTTGAACTCATAGGGTTAACTCAATATGATAAACTAAATAACTCATTTATCCTTTTAATGAATTATGAAGTAAAATAAAAATGTAATTAAATTTATTTAATAGGGTGCGAGCAACGTCCTAGGATCATTTGTGTCATGTTTGCCCATGTGCGTTTCGTTATCAAGGAGTGTAATACAAGTTACATCAGGCGGTGTTACTCAAATAGTTTCGGTGGTATCTGCCTTTCTTTTGGTTATTGTTTTATTGTGGTGTGCACCATTTTTTGAAACTTTACCAAGGGTAAGTAGTATTTTAATTATATTGTTAATTTAGAAAATGTAATTTCTTTACTTCAAGTACTATAATAAACCAGAAATTCTGTATTACTTAATATTCTAACTGTTGATACTTCGTAATACAGTTTTCCAAAATATTTAGTTTTTTAATATACAGGATGTTTCAAAAAGGTATGTCATAAATTAAATCATGAATTCCGGGGACAAAAATAAATTTATTGAATCCAACTTCCTTAGTACAAAAGTGTACACAAAAAAAGTTACAAAATAAAAATTGTTTTTTTTGCATTATTTCCTAACTACTTGACATTTTGTAATAAAAATAGACACGTTACTTTCTTGTTCTGAAAGCATTTTTCATAAAAAAGAAACAATAAAATCTAAGCGCACAGAAAAATTTTAAGGGGTGTGTGCAGCCCTAAATCCCCTCAAGCTTATGAGTACGTTCAAATCAATTAATTTTGTGGCATCATTAGTTTAACACATTATTTTTAAAATTTTTTTGCCTCATCACTTTTTTCAAAAAACAGTTTTTAATGAGTTACGGCCCTTTTCATTAACCTTTAAAAAATTACGTGCAACTAAATAAATGGTTTAAATGAATTAACAAGTACAAAAAAGTCTATAACCTCCATAAATATGATATTACAATAAATGTTCAAAATAGCCCCATTTTCTTCAATACACATTCGGTATCGTTTTAATACGGAAAACTGAATGCGCTAAAGAATCATATTTTTCTGACGAAAATGATTTAGCAGCTTCAATTATTCTAACCCCCAATTGTTGTTCGTAATGAATTGTTACAGAATTCACTTTCTCTTTCATAAACCCCCAAAAGTAAAAGTTCATGGGGTTAAGACCTGGACTTCTGGGTGGCCAAGAAATAGGTGCGTAACGACCCTTCCAATCCACCGACCAGGATACTGCCTGTAAAGGTATTCCCAGACTTCATTACTGTAATGCGGTGGAGCGCCATCTGTAGAAACCACATATTTTGCATTATTGCAATATTCACATCTTCCAAATACTCATGTAAATCGCTTGCTTAGAATCTGCAAAAAATTATCACCATTTTAAATTTTTGGGAAAGAAATACTGGACTTATTAAATTGTTATCCACAATTTCTGCCCAAACATTAACTTTGATGTCCTTTGGTGATGAGTCGTTTTTTTTTGGCGTGAGAATTTTCCGTCGGCCCAAATGTGCTCGTTATGATGGTTTGTTATTCCATTTACTTCGGCGGTCAGATAGCTCAGCGGGCTGTGCGGCTGCCTCTCATTCGCTTCACTGTCGAATGGCTTAAGTGGATGTGGGATCAAGCCCCAGCTCGGTGTACAGAAAACAAAATGTCTAACGCAGCAGTTTAAAAATTCTAGATGAATCTGCGGCTTAGACTAGAATATGCTGGGATCTGATTGGCCTATGGTGGAGCAATAACGGCAAGAGATAAGGGCTTGCGGCTCGGTGATATTCCTCCATATGGATCCCTACCAGACGGGCGTAACGCCTAAAAAACCGGATATATATATATATATATATATATATATATATATATATATATATATAATAATAGATTAACTGTAGAACTCTACAGTAACATAAACTGAAGCATTAAATAACAACAAAAGTCACTTTAAGTATTTAATTGGTGACTTTAATGCCAAAGTAGGAAAGAGAAACGACAAAGAACAAGTCATGGGAAAGTAATGGAGTCGGTGAGAGAAATGAAAGGGGAGAAAGACTGGTTCAGTTTGCTCACTACCAAAATATGCCTATTGCAAATACATTCTTTAAGAAAAAGTCGAACAGAAAAAGGACTTGGGTAGCACCAAATGGAATCACTAAGAACGAAATTGACTTCATTCTAACCAACAAGATTGCTACAATAAAAAGACGTCAGTGTAATAAATAAATTTCAAACAGGCAGCGACCATAGACTACTCAGAGCAAAAATGTGTTCTAGACCTAAAACTAGAAAGAATAAAATTAATCGCAAAACCAACAATAACCGTTATAAATATTAGTAATCTAAAAGAAAACTTAGGTCAGTATCAAAGGACAATTGATGAAAGATTACATGATCAAATCGACAGCTTCTCAATTAATGCAAATCATCCTTGATAGTGCCAAAGAAATCGGAGGCCCGCAAGAACAAAACGAACATAGGAAACTATCTAATAAAACAAAATACAATGCTAAAACAAAGAAGGGAAATAAAAGTAACTAGCAACGTACAGAGAATACAATACACAGAACTTTGTAAACAATAAGAAAAGGTATTAAGGAAGACATAAGAAAATACAATGAAAGGCTGGTAGAAAATGCAATCGAAAACAGAAAGAACTATAAGAAAACAAGAAAAGCATTAATTATTGGAAGAAGCAAATCGTGGCTCTAACAAACGAAAACACCAGAATTACAGACAGAAATGAATAATATAACTCGTGACTAAATTCTATTGCGAACTATACAAAGCCCTGAAACGCTTGAAGAAGCAATCAGTAACCACGAAGATGTACCAGAAGTCCTTCCGAAGAGTAGAATCGACAATTTCAAAAATGAAAAGCGGTAAAGCAGCTGGAATTGATGGCATAACAGTGGAACTGCTTAAATACGCTGGCAAAAAGACGTGGAACATCTTAGCAGGTGTATTAACGAACTGTCCTAAGATCAAGATGCATACCAGACCACTGGAATACAGCAAACATAATTTTGATCCATAAGAAAGGTATAAAGAGGAGATTAAAAACTAACAGACCTATAAGTCTACTACCAATCATATACAAGATATTCACAAAAATCATCAACAACAGATTAACAAATGCATTACATGCTGCACAGCCAAGAGAGCAAGCTGGCTTCAGAAGTGGATTCAATACCATGGATCATATCCATACGCTTCGAGAACTAATGAGTAGAGCTACAGAATATGAAAATACCGCTAGCATTAACCTTCATAGATTTCGAGAAGGCTTTCGATTCTATATATCCCAAGGCAGTAATAGAAGCTTTGACCAACCAAGGCATTGACAAACCTTACATAGAAACTTTAGCAAATATATACAGACAAGCAAAAGCTAAGGTAACAAATTTATGAAAACACTCCAGAATTTCCCACTACTAGAGGCGTCCGACAAGGAGACTCTATATCACCAAAGCTCTTCACTGCAATTCTAGAAAATATATTCAGCAAAATGAACTGGCAAAACAAAGGCCTATGCATTGATGGAGAATACCTCAACCATCTAAGATTTGCAGACGACATCGTTCTAATTGCTAAAAATCCTGCAGAACTACAAGAACTTATAAGCGACCTAAATGCAGCTAGCAATGAAGTTGGCCTAAAAAATGAACTTGACAAAAACAAAAACCATGTACAACGAGCTAGTGGATGTCCAAGATGTAATAATAAATAATATTGCACTGGAGACAGTAGACGAGTAAATATACCTGGACAATTAATACATAAATCTGGCTCATTACTCCCAGAAATCAACAGAAGAATAAACTGGCTTGGGCAGCTTTTGGTAAAAATTCAGTTATATTCAAATCTAGGATGCCACTCCACCTGAAGAAAAAGGCATTCGATCAATGTATACTACCAGTCATGACATACGGCTGCAAAACTTGGACACTAAAGAAAGATATAATAGCTAAACACTCAAAGTCACTCAAAGGTCAATGGAGCGATGCATGTTAGGTATAACCAAGAGAGATCGAAAAAGAATAGAATGGATCAGACAGAAAACGAAGGTCACTGATGTAATCCACCGAATAAAATCTTTAAAATGGCAGTGGGCGGACATTTAGCAAGAAGAACTGACAATAGATGGTCCACTAGAATTACTCTGTGGTATCCAAGAGCGTCAAGAGAACAAGAAGACGTCCAAATTTAAGATGGGACTATGACATAAGGAAACAAGATGGTACAACATGGCACAGAAAAGCGAATATTAGACAGTCGTGGGCAGACATGAACAACGACTATGCAAGGGAGGCTGCACCATAATTGGTAGAATACGCTGATAATGATGATGATGATATATAATATATATAGTATATATATATAGTATATATATATATATATATATATATATATATATTCCATTTCTACTGAAGGTAGCCTCGTCGGTAAACAAAATATATTCTAATAAAATTAACATTTCGAGTGTTTTCCATTAACAACCAGTCGCAAAATCCAATCCTTTAAGATAATCTTCAACCAATAACTCTTGAACCATTGATAAGGGATAGGCTTAAGCAGCTGATCCTTCAAATGCCTCCAAACTCGTTACATGAGGAACATTTAGTTGAGCAGCTATTACCCTTGTACTTGTTCTAAGGACTTCTTCTATGGTTTCTAAAATGTCTTCATTAGTTGCATCCATTATTGGACGACCACTATTGCCAGCCACTTGCGGTTAGAATGTACCCGTTTCCGGTAAACGACGTTCAATGGTCAGAAATAATCGTCTATCGGATGTATTTCGATTAGGCTATTTTACTGAATAACGCCTTGCGGCTGCTGCACTATATCCTTAATCTAGGGAATATCCATTCACCTACAATATTTCCGATAGTTTATTGAAATCATAATTTAATCTGATCCAACTTACCCAAAGTTAATGCATATCTGCCATTTCCTGAAATGTGTAGGCCAGTGTAATATCAAAATTTTAATATTAAACTTATTCACACAATAAATGATAGCTTCAAATGATTGACTATTATTGATAGAACTGTTTGTAATTATTGCATCCGTAGAAACTATATGTAATTTTATGGCCAACTAGGAAAAAACTAGTTTTTGAAAAAGTGATACAAAGCAAATAAAGTTTAAAAAAATAATGTGTTAAACTAATAATGCTCCAAAATTCCTTTTGATTTGAACGTACTCAAAAGTTTGGGGGATGTAGGGCTGCACACCCCCCTTAAAATTTTTCCGTGCGCTTAGATTTTGTTGTTTCTTTTGTATGAAAAATGCTTTCAGAACAACAACGTAACGTGTCAATTTTTATTACAAAATGTCAAGTAGTTTAGGAGATAATGCAAAAAATCAATTTTTATTTTGTAACTTCAAAGGGATGTAACTTTTTTTGTGTAAACTTTTGTACTAGGGTAAGTTGGATTCAATAAATTTGAATTTACAGTTGCAAGTAATTCACATTACTTGCATCCTATCTAAAATTTATGATGTGATTAAATGCTTTTTTAAGGTCTCAAAGGCATTTTGGCAGTCTACATCCCAGCGTATTCTCATAAGGTCTCTCTGTAAGTCGCGTTAATGGTTTAGCGATATACTGCAAAACTTCTTAATAAACCTCCGGTAATAAGTACATAGTCCAGGAAAACTTCTCACTTGATGTTTTGTCAGTTGGTTTTTGGCCATTCCTTAATGGAATCGATTTTTCCTTTATTCACGGCCACTCCTTTACGTGACTATATAACCCAGATAATTGACTTTACCTTGAAAAATCTGGCACTTCTTGGGGTTTAACATTAATTGGGCAGCTTTAAGGCGATTAAAAACGTTTCTAAATTCCTCAAATGATCTTCAAATGTCTCCCCCAAGACGATTATGTCATCTAGATAAACTAGGCATGTTTTCCAAGATAACTCTCTCAACACATTTTCCATAAGCATCTCAAATGTCGCAGGAGCATTACAGAGTCCAAATGGCATAACGTTAAATTGCCATAATCCCGATCCTGTGGGGAAGGCCGTCTTTTCTTTATCCACCGGGTCCATTTCTATCTGCTAGTATCCAGACTTCAAATCCAAAGTAAAAATAATTTAGTTCCAGCCAATGTGTCCAGTGTATCATCGATCCGAGGCAGAGAATAACTATCTTTCTTGGTAACGTGTTCAGCAAACGGTAATCCACACAGAACCTCGTTGTTCCGTCCTTTCTCTTAACCAGGACCACCGGTGAGACCCATGGCTTATAGAAGGTTCTAACAGGCGTCCCTTCGTCCACAATTCCCTGTAGCCGCGCTACTATGATCGTTTCACTCTCGCAGGCACGACTGTATCTTCTTTAATGGCTGCTTGTACAGTGTTGTCATCATGTGGATGAAGAAATACCTGCTCGTTACCAACTTTGATTACCTTTATTCTTAAAATCCAATTGGAATCCGTGCGTATTCATTACGTCCATTCTTAATATAAACATCCTCTTACGATATCAGCAACTATAACATATGGACGAACTTTTCTGCTCCAGTTCCTAATTGTACCTGGATTTCTCCATGAATGTTGGCATTTTCACCTGTGGGGTCCAAAGTCGCAACCTCGTTGATAACAGTTTCTTTCGGCTATTTATAACTGTCGGCGTATAATGCTTCTTGGCGCTCCGGTATCCATCAACAACGTATGCTTTTTTACCATTTACTTCTCCATCTACATATACACTATCTCACGACATTTCAAAGAAGCTATAGTATGAGAGAGTCTTTGGAAAAGTTCTGGGTCGAAGCTGCTCCCCTAAGGCCGACCCGTTCTGATTTTGTCTTCGGTCTTATGGTCTTCGTTTCTTGTATGCCATGCTTTTTATTCATATTAACGAGCTGGTCAAGTTTATCTTCATCTTCTTCCTCTTTTTACCGTCCTAACTTTACTGTACCCGCCAGGCCTCTCTGCGTAGCTGACTCGTATTCGAGCGCGGCGGATAAGACATCAACCAGCGTTTTGTGATGAGCTAATCGTAGTGTTTTCTGCATTTCATGATCATGAAGATCATCAATAAACGTTTGAAGGATATACATGCTTCAAATGTTCGTGCCATATCGTGTATTTAAACCTCTTCTTAAGTGTTCAAAATCATCAGTCGCCTCTACGGCTATGGTCTGAAGCACATCTAAAGCATCTCCTTGAAGAGTGATAGTCAGGTTTACAGCCTTTTCTTTTTCAGACCATCCATTCGCTCTTGCAGCTGATTCGAACTGTTTCATGTACTTGTTCCATGACGATTTTCCGTCGAAAGTTGGGACTTTAATATGAACAGAACCTCCACTTCCTTCAAATTTCGGCCATGTTTCCAACTTACATTTCATCTCGTCTCCTTTTGTCTCTACTGTAATTGGATTGTTTCCTCTCTCTGCTATCCCTTTTTTTCCATCTTCTTTTCAATCTCTTTCCATATCTTTTCTTCGAAGGCCAACATATCGGCAGCAACTGGTTTTTTAACGAAGACATTCTATCGTCGAGGGCAGACATCTCAGAAACGACTTCAGACCATCCATTCGCTCTTGCAGCTGATTCGAACTGTGTCATGTACTTGTTCCATGACGATTTTCCGTCGAAAATTGGGACTTTGACATGAACAGAACCTCCACTTCCTTCAAAATTTCGGCCGTGTTTTCAACTTACATTTCGTCTCGTCTCCTTTATCTCTACTGTAATTTGATTGTTTCCTCTCTCTGCTGTCCCTTTTCTTCCATCTTCTTTTCAATCTCTTTCCATATCTTTTTTTCGAAGGCCAACATATCGGCAGCAACTTGTTTTTTTAACGAAGACATTCTATCGTCGAGGGCAGACATCTCAGAAGTGACTTTAGAGATTTCCAAGGAGATATTAGCAGAAACTTTGCTTTCTAGAGAAGAAATCTCGTTAGAAACTTTGTCTTCTAAAGAAGCGATGTCACCAGATACTTTGGCAATCGCCGAGATGACAGCAGCATGTTTGTCTTCAAATATATAAGTTTCCGGATCCAAACCCTCTTCTTTCAAAGCGTTCTTTAGTCGTTGGATTAAATCAGCCTTTTTTCCGTAGAAGCTTATTCTCTGTCTTCAAGATGTCTTCTTAAATCCGTAACTGTGAGCTCATAAATTGTAGCCATTTTCACGATTTCACAATTTCACTTTTTATTTAAAGTATCTCACTTCTGCACACCACTGTTGAGTCTTTATTAATTCTAATTTATTGTTTTTATTTTTAATTTACTAAAGGTTCAATATTTATAACACTCACAAATTTTATCAAAGTCTTTATATTATTTTACACTTAATAATTACAAATAATTTTATTTGCGTGCGATACAATTTTAACCCGATGTCCACGATCTCCTTTTGACTGCCGGCCACAATAAAAGCCCGTTATTATATATGAAAATACAGCTATTCGAGAGTTCAGGAGAATCCCTCTGATAATACTAGGCCGGTTATCATTCGACGGTTTCTGGAAACTTCGAACGGCCGTTTCAGGTATATGTCTGACAGCTGATCGAAGGGTCTCGTCCATTCTACAACATATTTAGTAAATAAACAACATGTTTACAGGTTTATTTTAATATGACGTAAGAATATTCTGAAGTAAAATATTTAATTGATCGTTGCGTGATTATTTTAAAGTGTGAAGAGGAATTTTATCTTTATGAAGATTTTTAAGTAGCTCTAAGCAGTACAATTGCCGAATATCAAGAACGTGAGTTTCATGAAAAAGTTGGTCTGAGGGATATGTTTTTCGTTAGATTGTACTAAAGATAGGTAAAGCATTTTAAGTTGTTCAACATCCAAAAACTCTTTTAAATAGCGGAGTTTTAGTAGCAGTCCTCGTATTTTTCTTATAATATTTTTTATTTGTATGTCCCATTTTAGGTGCCTGTCAATTAAAACTTCTAAATATTTTATGTACTCTACTTTAGATATTTGTTGTTTTTTATTTATTTTTAATGGATTAAAAGTTGACAGAGGATTTTTATATATTGCAAAAGGTATATATTTAGTTTTTTCATAATTTACTGTCAGTTTGTTTTTTGCAACCCTGTTTTTTAAATTTTTAAGTCTTGTTCTGCTATAATTTTAAGATCTTCCCAATTATCGGCCTTATAAAAAATTGCGGTGTCATCAGTAAAACTAATTATGTTTCCAACAGTTTTTAGTTTGAGCATGTCATTAACATAGAGTGTAAAAGTAGAGGGCCTAAAACGGTCCCTTGTGGTACGCCATAATGAATTACTTCAGGATCACTTTGTTTTCTGTCAGTTAAATAAATTTTTAGTAATGTCAAAACCCGTCCTCTCAGATCATACTCCTGTTTTTTTTTTCAAGTTTTTTTAACAAGATCTCGTGAGATATCGTGTCAAACGCCTTAGAGAGATTGACGAAAATGCATAAACTACGTTTATTAGACTCAAAGCTTCTGATATTTGTGATGTTAGTTTACAAATAGCATCTTGTGTCGATTTTCTTTCTCTAAAACCGTATTGGCAATCCGAATTATACTAAACCTATACAAAAAACTTTAAATTTAAATTTTTTTCAAATATTTGGAAAAAAGGATAACAAAAAGACTGGTCTGTAGTTAATTACGACTTCTTTATTTCCCGTTTTAAACAGAGAATTGATTTTGCCTATTTTCTGACATTCTGGAAAACTACCATCCTGAAAACATGCATTACACAGGTAGCTAACAGGGATAACAGGGATGAAAACTGAAACACGTTGATTTAGCGATTCTCAAAAATTTATTACTAACGGGGTTTTTTCTTGTTTTGATAATATTTGTTCTTAAAAATGCAAGGTTTTACCAAAGAGTCCCCCTTTCCAACATATATAATTAAAGAGGTCATGAAAAATAATTACTAACCACTTGATATTTTTTTTTCCGTTGATTAGTCAATATTTATGGGCTTGGTCCTACCTTAAAAAGTTGTTAGTCTATCACGTAGTAGGTTATTGCATTTTTCATCCAAATAAAACAATGTCCTATTTATTTATTTATCGTATGGCAATTACAACACATTTAGAACAAAATTACAAACACTAGTAATATAGGTATATGACAAACTTTAAATAATTACAAACAAACATCAAGTGTATTAACAAATTCAATTGACTCTGAAGTTGCAAACAGGAAGTCTTCAGGCTACCGTTATAAGATCTTGAGGGACACTCTTCAATAATGTGGTCGATTGTTTGGTCCTTCCCACAGTCACATTGAGGAGACGGATTCTTTCCCCATTTATGTAGCATGTATGCACATCTGCCATGTCTGGTTCGGATCCTGTTTAGAGTGGACCATGTTTTACGTGGAAGATCAAAACCTGGTGGCTTGTGGGTAATACAGGGCATTGTTATTTTGCCATGCAATCCATTCTTGGGACCACGCATTCGTGATGTTGAATTCCTCATGTATCATTCTTGCCGTTTTCATTGTGGTTTTCTAGAACGTAGACGGGTATTTCGTGCATCCTCGGTATCTTGTGGATCGGCAGGTTTTATATTGTTCATGATCTTTTTGTATTCACGTGTAAGTGCGTCAACTCGTCGTAAATGTGAAGGTGGAATGTGACTTAATACTGGAAGCCATTGGTGGGAGTTTGATTTAATTGTACCAGATATCATCCTCATAGTGCTGTGCAGCTGAGTGTCGACCTTTTTTACGTGTGGACTGTGTAGCCAAACTGGGGCACAATATTCAGCGGTCGAGAAAACAAGGGCTAAAGCAGTAGAGCGGAGAGTGGAAGCTGATGCTCCCCAGGTGGTACCGCAGAGCTTCTGTATAATGTTATTTCTTGTACTCAACTTTTGGGCAGTTTTTGTTAAATGCTCTTTAAATGATAGCGTTCTGTCTAGTGTTACGCCCAGGTACTTCGGTGTTTTTGTTGTGGGAAAAGTGAGGTATTTTCAAACCGTATGTTGAGTTCCTTTCCAGCAAGTTTATTGTTCAGGTGAAAGCAACTTACTTCTGTTTCGGATGCATTTGGTTGAAGCCGCCATTTGCGAAAATATTTGCTCAATATATATAAGTCTGCCGTCAGAACTTCTTCAGATGTTTCTAGTGTTCGGCATTGTGTAGTGAGGGCCCAGTCATCGGCTTATCCGAACTTTCTTGATTGTGTTTCTGGCATATCTGCTAAATATAAGTTAAATAGTAATGGAGAGAGCACTGACCCCTGTGGTAGGCCATTTTTAAGTTTCTTTGGTGGGCTGATATCTGTGCCCATCACTACTTGAAACATTCGGTCGTTGAGCATAGCTATCTATTAAACGTGCTATTTGTTTACAGGGAATTGCACGGAGAATTTTGTATATAAGACCCTCTCCATACTGTATCGTACGCTGCCGAGAGATCAATAAATGCGCTGAAGTTTTAAGTCTTCTTTAAAAACCCGCTTCGATGTAGGTGTGAGTGACATGACCTGGTCCGCGCAGCTTCGTTCTGGTCGAAAACCCGCTTGTTCGACTGGGATCACCTGGAACAGTTCTGTACTGATTCTATTATATATAAGCTCTCTAATAGTTTGTAGATGGCAGAGAGAAGCGCAATTGGTCTGTAGTTTTTTGGGTTGTCAGCGGGTTTGCCTGGCTTTGTATGGCTATTATCTTAGAGCGCTTTAGTGCTTGTGGGATATTTCCAGTTTCCATGATGTCTGTGAAAAATCGAGCCAACCAAACTTTTGTATACTTGCCACAATTTATAGGAATTCAGGTGAATATTATCAAATCCTGGTGCTTTTGCTGGCTTAACATCTTTTAGAGCCTCTGATATGTCTTCGCTGGTGAAGGGGAGGGAATGTTCCGTTTCTGTGGCTACATGTTTTAAAGTTTTAAGTTCTCTCTTTACGTAGATAGTGTGTGCTTTATCCTTTGGTTGCTCTGGATGTTTTTACTATATATGCTACGGCATCTGGCTTTACTGCTGCCTCTGGGCGTTTTGTACGGACACCTACTCCATAATTTTCTTAGTAATGACCATGCCTGTCTGCTTGATTTCTGGAAGTTTAGACTTTCTACTGTTTTCGGTCCACTTTTGTCTCTCTAGCGGCGTCTAGGCTGTACAGTAGATTCATCCGCTATTTGCTTGGTCGCCAGTTTCAAGAAAGCTCTGATATAGTTTCCTCGCTATTTTTCCGACCAGCCAGGAACATATTCTTTGCGATAATCCTCTTGGTATGTGTTTTTTGGCTACACTTAGCACGGCACCAACAAATCTGTGGTAGTTTTTGATATTCGGTGTAATACCACCCTAGACATTTATCTAGATCCACAGAGAAGTCAATCCAGTTGGCCTATAAAAAACAGTTATATAGTCCTACAAACGCTAGTCCAACAAAAAATTGCCATTTTCGCTTTTTTATTTGAACTAAACATAAAGTAAAAACATATGTCTTAAAAAGGTGCTGAAACTGTTGTTTGTGGTATGTCCAAGTTAAATATACTGTTTATATTGGATTAAGCCACAATATATTTTATTTCCATTGGCTTTGAATTGCTTCATCCATTCAGCCACGATATTCGATATAAGTAGGTATATTATGTACATATGCAAGCATATACCCACGTATGCACGCATATACATACATAGGTATTAATAAATAAAAAAACAAAAAATACAAAAAGGAGGTGAAACAATAAATTGACCAGTAGTTATTCTTCACAATTTATTGTAATAATAATTACATTTTTAACTACAAAAATTTGATGTTTCGGTTTCTGTCTTGATGATTAGAGATTTTGATGTTTGAGAACAATTTTAGAGATTTAAGACGAATCTATAATTTTTTATTCTAATTAATGTCAATCCATTTTCATTAGTTGCCGAAATATTTAAATCAACAAAAATATTAATATACTGTGTAATCAATAGAAAATATCATTTAATATTTTAAAGGCAAAATGACAGGTGTATGTACTAAATAGTACTTAGTGCAAATAAAATATTGTAGGTATAGTACGAGATTCTTCTTCTTCTTAATGTGCTTGTCCGTTCCGAACGTTGGCGATGTTGTTCGTTGCTATACGAAATAACTCTGGGCAATGTAAAATTAATGATTATCATATATATCACTCAGGTAACCCTAGTGGAAGACACGAAAATGGGGTAGGTATAATCTTAAATCAAGAAACTGCCAGACATGTTAAAAACTTTGTACCTATATCGGAAAGAATCCTCCTCCTTCAACTTAATACCTACCCAATTACATCTAACATTATCCAGGTATATGCCTCTACAGCTGACAAACCGGACGAGATAAGTGAAGCATTTTATAACGAACTATCGAACACCTTAAAACGCCTCCCCAGAAAGGATTTAACTTTGATTATGGGTGATCTAAATGAGAAAATTGGTAGGGGACAATCGGGAGAATTCATAGGACAATTTGGACTTGGAGAAAGAAATAAGCGAGGAGACCGACTGGGTGAATTTGTAGCAGAAGAAGAGTTTGTGATTACTAACACTTACTTCAAACTCCCACACAGAAGATTATACACAAGGAAATCACCTTAAGATACTCCAGGCCGCATAGTGAGAAATAAAATAGATTACATTCTGATTAATAAAAGATTCCGGAACAGCATCAGTCAAGACATACCCAGAGCTGATATCAAATCAGACCATAACCCATTGAATGGCAAAATTAGGCTCAGGCTAAAGAAGGTTAGACGTTAGTGTCAATCCAAAATTCGACATCAAGCTATTAAAAGACCAACACACAGAACATAGTGTAAAGCGGTATATACAGAACAATTTGAAATACCGTTATTCAATCGGATGTAATGGACCAGGAGCTAGAAAAGTTACATACAGTTTCAAAAGACATACGAGAGAAATTTCTCAAACCACCAAAAATTAAGAAGAAATCGTGGATGACAAATGAGATTCTAGATATGATGGAAGAGAGGCGAAAGTTCAAAATAAGACATGTCATTATACAAAAGAATCGATACAAAGATCAAAAAAGCTATTAGAATAGCTAAGGATACACATCTAAGAAAACAGTGTTCGGAAATACAGCAATTGCAACATAAACACGATACATTTATTATGCACAAACAAGTTAAAGAAGCCGTAGGCTTATACAAACCTAGAAGAGTTGGGTGTTTGGCAGATAAACAAGGCAAATCACTGTTAACTGTGGAAGAAAAACTAGACACTTGGAAGAATTATGTGGAAGTAACTTTTGCAGATGAAAGGCAGACTAATACATTGAAGACACTGAATGCCAAACAGGACCCCCGATTACCATTAAAGAAGTCACGTCAGCTATTAAAAGAACTAAAGATGGTAAAGCGGTATGGCCTGACGAGTTTTGTGCAGAATTTCTTACACTTATGGATGAACAGGGAATAAAATGGATAACAACTGTATTCAATAACATATACGTAACTGGAAAAATACCCCAAAGCTGGTTAAAGTCGACCTTCGTGACCATACCAAAAAAAGTAAATGCCAAGACATGCGAAAACTACAGAACAATTAGCCTAATGAGCCACTTACTTAAAACGTTCTTGAAAGTGATACATGGCAGAATATATAAAAAATGCGAAGAACAAGTATCATGGACGCAGTTTGAATTCCGCGATTCCTTAGGCACCCGAGAGGTTCTATTCGCTGTCCAAGTACTTATACAAAGATGCAGGGATGTTAACTGCGATGTGTATATTTGTTTTATCAACTACAAAAAGGCATTTGATAGAGTAAAACATGATAGACTTATAAGTATCTTGAAAGAAGTATGGTTAGATGATAGGGACTTGAGAATCATCTATAATGTATAATTACAACCAAACAGCCAATATTAAAGTGGATGATCAATTGACAGAGACCACTCTCCATATATAGAGGAGTGAGGCAAGGCTGCATTCTATCCCCAGTGTTATTTAATATGATACTCTGAATATATCTTCAGATATCAAAGAATAATGTCCTTATATCAGATATAAGTAGAGAACACGGACTTGATCTTAATACGATGAAAACAAAGTACATGGTAGTCAGTAAGCGTGAAATATTAAATACACAGCTTTTGGTTAACCAACATCCAATTGACAGAGTGGACAGCTACACATACCTTGATACCAACATTAACAGCCAATGGGATCACTCCAGTGAAATAAAACAACGCATAGGAAAAGCGAGATCAGCGTTCATAATGATGAAGTCTCTTTCAGAAGTCATGATTTACCACTTGCTACAAAAATCTCTCTCATTAGATGCTATGTAATTCTCTACCTTATTATACGGAGTAGAGGCCTGGACACTTTCCGAAGCTTCCTTAAGAAAACTCGAGGCATTCGAGATTTGGTGTTACAGACGTATCTTAAGAATTTCATGGGTGGATCGTGTGACTAATGTTGAGGTCCTACGTAGAATAGGCAAGTAATGCGAGATTATTTACAGCATCAAAGAGCGCAAACTAGAATATCTTGGCCATGTTATGAGGAATGAACAGAGATACGGCTTGTTGCAACTAATTCTTCAGGGCAAGGTATTTGGAAAGAGAGGACCAGGGAGAAGAAGAATATTTTGGCTTCAAAACCTGAGAAAGTGGTTTAATACATCGACAACCGGACTATTCAGAATAGCAGCAAGCAAAGTTAGGATAGCCATGTTGATCGCCAACATCCGGAACGGATAGGCACCGTAAAAAGAAGAAGATACGAAATAACTGTGTTGCGGTCTTTCTATACGATGCTCTCAGGTTAGTAAAACAGGATATTCTTCGTCCTGGGGCCCTTTTTTCTTTAATTTTACCTTGCAAAATGCATTGGGGTAGCTCGTATCTGCCGTACGAGATTGTTTACAAAGAAATAAAGGTTTTGTAAAGTTTATATTATAATATGTATTCTCGTAATAACACATTTGTTGTACAGATATTATAATAATAATCGATTAAAATCATTACTTATTACTCTTTGATATAGAGAAATTGAAACACCATGTCTTGATTCTTTCTCTATTCTTCCTGTAATGTTTGATATTTTGAATGTTAATCAATAAAATTTAAAAAGTAGACTAATTATATACATAACAAAAAAAATTCTTTATCGTTACAAGTTTCGATTTTTAGTGCGTCTTAGCCAGTATTATAGTTGAATCGCTAAAAGGACTAATATTCCAAGTTGCTCATTTCCAAGATTTTGGCGACTAAGCAAATGGGATGGTATGGTCTGGATAATTACATTTTTGGTTACTTTTTTTATTTCTATTATCTACGGATTGATAGCTGGAATTGTTGCTGCAGTTTTCAGTCTATTTATGCAAGGATATCACACACATACATGTATTTTGGGACTTGTGCCCAATACGGACCTGTATTTAGATATCGAGAGATATAAATCGGTGAGTACAATACAAATTATAAAACTTCTATTAGTCTAGGCAGAATCTGTCGACAAGCATTTTTTTGCTGGATTCACTTCGTGATTTTTGCGCCCATATTTTTGCCTTTAACTCGAGAGATATTGATCACCCAAAAAATATATAAAGGGTGTTTATTTAGAGGTATAGAAATGTAAGTTGGTAACAATTTTTTAACTGGCGGCCATTTTGACAGCTGTCAAGTGATTTATGTTTAGTTTGGTTTGACATTGACGCCTAAACAACGCTTCCAAATTGTGCAAATTTATTTTAAAATTCATGGTTCTGTTCGAAAACTCGTGTCGCGCACTACGTCCATTTTATGTCGACATAGGTGTCCCTCAGCGCAATTAATTCAAGTAACCATGGAAGGTTCTCCGCACTACGTTTACTCTAAATGATAATACGCATTCACAGAGACATAATTCAGTGCATACAGAAGAAATTGTTGCTGATGTAGAGCATAACATACAGCAAGACCCGAATCAGGCTATCCTCTATGTGTATAGGCGATGGATATGTGTCAATCCACTTTATGGAAGATGTTACGAAAAGATCTTGGTTTCCGAGCTTACAAAATCCAACTTGTGTAATAATTAAAGCAACACGATTACCTAGCAAGGCGTAGATTTTGTGAATGGGCCGAAAACGAGATTGACGTTGATCCTGATTTTCATAAGCGAATTTTGTTTAGCGATGAATCTTACTTTTGGTCAATTGGGTACGTTAACAAACAAAACTGCCGTATTTGTAGTAAAGATAATTTTCAAGTGTATGTTAAAATGTCATTAGATTCAAGAAAAACTGACTGTTTGGTGTTCTTTGTCTGGTGGAATCATTGGCCCATACTTTTTCAAAAACAACGCTGGCCAGAACGTTACAGTCAATGGTGACCGCTATAGAGCCATGACTATTAATATTTTTATTCCTTATTTGAACAACCATGATGTGTAGGAGCTGTGGTGTCAACAAGACGGCGCAACATGTGACACAGCTCGTGCCACAATTGATTTATTAAAAGAAACGTTTGGTAACCGCATAGTTTTACGTTCGGACGGAATTTTCATCCAAGATCGTGCGATTTGACACCGCCAGACTATTTTCTGTGTGGATATGTGAATCACCTGATTTGCGTTTATGTTGGTTTGTTCTAGCAATTATGCTGATCATTTCTTCGTCTACAAAAACGTCTGAAGTAGGTGAGTTCTTCTTTATTTTTCATGTTTAGACTTTCTGTATCCTATATTTTCTTTAAAAAAATTCTCATACGCAAATAGTAATCCCCAATGAGCCCCTGTATTTTCTTCTTTTCCTGAAGAATCTTGATTATCTGACTTATCGCTATCTGAAACAAAAAAAAAACAAAATGTAACAACATGTCAATAGAATATATAAATTTATTCAAATGTAGTCGTACATAACATCTTGTGCCATTCGCACATAAACATGACCTTATTGCCCTTGTACAATTATATAATATAGTACAATTATAATATAGAATAATAGTACATACACATAATAGTACAATTATAATTTTCTATCCTCTCTCGCAAGCTCATTGGGATATAATAAAATAATTATAACATGATATATGTACTTATAACATAAATAGCTATTATTTATTTCATTGCCAAATATGTATAAGTATATAAACTATCAGTTACGGCCCTATATTTATTTATTGATCTTTATTCAAACTTACCCTTAGTCGTTATCCGAGGTCTTTTAGTTGGTATGTCACTGCTGTTCCGTGAACTATATGTTTAGTAGTCAGGATGTTTCTTTAGACTCATTCTCAAATGGATCATCATTTTCATTACTCATATCTAATATTTAATCCCATAATGCATGAAGCCGGGCCTGTCCTCTCACATATCTCCACTGCAGTTCGCTTCATTAGCCTAAAGGTTAAATTCCGAAAGTGGCTGCAGACTGCAGACCGCAAACCGCAGACTGCAGCGACAGTGTCGTCTGCGGTCAGACCTATTCCGAGCAGAACTGCACTGCATCTACAAAACAGCGACAACAGCATTGCACAATGGGAATTTATAATAGTATAATATTAAAAGTCGTATAAGTAGGGTGTCAGACGCAATGAACAACGATGAATTAATGTTATATCTTTTGATGGAAGAAGAAGATGACAACGATCTTTTACTTTTGCAATATAAAAGAAAAAGGAAGCCAACTAGGTCTCTATTTAAAAATAGACAATTTGAAGGAAGTTATTCAATACTCATCAAAAATCTCTACTTCTTCATTTGAAAAACTCATTTTCAAAAGATATTCAATTGTTTTCACTTTTCAGTCAATTTGGAAACAGCAAAAATACGTGTTGTCACTCTGCGGTCGGCGACACTACTGGTTCTGGTGCAGTCCTGCAGTCTGCGGTGACGACGTTCTACTTGCGGTGGCAACAGTGCCGCTCTACTCGACATACAGCTCATAAGAAATCATATGAACCAGTAGGTCTGTCGCTGCGGTCTGCGGTCTGCGGTGTGCAGTTTGAAGTTTGCGGTCGTGTTCGGAATCGTACCTTAACCCGGCAACTGTGTTGTGGGGTGAAAATAACCCACGTCGTTCATTACCGCTTGTTAAAATAGTGGCAACATCGCCAGATTCGTCTGGCGCCACGAGTACCTTCCCATAATATAACAGACCTTGTATTGCATCATAAATTTCAGTATATAAATAAGATTTGAATGAGTGGTGTCGCCTTCTTTGGACTTGTGGGTGATTTTAACCCCACCACACAGTTGAAGTGCAGTATTATTTAGTTTTTGGGTAATTTTAACCCCACAACACCGGTTAATTATTAACAGGTAAGTTCTTATACTAGCACAACTTATCTCGATTTTTTTAACAGAAACATAATTTAATTGTTAGGAATATTGAAAATTGATTAGATATTCTTAATTTCAGACATATCGAAATATGTGTAGTTGGGAGAAAGAACAAGAAGCTCTCTTGAAGCTTTGGCAGGATGAATTAACTGGATCAGAGTTAGGATCAGAAAGCGAATCTGAAAATGAAAGTCAGCAGGTTAGCCTTAGTTCCAGTGAGGATGTTTTACAAAACCAACTTCAATCAGTGGAAAATTGTCAGCCTGGAACTTCTAATCAGGAAAGTCAATCATCGTCGGAAGAATCTTCTCAAGACAACAATAAGTTTGAAGATGATAAAGTAAGACAATCTAAGTTTTTTATCGGACGGGATGGGAAAACAAAATGGTCAAAGAACTGTCCTAATAAATCGGTTAGAACACGACAAGAAAATTTAATTACTTTACTTCCCGGTGTTCGAAATAATGCAAAACATTGCAAATCACCCATTTCTTGCTGGGAATTATTCATGGATAATATTATTGTAGAAGATATTGTCCAATGCACTAATAAAAAAATCAGTTTAGTCGCTCAGAATTATAATGACCAACATAAATATATCACCAAGCCTACGGACGCAGAAGAAATTCGTGCAGTTTTCGGATTACTATATCTATCAGGCGTTTATAAAGCCAATAGGTTAAATCTGGAGGATCTTTGGGCTACAGATGGAACAGGAATTGACATTTTCAGGCTAACAATGTCCCTGCAAAGATTTATATTACTTTTAAAGTGCCTACGATTCGATAATATCGAAAATAGAGACGAACGAAAAAGAGTAGATAAACTGGCAGCTATACGAGCTGTTTTTGATCGATTTGTATCCAATTGTCAACAATATTTTATTCCTAGTCAATACTTGACGATCGACGAAAAATTAGAATCTTTTCGGGGACGTTGTTCCTTTCGGCAATATATCCCCAATAAGCCGTCCAAATATGGCATTAAAATATTTGCCTTAGTGGATGCCAAAACATTCTACATTTTAAATTTAGAGGTATATGTTGGCTCACAGCCTGAGGGACCTTTTCAATTTAGTAATAGACCGTTTGATGTAGTAAACAGGCTTGTAAATCCAATTCGTGGTACTAATCGCAACATTACATTCGACAACTGGTTTACCAGCATACCGCTAATGGAACATTTGCTTAGTGAACATCGGTTAACATCTGTTGGAACTATTCGTAAAAACAAGAGGGAAATACCGACAATCTTTTTGAATTCCAAAAACAGAGCTGAAAACCACGCAATTTTCGGATTTAAAAAAGACATTTCTTTGGTGTCCTTTGTCCCGAAGAAAAATAAAATAGTGTTAGTAGCTTCTTCACTTCATCATGATACAGAATTTGACCACAAATTAAATAAACCTGAGATTATAGACTTTTATAATCACACAAAAGGTGGAGTGGATATGGTTGACGAAATGTCTGCGTTATATAATGTGTCTCGTAATAGCAAGCGATGGCCACTAACAATTTTTTTTTCGCTGCTTAATAATGCAGGAATAAATAGTTATGTTATTTATCAACATAACAAGCCAAATGAAAAACTAAAACGCAGATTTTTTTTAAAACAACTTGGTTTGGCACTAATTAAACCATATATTGAAAAAAGAGGTAATAATCAAAGAATACCATCAGACATAAGAGCGAAACTAAAAAGAAATGACAGCGGAGAGGACTCTCAAGGACCTTCAAACAAGAAACAACGAACAACATCCAGATGTGGAGTGTGTCCCCGTGGAAAGGACAGAAAGTGCCAAAAGAAATGTGTAAAATGTGACATTTTTCTTTGTCTTGAACATTGTGTATATTTTTGTTCTAAATGTGCAAATAATTGTTAATTATGCTTTTTAAACAAAAGATCATAGTTACTTTTTATAGAATTTGTAGTTTTTTTTTATTCTATATCTCTAATAAAAATTTTATTAAACAAAAATTGTGGTAGTGGTTTAAATATCAACTAAATTTTAGTATATTTTTTGAATCGTTGAATTATTAACGAAAATTTTTAAAATGATTTAACTTTGAAAAAGATTATATAACAATATAACCATGATTTAAAATCTTAAGGTTGCATGTAAAAATAAAATATTTTCTCAATTTTATAAATAAAAAAAAAATGGGGTGATAATTACCCCAACACACAGCTCCTGTTAGAAAATTTCACCACACAGTCGCCGGGTTTAATAATGTCAGATTTGCGGCAATGCACCCATGATTTTCTCGGGGAGTTTATTGAACTGTATAAAAGTTTTCCGTGTTTATGACAAGTGAAAAATAAAGACTATAGTGGCCGTACAGCCGCGTATGAGGAAATAAAAAAAATATAAAGAAATAGATGTGATGGCAAATAAAGAGACAGTTACAAGAAAAATAACTTCGTTGAGATCGGTTTACAAAAAAGAGTTGAAAAAAGTAAGAGCCTCAGTTACTTCTGGAACCAGAGAAGAAGACCGTCTTTGTGGTACTTTTACTTATCCCGAGGATGCCACGAGAAACTATAAACGATGATGAGGAGTGTTCTGTTGAAGGATCAAGGCACCAAGTAAGAAAATAAACTTTTTTTAAACACAATATAGGTCAACATTTCACAACAAATGCTTATAGAGATATACACAGTATGGTGCAGATGAAAGGCATAAATTCGTTATTTCATAAGCCGGCGACTGTGGAAAACTCCCGAAACAGGTCGATTTTTATTTTTAAATTATGATTCTTCGATATACATATATATCATGTCATCTATCTGGACGTGATGACGTAATCGATAATTTTTTTAAACGAGAATAGTGGTCGTGTGCTAGCTCATTTGAAAGTTTATTCAATTCTCTATTTAGTAATATAAACATTAACATAATTATATATACAGGGTGTCCCATTTTTTTTATTAAATAAATTGACATAAAAAGAAGAATATAATGTCATTTATTTAATTCAAAATACATTTTACTGCTGTCAAAAAATGTTTTCTGACAAACAAAAATTTCTTTTCGCTGAAGTAATTTAATACGAGTATTCAAGCTGCCACTCACTTTTCTTTTTGAATATTGGATTTAAGCAAAGAGAAATGTTTATTTATCATAAACAATATTTTTGACAGAAGTAAAATACATTTTGAATTGAATAAGTGACATACATTCTTCTTCTTGTGTCAATCAATTTAATTAATTTTTTTTGACACTTTGTATAAATAATTATTTATATTCTTGAATAGAGAATTGAATAACTTTTAACCGACCCCTATTCTTATTTTAAAAACTCATTGATTACGTCATCACGCCCACAAACTAACGAATTTATTCCTTTCATTTGCACCATACTGTATAGTTATGTATATTAAATTGTATAAAGCAATTCTCAAACAAATAGTTTTACAATAGGTTACATAAACATCGCACATATATTGGTTCTGTTTAAATCATGGTATCCTACCACGGAACAGCACCTTCTTGATTAAAGTACTCACTGAACTTATCCCTTACTGTTTTGGCACTAAGTAATGTTTGTCCTTTGATCCCGCGCTGTAGGTTATGGACCATTTCGGGATCACATCGTTCACCCAACTGTATTTCGTTGTTGTCGACGTTCTCGCTGTCAAGAGTTCCTGGATGACTGTAGTAATCTGTGGAATTTTTACGTAAAAAGTTACGCACAGCCATTCAAGCCAAAACCACTCTCTCAATATTTTCCACCTTTAAATTTATGGGTGTGCGAAAGAAACATAATCTGAATGCTAAAATTCCAAATGAGTTCTCAACTACTACATGTCGCGCTCTTGATAAGCGGTAGTTGAAAATCCTTCTATTCCTATTAAGTGACTCTCGGTTGTACGGTTTGAGGAGATCCGGCCGCATTGCGAAAGCCTCATCACCCACAAACATATATTCAAGTACCCGATCCGAATTCAAAAGTTTAGCTGGTGCAGGAATTTTCAGTTCATTGAACAATCTGAATATGTTTTCCATCACTGCGCCCAAACATGTGGGGAAACTGTCATCTCTTTCAAAGCCAGATGCGATGAATACCCACTCCGTTGAGTTTTTTGGAAACTAAAAAAAAGATCAATTATTACCTAAATGTACAGAGCGGCTACAAGTTAATTATATCTATTTTATCTATTTTATTTTTGTAAGAAACCAAATCTAACTAGATTTTTTTATTTATTTATTTGATTTTGTTAGAAACCAATTTTGTATATATAGAATACTATATAGAATTTTGTATTTATTTTTTCTCTTTTGACTTTTGTTCCAGAGTGAAACCCAAGAAGGGACAAGTGATGAGAAGCATGATAACATTGCATCTACTTCAGGAGATAACACAAGTAGCCTAATTGGAACAACTCCATCATTAAAACGTACGCGAACCGTATCGCGGAAGAAACAGCTAAGATGAACGGATAAGGAAGTACTGCAAATTTTGTCAAAGGCTGGACAAAAATTGGATTCCATCACCACCAGCGATACGTTTGACACATATGGAAAACACATCGCAGATCGTCTACGGCAAATGAAACCGGGCCAAGTAAAATTCGTCCAAAAACTTATTAGTGACGTACTATTCGAAGGAGAAATGGAATCTCTTAATGCAAACTGCAAGTTGAAAGTTACAAGACAGGAGAAATACAGTCATTAACATCATCTGTGGGGAATCCTATCCACCTCATTATGGACAAACAATCTGGCCTCAGTTTCTTACAACTCCAACAACAAGTTGCGCACCAACCTGGTATGGAACAACTTGCACATCTACCTGGCATAAAAGGCGTTCCTCAGCCTGTACCAGTACTGACAGAAATAGGAAAGCCAGTTACCACTTCTTCGTTAGTCGATTACGTCACAACTTCTTCTGATTCAAGTCGCTAATTGAAATTTTTCTTAGTAGTAACATTTTTTATGATTAAAGTAGTTTTCTTATGTAATGTTAAGTAAAGTTTTTTTTTAAAGTCTTTAAAGAGAAAAAAATCTAACGTCTTATTTTTATTCTTTTTGGTATTAAAATTAAAGAAAAACATTTTTTTTAAACTCTACCCTTTATAACTAATAAACAAATAAATCTTCAAAGGTCATTTTAGTAAAAACCTCCTTCCTTACTATATTTAACAATAACAATTATTATGTACTTACTTTTAAGTAGTTCTGTTTTAAAACCAAGTAGATTGCATTACAGGTTTCAGGAATTATTTGGCTTAACGCTGGTTTGGATATTATGGTTGTGAACTCCAAGTCCTTGAGGCTGCGTCCTGTTGCAAGATATCTGAGAGTTGCTGTGAGTCTTTCATGGGGTGTAATGGCTTTTCTCATGCAGGTGTCTTGTTTCAATATGTATGGTGTTACCAACTCTAGCAATTGACAATAGGCTGAGGTGTCCATTCGCAAATAATTGCGCCAGTCATCTGGTTCGCCTCTCAGTTCTTTTAGTAACGAGACGTGGGAATACTGGCGTCTTTTCAGAAGCCACTCTCTTGACCATCTAGTCTTTTCCCTCTTCATCCCCTTTTTCCTCAGTCGTAGTATCGTTATAGTTGAAAAAATAAAAGAAAGCAGCCGTGTTTCCTCCATAAAAAAAATAACACTAACAAACTTCACACAACTCAAGACTCTGAATTAGAAATGAGGTAGAAAACGGAAGGAAAAACGTAGTGTGTATACACTGGACAAAACGTACATTTTGTCGTACGTTTTATATGACCCACAAAATGTACAATAAGACGTAGTGTGAAAACGGGCCTTAACAAATACAATCCAACGTCACGCTACCGTTTTAGACAAGATACGACAAGTCTAGCCCGTGTATCCGTACTTATACACGCGGTGTAGAATAATAAAATGCTTTTCCAGACCACGTGTATATTTTTCGTACACTAGTTAAACTACAAAAAATATAATTAAATTATTTAAGCAGTGTATCTAAGGTTAGTTGATAAATAATTTTAAATACATTTTCATAAAAAAAATAGAGTGTGCGCACAGGACCCTTATGGGGAATTGGTGTGGCAGGCGAAAACACACGAAAACACGAAAGTGTTAAATCAAAGTGTTTTATGCTCTACTTTACATTCTCCGCTTCGATGTTTATTGCAGAGATTTCCAGTTTTATTTTCAAGGACGTTTAGGTCGTTCTAGGATTTCAGCTTATCTGCTCATCAATAATTTGTTGAACCCGGAAGTGGTTCCGTAGTAAGAGCTCTAGGTTTTCTTTTTAGGTTCGGCAAAGATGCCATCAGGTTTTAAGTAGGTCTAGTCCCTGTGCCGGATCCTTTAAAAGAATATTGTGGATTCTAGTGCTTCCTTGTATTGAAAATAACCGATTTATGACGAGGTAAATGTTAAAATCCTAAAGTAGGTTTTAGTCAAAATACTAAATAAATACCACGCAAGAATGTACAATAATTACCACAGTATACAACAATTAATAAGTATACTAAGTCACGTTTTAAGATATTTTAGCGAAGAATACTTAGCCGAATATACAGCAGCATAGACAAAACCATATTTTGTAAATATTTTCAAATATACAGAGCCACTTATATTAATAGGGTGTAACCAACGCGTCTTTTTCTTATGGAACATCCTGTATATTTTGAAGTTATACTTCCATACGCGCGGTCGACGTTGGAAATTTGCACGGGAGTGAATCAGTGAAATCATTACATATGTATGATATGAGTAAGAGAGAGACAGAAGATATATTGTAAAATATATAATAATATTATTATTTATGTGATATGTTTGTATTATTTATTAAATGTGTCAAATTATTTTAAGCTTTTGTATTTCAAAATAATAATTACAATAAATCACTGTATGACCGAGAACTGTCTGTGTTTGGTTTATATGCTGGTATATGTGAGTTCGAATCCCAATATGAATTTCCTTTTGTATTTTGAAATATTTAAAAACCCCACGTTAATCTTATTAAATATATTTTATGTAATATACGCAAAAATGCTAAATTTTAAAATAAAATAAATATTTACAACATAATCCGAGTTGTTGGTTTTTTATTTTTATCTTCCACAAAAATTTTTAGACTAACGAGTTGTTGTTTTTATTTATCTTCACAAAATTTTGGCATACTTATACGCGCGTTCGACGTTGGAAATTTGTATGTATTCGTATATATTGAGTGAATCGGCAAAATCATTACATATGTAAGATATAGGTAAGAGAGAGACAGAAGATATATTTTCTTTCTCTTTCTCTCTCGAGAATAAAAATGTTCCTTTTGTAAATATATTTAATATTTATTAATATTATATTATTTTTTTTCAATATATTATCATGGTAAATTAAACATATGCATAAGTAAGTTATATTATATATATAATATATATATATATATATATATATATATATATATATATGTATATATTGTCATTTTTAAATACTTATGAATATTGCATTTTAATTTGTATTGTATTATTATATTGAATTATGTTGCAGTGTATTGTATTGTATTTTTATATTAATAACAAAATAAACAATGAATTTTACTGCAGAGTATGTGAAATTTTTCTTTGCATTCAACTCCTTTTATACATATATGAAAATAAAAATATATATTTTCATTAAAATATTGATTCAATCCTTCATTTACCATACTCCTATTACAGGTCAAATGTTTATATACAGCAAACGATGCACCATATACCTGTATACCTAATTCTTTTTCTCTTTCTGCCCTCTCTTACCTCTAGCATGTGCATCTATGTAATGATTGTGCAAATTGACTCCCATATAAATTTGTAACGACGAACGCGTGTATAGAAGTATAACTCTACCGGCAGTCCCACTGGACTGCCACACCCGTTTTTTTTTTCATTTTTGGACTATACCCGATGTTCTCACTTTTTCAATACTAGTACTAATAATTTTTTTTGGACGAACATAGTCTCTATTCTTTACTATCTAAATTTCTGCATCCTTAACATATATATTAATTGATTTCATATGTTTGTCTTTACTGGGTTTTAGGCACAAGAAATTGCGGGTATTAAAATTTTTCATATATCAGGTGGTTTAAGCTTTTCGTCAAGATTCTTTTTTAATGATACACTTATAGAAGCAACAGGCATTGATCCAACTAAAATTTTTAAAAGAAGATTATGGCTCGAAAAGAAAAGTCTCCCACCAGAGGAGCAAGAATTTGAATATCAGTGGATAGTCGTTGATTTGTCCAGAGTAACGTTTATTGATCCATCTGCTGTAGCGTCGCTGAGAACTTTGCAAGAAGATTATGCCAAGCTAAATATAACAATATTACTTGTTATAATTTCAGGTATATTAAATTACTTACTTTCAGTTATTTTTAAACCATTTAGTAAACTAGAAAATAGCAAATAACCTTCTTATTTTCTTCTTGTAATAATTTTTTTGTTCTAGTGATTCAGTTATCTGTTTTCGTAACTGTATGGTTTTTTTTTTCGATCTGCACTATTGTCTCTTGGTGCCATTTATAAACATTTTGTTGTCCTCTTTCAATATTTTCTTGAAATATTTATATATAATAAGCAAATTTATCGATTTTGAATTGTAGTACAATGGTTCAAATAACATACCTTGACTCAATCTTACGCAGGCTCTCTTTTCGTGGTTCAGTATCTCTGCTGTTATATTTACAAGTAAGAGGACCATAAGGAATAATAAAGTACAAATATCCAATATCAATTTCATCAATATTGTATAGATAAAAAAAATCAATAGAAAATGTCATATGCAAAATTCCTCAATATAACATCAGCAACAAAAATTCATATACCTGATATAAATTGGATAAAATTATATCCCTGGCATGTTTTACAAATTGTAGGAGCAAATGAAAATTGTTTCTCTATAACTATTTCTCCATAACTATTAGTAAAAACCAAATTTATCTCTCTAAAATTGTCCTTTTTGAGGAATGTAAGATAAAAGTAGAACTTGAAAATTAGATCATCTTGTTCTTCTGGAGTCGGGTTTCTCCTGGTTGAGTGACCTCTCCTCCTGGTTAGAACTTTGCCCAAAGAAAGTATTTTTAATGGACAAAAATAAAAAAGAAACTCTGTCAATCTGGTTCTGTTTCCAATCACTTCAAAATCTGGTAGCCCCTCAAAAAGATCTCTCTAGCCTCACCTAAATAATTAGTATTGAATAAAAACTTATAATTGTTTGGAAGCTCTCTGCTTTTATACTGCTTAGCTGCAAAATCACTTACTTCACGGCTTACACTACTACACTACTTATTAAAATATCCGAAGAATGAATGACATAACTAATGACCGTAAGTAAGATAAAGCACCTTGATAACAGGGTTTAATAGTTATTATTAAATATCTATAATATATATACATATATATATACCATGCGGTCCATATGTATGGAATAAATTCATTTTTAGCTTTATTATGTACTATGTGAAAAAAACCTTAAACAGGTCGATTTTTATTTTTAAATTGACAATTTACAGTATAAAAATATTATACCCTTCTAGCACCCCCTTTGAATTATAAGCACCCCCTCGAAAATTTTAAATGACAAAGGGGGTCGTGTGACACTTTGTTAGAAAGGGATTTTAGTCCTCTCTTCAGCAATATAATTTTTTTTTTAATTTGTGCCATTATAACTGAGAAAATTGATTTTTAAGATGTAAAATTTTGATAATGTCTCTATCACAAAACAGTAGGTTAAATGAAGATATAAATATCATAATATTTAGAATGTATTTTTCAATATAATTTACAATTAAATTAAGTGTTCAAAATGACCACCATTCACTTCTTGACAATAACCGATGCGATTTTGGAATTCTCGTACAACATTTTGTACGACCTCGGGGGTTATTTTGTTTATTTCTTCCGTTATCCTAACTTTTAAATCAGCAATACTGTTTGGTCTATTAAAATATACTTTAGATTTTAAATATCCCCATAAAAAGTAATCGAGAGGAGTCAAATCTGGGGATCTAGCCGGCCATTCGATCGTTCCACGTCTTCCAATCCACCTATTGGGAAAAACCTCGTTTAAATAATTTCTAACTATACGTGCAAAATGCGGTGGAGCTCCGTCTTGTTGGTAGTAAATAGATCGATCTATTTCATTTGGATAATCACCATCTGGAAAAGATCTTCGTAATGTAGGCACTAAAAAGTTAATCAAAAAATCTAGATAAACCTCACCATCAACTGTGCCCTCAAAAAAATAAGGACCAATAATTTTATTGTTAATAATACCAGCCCAAACGTTAACTTTTTTAGGATATTGCGTGTGACTCTCACACACCCAGTGAGGATTTTCTCTGCTCCAATATCTACAGTTCTGTTTGTTAACCGTTCCGTTTAAATGAAACGTCGCTTCATCAGAAAACATTATTTTGTTTATGAACTGCAAATCCGCGTTCATTCTGTCCATCATTATTTCACAGAATTCTTGCCTTCTATCAGGATCATCTTCATTTAACTCCTGAACCAACTGAAGTTTGTAAGGGTGATATTTTTCTTTGTGCAAAATTCTCAAAATAGATGATTTACTTACATCATTGACGGCGGCAAGTTCTCGAGTTGTCTTATGCGGATTTTCCTCAATCTCTAGAAGTACATCTAACTTTTTTTCATCAGTAAATTTAATAGTTCTACCTGGTTTGTCAATATTTTTTACATGTCCAGAATAACGAAACTTCTTTTCAATTTTGCTAACTGTAGACTGTGAAACTTGTTGACCAGGGTATTTATCATTAAACATTTCACAAACCTCCTTTTGAGTTCTTGTTTTGTTACCACAACCAATCATAATTAAAATGTCTATTCTTTGAGTCTCTGACAAATGAGCCATAATTAAATTTAATCCGCGCAAAAATATTTTACTAACTTTAAATACCTAGATGACAGCAGCCTACTCGATTCATATCAATAGTTTATTTGGCTTTTTAACTAATATTTTATTATCTTCAAAGTTTTTTCCCTAATTTTTAGCAAAACAGATACGAAAATACCTGATTATTTTTAATTTATATTTTAATAGACCAGGCAACACTGCTGATTTAAAAGTTAGAATAACGGAAGAAATTAACAAAATAACCCCCGAAGACATACAAAATGTTGTACGAGAATTCCAAAATCACCTCGGATATTGTCAAGAAGTGAATAATGGTAGTCAAGTTGAACATTTAATTGAAATGTAAAAATCAATTTTCTCAGTTATGATTGCACAAATAAAAAAAAACTTTATATTGCTGAACAGAGGACTAAAATCCCTTTCTAACAAAGTGTCACACGACCCCCTTTGTCATTTAAAATTTTCGAGGGGGTGCTTATAATTCAAAGGGGGTGCTAGAAGGGTATAATATTTTTATACTGTAAATTGTCAATTTAAAAATAAAAATCGACCTGTTTAAGGTTTTTTTCACATAGTACATAATAACGCTAAAAATGAATTTATTCCATACATATGGACCACATGGTATATATATATATATATATATATATATATTATATTAATATATATATATATATATATATATATATATATAATATATATATATATATAATAGTATATATAAGATATATATAAAGTAGTTAGGATTATTGACTGACACGTTATGTAAACTAAAGTTTTATTTTGAGGATGCAGTCATTTAAGTAGGGCAGGATAAGTAAAACTCTTTGTTCTTAAATCAAGCTTTCGCAAAATTTATTTGCTTCATCAGGATATGCTAAAATATGTTATGGTAAATACAATGAAATTAGAATTAAGAAAAACATTGTATAAAACTATATAAAAACTTACAACATGAGGTTAAACCATTAAATTATTAAATTCACAAAACATTATTAATTTTTCCTAAATTATATTTTTATGCAAGTACAATATTTTAATTTTGAATATATTATGACATTGATTAATAATGATGTTTGATATATGTCAGAAAGACACTCGTGTCTGTTTTTAATTATTGATAATTAGCTCTAGATTGTTATTAATTATAATTACGTAAGCATAATAACAATCTAGAGCTAATTATCAATAATAAAAACAGACACGAGTGTCTTTCTGACATATATCAAACATCATTATTAATCAATGTCATAATATATTCAAAATTAAAATATTGTACTTGCATAAAAATATATTTAGGAAAAATTAATAATGTTTTGTGAATTTAATAATTTAATGGTTTAACCTCATGTTGTAAGTTTTTATATAGTTTTATACAATGTTTTTCTTAATTCTAATTTCATTGTATTTACCATAACATATTTTAGCATATCCTGATGAAGCAAATAAATTTTGCGAAAGCTTGATTTAAGAACAAAGAGTTTTACTTATCCTGCCCTACTTAAATGACTGCATCCTCAAAATAAAACTTTAGTTATATACTATATATATATATATATATATATATAAATATATATATATATATATATATATTGTTATGATATGTAAAATCAAGAAACAATATTGGTTTGCTTAAAATATTCAAAGTTCCAAAAAATTAAAATAATTCAGATAAGTAGGATAATAACCAACAAACATTTCGAAGAAGGAAAGTCTTTAAATTTTTGGATTACCTGTATTGAACAAAACGTAAGATATGCATAAATTATTTTCTTTGTTATAATATACTTGAGTGACCCGCATAATTTTAAGTGAAATCCATAGACAATTGAAGCGGTTTTTCCAAATAAATGTTGTGCAGTAATTAGGACAATAGAATAGATTTTAGAAAGATATGTTTTTGTTAGTTCTTAGGAATTGGTAGGAAAAGATTATTTTGTAAATAGTTTTAGGAAATTTTATAATTGTAGGTAAAAATTTGTGTGTTATCGAAATGAAGAAATGGGAGATGTATGAAGCGTTTTGATTGGATGAGATTGAAAAAGGTGGGATGATTGGTTTAAGAATAAGACTTTAGTTAGTTTTTGAAAAAAAAAGATAGTCAGTTGGTTTTCAAGGGTACAAGGCGAACGGCCGTTGTTCTCGGGTAGTTTCCCAGAGGTAGGAAGCAGTAGCAGTGAAAGTTTGTGAGTTTTCGTGTAGTTAGTGTCTCTGACAGAAGCTGATCCAGTAAAAGATTGTAAGTTATATTTTCTACTTATATTCCAAGAGTCACTGTTCAGGCCAACGAGAGATTCAGTTTATCGTAAAGAAAAGATATTCCAAGAGTCATATTTCACTCAGGCCAACGAGAGATTCAGTTTATTGAGAGGAGAAGAAGCTAGCATGATTTGAACGATTCGTGCATTTGAAGGAGATCATTAAGGACGATAAACTTGCAATAATTTGTTGTAAGATTGCTGATTACCTAGGGAGCTGCTAAGAATAGATAGTGTAGACTACAAAGAACAAGGATTTGGACCACTCATCATCACAGAGAGATAGTTTTGTTTTTTCTGCAGTTTTTCTTTCATTGATAACACAATTTTTTACAATTACTTTGGAAAAGATATAAATATTTTGATTAGGAGATTTAGAATAATAATTGGGATTTTGAGTTTTTTTACTAATATTGTTTGTACCATTTATTTTGAAGGTTCACGTACGTAGAACAAATTTTGAGAATCTTATTTCATTATTTATTTCAATATATAATGTTAGATCATATATGTTTTTTATTATTCCGGTATTCTTTGGACCTTACCTTTCACATAGTAATAGCATAGATATTGAAGCACGAATAGAACCCTGAGATAAGAGAATTATAAAGTGTGATAGAATCATAGTCATACCATTTAAATAATTTTAATTAATTAATTAATTAATTAGCTAATTCATTGATTGGCGCACTAAGTGCACAATAATATATATATTTATATATATATATATATATATATATAATAATATATAATATATATATATATATATATATATTAATATATATATAATATATCAAAAGATTAAACACTTACAACAAATAAACGAAAAAAGTTGTCAAAATGAGATGGAAAAAGAACTTTGACAGTTTATTAAATAAATAATGTGACAGACATCCCGTTGAGTTAACCGAGACAGTAACAGCAATGGTCACCAAAATTGCAAACGTAGAAGTAGTTCAAGCATTTTAAAAAATAATGAAAGAAAAATCAGTTGGACCAGATGGTATTCTTGGAGAAGTGTCGAGAGCATTAGAAGAGACAGGAACATGGTGGTTAACAGGTCAACATTTAATAGAATTCTAGAAGTTCCACAAATGCCAGATGACTGTAGAAACAGTATATTAGTACCTATTTACAAAAATAAGAAAGATTTATGAAATGTACATACTACAGGGCCATAAAACTAAAACCTTGAAAATATGGGAGAGAGAAATTGATAGAAGGATACGAGAAAAAATCAAAATATCTGATAATCATTTTGGCTTTATGCTAGACAGGTCCACAACAGATGCAATTTTCATTATAAGACAGTTGATGGAAAAATAGAGAATTAAGAAGCAAACGCGTAAATTGTATTCATTGATCTTGAGAAAGCATATGATAGAGTTCCTCGAGAGATTTTGTGGTGGAAACTCAATGAGAAAGGAGTCCCCGGTGAATATGAAAATATTATAAGAGACATATATGAGGAAGTATCAACTAGTGTTAGGACAGGTGTGGGAGAGACTGGTAAATTTCATGTGAAAGTAGGATTGTACCAAGGCTGGTGCTTCGTCCTTATTTCTTCTCAATAATTTTGGATCAGACAACAGCGAAACTTCAGGGTAACATTCTTTGGTGTACGCTGATAATGTAGTGTTAGTAGGAAATAGTGAAAACGACTTGAAAACAAAAACTGGAAAAGTGGAGATAGGCGGAGGTGGAGTCTAAGGGTGGCACCAAATAAAAGAGGGTTGCCAAAATGAACATGAGCATAGGTGGAATTGCTAATTTAAGGGATCCTGAAAGGAGTAGGAGAGGAAGATAAAAAAACTGGGGGGAGACAGGACATATCGGTAAATGGGATTGATATTGATATGATATGACCCAAGAAAGCAACTTATGAAGAAATGTAATTAGGGAAACTGACCCCGCATAAGGATAGAGGCAAAGAGAATGATGATGCCATAAGTAAGATAAGTAAATACGAGTACATAATCATTAAAATTATGTGGCAGTGCCGCAGAGAAATCCAAATTTGCAAAATGGCTCACGATCAACTCACGGCAGACCGATCTACCGAAACCGCTATTGCAACATTGCCAATTTTAATAGCACGATTTGTGAAGTAGATATGGGATACCCAACTAAGTAAGAGTTAACTTAGTTGGGTATCAAAAAATGTATATATTTAAATTTTTGATTAAGAAAATATTATATGTAATACTGGAAGACTTGTATAATAATGTAATAATGTATTATTATAACTAATTCTAGGTCCTGTATTTGAAACATT
Organism: Diabrotica balteata; assembly: GCA_918026665.1. NCBI lineage: Eukaryota > Metazoa > Arthropoda > Insecta > Coleoptera > Chrysomelidae > Diabrotica > Diabrotica balteata. Next base: position 107,310,883 of record OU898278.1, on the reverse strand, counting down.
TGTTAGATATGATATAGTGGAAAAGAAAGAACCAATTTTTATGATTTTCCCCACAGTCCATGATGCAGTGCTTCATGCTCTCGGAACTGGTATACTTAACAGGCCCGCAACAGAACCGTTTAAACGAGAAGAGGAAGTTAAACTTGGTAGATAAATCTTAAATGATATTTGTATCGTTCATTCATATGTAGATATAAATTTATTATAACTAAATAATATATATATTAAAATGGTTCAATTATACTCTTAGCTCTACAGCTTCAAATGGAATTTACTTGCTCTAGGTTAGTAGACAATAAATATATAAAATGTTCCTTATTTGTGTAATTTAAATATTTTTATTTATAAATTCGCATCAACCTGCAGGTTATTAGCGAGAAGCAAATCTTTACAATATTAAATATTAGATATGTACGAAACTAATAGCCTTTAAGTAATTTAGCACAGTGTTTCCCAAAGTTTTTTGGTCGAAGAACACTATTTAGGACAGAAATTCTGTAGCGAGCACTTAAAGTTGACACCATCTATCTATCGTTCATCGGCAAATTAAAATAAAAATAACTTCCAGACCATCTTTTACCACCTTTAGTCCAGAAAAATTAATATATGCATTTAATATATTTTTTACCACCAAAAATGAGATGTTTTAACCAAATAATGTTTCAAAATATAATGTGCAGAATAATTTTGAATTACGTTCCGGTAATGAACTTGCTTTTTTGTCCTTAAAAGTAGAAACAAGTTTCAATTATATTGCTTAATATTTCATCTAAATATAATCGTCTAACAATTTTAACTGTACTAATGCCCAAGTATCAATTTTCAAGTTTTAAACCGATTGATTTACGATGAGTAATCCGGTTGTAAAAATACCGGCATGTGTTTGTATCTTTGCAACTAGCCTGTTTATAGATAGATGTGCATTGTGCATTGCTTTAATTTTAAGTTGTGATGAAATTTTGTTGTGGGTAGTTATAATAATTGTAGTATTTTTTGGTGTTTTTTTTTAACTGCCTATTTGTGTATAAAGAAAATGTATGTTTAGACCATGGGAAAAATCACCTACAGTTTTTCGTGCATGGGAGCAAGAGAACCCAAGCAGTAGTAGAGAAAGTGTAGTAGTGAACAATATTTTAAGTGTAAGTGATACAAAAAACAATGACACTGACACTGACACAACAAAAAATAGTTTTCCAAAATTTGACACGAAACCCAGACAGCACATATACGTCCCATGGACGTCCGAAGGATGTACCTCATTAAATGTCCGGGCATCCGTTTACATAATTTGGACGTCCCCGGGACGTCCAATAAGACCTAAATGTTACCAAAAAGTACGACCCCTGGACGTCCCAGGGATGTTCATGGGGACGTACATAGTGCATATACAGAACTTAATACAGACTTATATAGAACCTAAGAAGGATGTATTGGGGACATCCATTGTACGTCCAGATAGACTAATACAGGACCTAAATGAGGATGTAGATAGGACCTAAAGGAAACTTACAAAAAACTAATAAAATGAAAAGCAAAAATAAATGGGATTTTTATTTATTTTTAAGTACATTACTCATACTTACTTTACGAATGTAGCAACTCACACCACAACTACAAAAATTACCTATAAAATTCCTATATACCTACTTAATGTCTATAATAATAAATTACCAAACTATAAACTAGTATCGAAAGCAATAAACTAATTCTAATTACAACTACAACCACAATGATTATAATTCGAGAAATAAAAGATTCCGAAAATGCTACCTAAAAATAAAAATGTGTTAAAAAGAAACATAAATGCAATAAGATAAATAGAAGCGTCGTTAAAACATAATCACATTCTTCTTTCATCTTCTAATTTTTATATTTCAGTTCCACTACAGAACAAAATTTTAAAGATACAGCTCTGCTATAGGATAAGGATTTTTCTCTAAAGGGGGCCTCTGTCTTTCTTAATATAAATTAATGATATTTAAAACTAAATATAACTTTTTAAAATAAAGTTTAGTAGGAAGATATTATATTTTGTAAAAAATATGCTTAAGTAAAAAAATGACACAGTTAACATCTAGAAAACATCCCTAATGGGACGTCCCTCGGACGACCTTATGGGACGTCCCTGGTATGTCCAACTAGAAATATCCCTTTGACGTCCCTCGGACGTCTAAAAGAAGTCCCGGGACGTTTGGATCTTAAAATTGCATAAAATAGACGTCCCAGGGATGTCTTGTGCTGTCTGGTCGATTTAATTCGATATCACCTATCAGAGATTGTAACATTTTTTTATTATTAAATTATTAATTATTTTTAATTTCTTTTACCCCCGTGCGGTACGCCGATGATTAGGAATTCCCGTGTTTACGATAAGAAAATAATATTGGATCTACTAAATTATAATGGACTTACTAAAGGTAGTTAATCCTTTCCCTCTTAATACTCAGTTTGAAAAGATCTAATGCTTTTGGGTATGCAGGTTCTTTTACATAAATTGATAATTTTCGCCGAAGGCCCGTATCTTTTGACAATAACTTAATCCCAAGTATTGTCTGCTTCTCATGTCCAATTGTTGGTACCGGTAACTCAAAACTTTCGGAATTTTTACTTCCTCAGAATTACCTACAACTGTCCGATGATTTTAAGTGGGGGATATACCTTCTTCTTCTTTTTTCTTAAATAGTTGGTGAAATTTTTAGTGGAACCAACTGACTTCTGGGTGGGCTCTCGTTGAGCACAGGTCGATTATCTCGTGAGACTTCTCGGTGGGCTCTCGTTGAGCACAGGTCGATTATCTCGTGAGACTTCTCGGTGGCCTCTCGTTGAGTGTGGTCGCTTGTCTGAAATTATCGTCTCAGTGAATTATTTTCTAAGTGTGTATACACTCTATATTTCAGTTTTCTTGTCTTAGACTATATTAAGTTATATATAGTTCTACACTACCTTTAATGGTACCTAATTAAATTCAGTGTTGAATACCAGTACAATATATTAGATTCAGTGAATTAAGCTGCCGTCATCAGGAATTATGTAAGTTACCATAATCTTTATCTGCAAATTATCTGGGCGAGTAATATGGTATATTATCATATCACCTGCCATTATCTGGACGTATCACCCATCATTCATCCATATCTTCATCTGTAGATTGCCGATTTTTATATTTAATTTAAAGAACAATTCAAGAACTTTCCATAAAATAATAACTATGAAACGTCTCAGTTTAGCATTAATTAATAGTGCGAGATAGTAACCCACCTAGCCAAGTGCGGTTAGGCTAGTTAATGTTTTCAACTCTGTAACCTGTTTGTTTTTTTGTAAATTTTTTTTTGAGACGATTCAGTGAATTAAGCTGCCGTCATCAGGAATTATGTAAGTTACCATAATCTTTATCTGCAAATTATCTGGGCGAGTAATATGGTATATATCATATCACCTGCCATTATCTGGACGTATCACCCATCATTCATCCATATCTTCATCTGTAGATTGCCGATTTTTATATTTAATTTAAAGAACAATTCAAGAACTTTCCATAAATAATAACTATGAACGTCTCAGTTTAGCATTAATTAATAGTGCGAGATAGTAACCCACCTAGCCAAGTGCGGTTAGGCTAGTTAATGTTTTCAACTCTGTAACCTGTTTGTTTTTTTTTTGTAAATTTAGAGTTAGAGAAATTTTTGCTATCTTTTGTATTTGCTATAATTTTTGCTCATTATCTTTCCTATAATATCTCGAGATACGCCAAACTATATTTGTATATGATTGCCTTATATATCTTGGTAAAGGTATTTTTTTATTATATTATTGCTTAATTTTATACATATATAACACCATTTCATAGTTGTGTATTTTTATTACTTGTGTTGCATTTAGCAGCATCATAATTTTGTGTTTAATATATTGTTAATGTTTTATGCATGTATTTTATTTGTCGGCTCCTAACAAGTTCCCTGATAAAATAGTAGCTCTAAATATTTGCTTAGTATATTAATTTATTACTATACCTTTGACCAGTAGAAAGATCAGGCTGATTAAGTTTCGTGGGTAAGTGTAATACCTAATATATTTATTATTTGTTTATATATTGTGTTGACCAAATTTAGTTGATAATTAACTGTTGGTATCTTTCCTTGGGTTTGATCTCTGATCTCTGAAGGATATCTTTCCTTATCTCTTTTCTTTTCTAAGGTTTCTTAATTTTCTCCTTAACCCCAAAAAATTGAGTGGCGCCCTGTTTCTATCTTCTCTTATCTTTGGTAATTTTACCCATCTATCTTTTTGTTTATTTCTATATCTTTTCTAATATCTCTTATCCTATCTTTACTTATTTCGTCCGCTGGACCCAATCCCGGTTCCAAAAGCTAGTTTCGAACCCACGACTCGCTCTCCACCAACCATCTGGCTGCCGTCCGCAGTGTCTCCATTGGTTATCTTTCTAGCACTATCCAAAAAAGATTTCTGAGGTTACAAGATTACAAGTGCCGACTGGAAAAAAAGCAGTAAACCATGTAGTGAAAGTAGAAAATGCATACAGAAGACTAGGACAATTATTTTCAAACAGTGGGCAACTTATTATTAATCTGGTGGATAGTGACGATGATGAGAGCTCATGTACAGGAAAAATATTTTAGACAAGGTACGCTAATATGATGATTATTTCAGTTAAAACAACTCAGTTTTTTATTATAAATTGCTAACTTTGTTTAAAACAATATTTTCTTAAATGTAAAATGCTGTTCCACAGTTTCGTCTATGTACGTCATCGTTAAATCCTAATAGGGCTATTATTAACCACTAATTAATAACTTAATAATTATTAGGATATTAACCATTACATTTTCAAATCCCTTTATTTAATTTTTTTTTCAATCGCAAACATAAGAAACTTAATAACATATAATGAAAAACAAAAATAAAATGAACGCAGACACACACAGATTCTATTTCTAAAATCTTAAAAAAAGTAATGTCTTCATTTTAATGTGAAGAATGTTTATCTGACAAAATTTTAAATTCGTCATTGAGTTGACACCAAAAATCTACTTACGATCTACTTTAAAAATGTTTTTTATCGCTGAATCTAATATTAAATCTATCAGGCATTCATACTGCTGAGATGTTAAAGAAGCTGGTTTTTTTTAACATTGCCAGGTATGAGTTTGCTACCCTGAAGTTTTCTTAAATTTTGTCGTGAAATTTCCCCAAGAAAATAATTATGGAAGTTTTCAAGTAAATTAGCAAATGATTGTGGAACTCGTTAAATACAGTTTCAGGTATGTCCGATTCCAGTTCTTCTCTAAATTCTGTGATCTAGTGGAAAGATATCCAGATTTTTATTTTTCACCGATTCTGTCCAAAACACTAATTTCTTCTTATATGCTTGTATTTTATCATTGTCGTTAAAGACAGTTATTGTCTTTCCTTGAAGTGAAAGACTCACTTGACCTTATTTAAAAATATCTGTTAAATATGCCAATTTAACCCTTTCAGTCATGCTGGGTATAATTGTAAACCATTAATTTGAATGCATATATTTAATTCTACAGGAATCTGCAACTTAGGCAAGTTTATCGAAATCTATATTCTATAAGTACTATACTTCTGCATTTTGTACCTAGATGGCGCATGGATGGTTTTGTGCTATAAGAAAATTAATGTCAAAAGCAATATGTCGGAAATTGCACTGTTCATAAGAGGTAAGTGTACTTGTTTCTTCAAATATTAGTTTGAATAAAGTCAATCGCCGTTTATATTCAGTGCAATGTTGAAGTAGTATATTCTTACTTTGAATATATTTTAGATTTTTTTCAAATATAGAAGTGTGCTTCAAATTCGATGGGCACAATTGTAGCCAAAATGACTCAGTGTTATTTTTTGTTTCAGAGTAAAATGCCTCCAAAAAAAGTATTTAACTGAGAAGGAACTCCTGGAAGAGCTGGAAAAACTGTCCGACATAGAAGGATTTGTTAGTGATGACGACAGTGACTGCGAAGAAAAAATACAAGTAAGACAGAGAGTTGGACATATGATAGATGATGTCTCAGAAAATCAAAACGAATTGGAGGACGAGGAAGAGGATAATGAGGTAGAAAGAGAGGATGATGATGAACAGGGCGAAAACGATGGTAACTATGATAACTTCATTACTCTGAAAAAAAAATGTAAAATGGTTACAGAATGTTCAATATCTAACACGACAATTACCTAATAAAATAACACAGATTTCTAATGAAAACTGTTCTGAGGAATATCCAGTTACATATTTTATGAGATATTTTCCCGAAAGTATATTCGAAAATTTCGTTCAATATACGAATATGTATGCTTTGCAAACTGGAAATGAGAAATTTGTACCGTGTAATCTACAAGAACTAAAATCATTTTTTGGCCTTAGTATTCTAACAGGCTGTCTAAAATTTCCAAGACTGCGAATGTATTGGGACAGATCTTTAAAAATTGATATTTTTTCGGACACAATGACATTGAATCGTTATTTCAAACTTCGCACGCACATACATTGTGTTGACAATCTGGAAACCAGACAGAGCGACGACAAACTGTGGAAAGTTCGACCAGTTTTTGAATCAGTCCTAAAGAGATGTAGAGAACTGCATATAGAAACAAATATTTGCATAGACGAACAAATCATGCCTTTCAAAGGGAGATTGTCTATAAAACAATACATCAAAAATAAGCCTAATCCATGGGGAGTGAAACTGTATTTATTAGGTGGTGAAAGTGGACTAATTTACAATTTTCTAATCTATCAAGGTAGTACCACAGAAATAGAACCTTCCAATTTGAAATATGGACAAGGTGCAGCTATCGTATTGCAATTAACAAAAGGACTTGAACCTAATAAGCATGCATTGTACTGTGACAATTATTTTACGAGCTATAATCTTTTACAAATTCTCAACCAAAAATCAATACTTGTTGCTGGTACTGCGAGGATCATTAGATTTTCTAAACCACCTTTAACTGATGTAAAAGATTTTTCAAAAAACCAGAGAGGATCAACGGAACAAATTATCTCTTCTGATGGAATTGTAGTAACCAGATGGTTAGATAACAAGTCAGTGATAATGGTATCCAACTTCGTTGGGGTTGGTACAGAAGATGTTGTAAAACGTTGGAATAAACAAACAAAATGTTTCATTGACGTAAGTCGACCCGAAGTTATACAAAAGTATAATAAGTCCATGGGTGGCATAGATAAAACAGATGCTCTTATTGCGTTTTACAGAGTAAAAAACCGTTGCAGAAAGTGGACTGTTCGACTAATCTTCCATGCAGTTGACATGGCCCTAACAAATTCATGGTTAGAATATAAAAAAGATATGCATACTTTAGGAATTCCAAAAAAAGATATCATGGACCTTCTACACTTTAGGATGAAAGTTGGTGAAGCCCTCATAAAAGTCAACTCTTTCAATAACCGAAAACGGGGAAAGACCTTCAAGCGGTACATCTAGTCCAGTAGTAGCTGAAAAACGCCAAAACATTGAAATTGGACCTCTTACTGAGGTGCGATTAGATAACATTGGACATTTTCCAGAGCACCCTCAGCTACCTTTACCTTTAAGATGTAAAAACCCTGGTTGTATAGGAAAATCAAGATGGAAATGTCAGAAGTGCAATGTCCATTTGTGCCTTCAAAAGGAAAGAAATTGCTTTTTTATGTTTCATATGCGCTAGTTTTTTAGATTTGTTAAGTACTTTTGGGTACAAATGAACCCATAATAATTTTTTTTATGTATACATGCTATATTTTTATTAATGTCCAAAAAGTGTTATATGAACTGTTTTTAAGTACATTTTAACCAAAAAATATTTTTTCGTTCGCTGAAAAAAAAAGAGGTACTGAAAGGGTTAATTAACGAATGCTCGTTACACAATCTCTCACTCAAGGCAAAATTGCTGTCAATCAGGAAGGTTTTAACTTCTTTAACAGCTCTCATTTCAAAAGGCCTAGAAGCCACCTTACTTCCGTATAAAGAAGTAAAGACGAATGTATACTGCCCATGTCGTCGCACATCACTACAAACAGCTTTGCATTCAGTGGTCGTGATTTGATAAAATTAATTATCTTTACGGTTTCGTCCAAGACTACTTTTAAGGAAGGTGGCATTTTTTTACAGCGAGTCAATAGCGGTGGAAGATACAGTGGCTACTGCTGCGTTTCTTAGATTTTTCGTTTATTCTTGAAATGACCCCAGACGTTCTTTCAGTCATTGTCTTCGCGCAGTCTGTGCACAGATCGGTGTTGTTATTCCAGGGGATGCTATTCTCTGTGATAAAGCTTTCTAGTAATTTAAAAATTTCGGCACCAGTTGTGTTAGTTGTTAATGTTTTGTAAAAAAGTAGATTCTCTTTTATAAGACTCTAAGTGATGGTAACGCACAAATTCTATTAAAATTGCCAACTCATCTACATTTGTTGACTCATCTATCTGTAGTGAAAACTTGGTAGATTTTATTCGAAAAGTAAGATTGCTTTCACATCCTCTGCTAAGTCTCCGATGCGGCGCAAGGTTATATTATTTGACAAAGGTATCATGCTTACTAGTTTCTTGGCTTTATCGTCCAATATACATTCAATTATCTCCTTGATGCACGGCTTTATGAGATTTTCCGCGATGGTGTGAGCTTCACCTGTTTGATCAACGCAATAACTGACTAAGTAGGACGGCATCAAAGCATTTTCGTTAACTGGTTTTGAATGGTAGGAAGTAGTTTTTTGGGCATGTGTCAGTTCGCTGTGTTTCTTTCTGAAGAAATCATTGGGTTTTCCATTACAGCGATTCATTGCTGAACAACAAAAATAGGAATTTTTTTTGAATAACAAGTGGCGAATAACTGCAAATACTGCGCGAAACTAAACTGACACCGCATGAATCGAGTGACCGCACAAATGCACAATACAAGAATGAAACATGACTCACTTCCGTCCTTCGGTACACTTTGTTTGGAGTAGTAAGGAGAAGGTGGTCTTAAACCAGTTCAGAAGTGCCGTCTGACCGTGAAATGTCGCCGGTAGAATATTAGGAGCGCATGTCAAATCAGTATTTTAATTTTGAAACTCTTATAAATTTTTTTCTAATGTTTAACCGTTTATTATCGCCAAATTAGCGAAGTTTTTTTCTAATTTTAACCGTTTATTATCGCCATATAGCAGAGCACAGTTTGGTAAACGCTGATTTAGTATGTCTGTGAAGAAACAATTTGCACTAAGTGCTTTCTCTAGGTTTAATATGATACCGTAGTTACTTCTTCTACAGAAAAAACTGGACAGTCTATAATAATATATGCTTCAACAGTGCTCACATTTCGGTTCGGAATCTTTTGTAATAAAAACTTGTGTAGCACGGGTATGACCTAATCTAAGATGGGTTACAGTATAGTTGATCTCTTCTTTTGGTGGGGACACATCGCCAAGGCTTAATGTTTGGTTTAATATTCCTAAGATTAGAGACTGAAAATTAGAGATAATGTCTTTAAAATTGTTGACAGAAATATGGTCATCAGTAATTGAGTAAAAAATAAATAATACAGGAAAATAAATATTGAACTATTTATTTACTTTAAAAATTGTATATAACGATATTTTTGAAATATATAATAAATAACTTGGTCCTTCTTGCTAAACTAAAAAAATATTTGAAATAATAACTATGCAAATATCAGTGTAGTCGATAAGTTTAGAAATATTTTGAAATGGTGAAATATACTTAATACACATTTCCCACCGGACGGATGGTAAGCTCCGAAACCTAAAATAAACAATTAATTTTTTAGAATAATAAATATATTTACAAAAAGGGTAGGGTTAAATAAATTTACTTTAGTCTAACATATTTAGTACAATTTTTCGAATCCCATTTTTTGCAGCCACTTAATCTTAAAAACGCCTGTGGAAAGTACGTTACATTTAAAAATATTTATTGAACATTAATTTCATTATTTAGATCTGCTGCAGTCAGCTGCAGTCAAAAATTAATAACGAAAACCAACCACCATCTCGTTAACAATACTAAACTCATCCACGGACATATCTTATCTAGTCATCTCACATCAGGTCCTCTTTGGCTTTAATCTAGGCGTACTCTTTACAGAAACTTGAAACTAAGCTGTTCTTCGAGTTGGTTGGTTAACGTTTTAGGATTGAACGTATTCAGGATGGATCAATATTAGTATAAATTTAAAATCGCGACATAATTTCGCTAAATGTTCCAACACACTGTATGGGTACGCCATATCTACCTCCTGTTATAATAACTCAATAAACCAAACCTTCACCCAACTCTGCACATAAATACACAGACAACACTCACATGCACTTCGATGACTACATTATAATGCGCTCCCTAACTTTCGCGTGATTGGTTGGTGGGTGGGTCCCAATTTAAAAATTGGCGGGTTTCATGTTTATTAAAATGACAATAAAATTGAGGTATTGTGGCACAGTGTATCGCTAAACAATTTATTAGCAATATATTGTGGTATTGGTACAAAGCGGATGATATTCACATTTTAGGATTAAGCTGACTAGTACAGTTTTATTAGAAATTAAAATTTATTTTTTTTTGACATTATGTAGGTAAAATTAAATTCTGACATTGTGTTTATTTAATTTTGATATGCTAGTGATGCTTTTTTTATTAGATATATAGATATTGTTTTAATTTTTTTGTTTAGGTAATTTTTTATTAAGATTTAGAGGTTCCTCTTATTATTTTGATTTCTAGAACATTCGTTACCATTATTATTCTCATTAGCTTTCTCTATGTGGAATCGGCTTCTCTAAGTATTTTTCTCTAAACTTTTCGGTTCTCTTCCAGGGACTAAGTACCTCTCCGCTTTTTGTATGAGATTATGGTTTTTCAGAAACATGTAATTTCTGTTCATCCCCTTTTTTACTGCCCTACATTCAGTACCATACATCATAGCTGGTCTAAAGGCAGTCCTATACAATTTAGGAGAGCTTTAGAGGGGTTTTCCTTCGCCATTGCACCAATAACGGCCCCCCCTCCTTTGATTTCCCAGATTTTTAATAAAGAATAAAGATATTTTAGATATAGCTATTTAGTGTTTTATTTGGTTTGCAATCGTTATTTCCAGTAAACCTCTGCTTCATTTTGTTGACAATGACAATTTTTCATAGCACTCAATTCACAATATTATATCTTTTTATTATCCTACATTTGTGGTAAAATCTAACAGAATTCAGTGTAAGGTTCTAAAAATGAAAATGGATAAATGTCAATTTGGATTTAGGCAAGGCAGGTCTACAACAAGCAATTTTTATTAAAAGAGCTAATTTAACAATTTAGAGTGAATTTACATTGTATATTAAACTTGAGAAAGCACATGATGAAGATATCAGAAACCTACTGTGGCAGAGATTAAGTAGGAAAGGAGTGCCGGCTGAATATGTGAGTGGAGTATGAGCAAGTAACAACTATAATAGTGTTAAAACAACTATTATAGTGTTGGAACGATTACAGGTAAAACTGGCAAATTTTGTGTAAAAAATGGGTGAAAATCAGTGTTTCGCCCATATTTATTCTCATTTGTGCTGGATTAGATAACAACTGAACCTCCTGGGTATTAGTAGAAAAGAGTAGCGGAGACAAGTCCTTGAAGAAAAATGATTAAAATTAAGTTGGATACAAACAAAATATTTAGAATATTCTTTTCAAGATGAAATTTCAAGACCAGATAGAGTAGTTGGCTTGGATAGACAAGAACTCATAAAAGATGATAATGTTTGGCTTTTAGGATTGGTATTACCGTTTTATCTCTAATATTTTAATTAAAGGTAATGGACCCCAGTTCACAGCTAAGGCTTTTCGCGATCTCATGGCTAAATACAATGTACAAAAGATCTGGTACAATGCGAACTATCATCCACAAGCCAATCATACCGAAAGAGTGAATAAATCAATCGTGACTGCTTTAAGGTCATATTCTTTTCCTGATCAGAGAGCTTGGGATACTCACATCCACTCTATAGCACAAGCGATCAGGACCTCTTCTCACGAAATAACCAAGTGTCCTCCATCTTATTTGATGTTTGGTCGTCATGTCCCTCTTTCTGGTGATTATTTTGGTAAGATTTCAGAGAATGCCAATAACTTTCCCACTATATCAGATAAATTACACCGTTTAGAAGATATTCAGCATCTTCCTGATATTTATGTGGATGTTCGCAAACGGTTGAAAGCATCTTATGCTAGAAATAAATGCCAGTATGACCTGAGAAAGCGAGCCTTATCTTTCAGAGTTGGAGATTCTGTTTTAAAGAGGAACTTTGTCAAGTCTGATAAATTGAACTTCCAATCTGCTAAGTTATGTCAGAAGTACATACCTTGTACGGTTATTAAAGTTATTTCTCCTTTAATATACGAGCTGAAGGAAACTTCTACTGGTAGGAAACTAGGAAGGTTTCATGTTAAAGACTTACTGGAGGACAAGACAGTAGGCCCACATAACTTGTCAGATAATTTGGATTCTTCATCTTCTGATGAAGATTAACTGGTCCCTTATCAATGCTGTACCAGTTTGGTTGTTTAAGATCTGATTATCTATTTTGTTTACCTGGCAAAAAACCATAAGTTGTGTTATTTTGCCTTCTATTTTTTTTTATCTTATCTTAATGTTGGTTATTATCTTAGTTTATGGACTTGCTAATTTTGTTGTTTGTTTTCTCTCAAAAGTCCAACTGCATATCATAGGAGTACAGGATGGATATATGGAATTTCCCCATCTTGAGTTCTGAGTTGAATAGATATTTACAGGGATAATTAGGGAAACATTCCAAATATTTTCTTTAATAGTGTTGTATGGTTTTGTGGACCATGGCCATAAAGCGTATGCATTCATATTCACTTACTGTGTCGGTGTTTTAGCGTGGGTTCAGGATTGATCACCCTGGATGTGTGCCCTCACCTGGCTCAGAAATATATCAATACATATTAGTTGTTCCTTGAGTGTCTCTTAGGTTGAAATTAGAATGTGTCATTTAGAATTGGATCGTTCTGATATTCAGCAGTATGTAAGTCTGTTTAACTTGGTTTGTTATCTCCTATGTTATTACCTTCTCAAAGTATTTGAGTTTTAACATATCTTATGTATACGTTTGTTTGACCTGTCTCCCTACTATTCATATGGATTGGTAGATGTGAGTTATCTTTATCTGTATCTTAATTGAGTTTATCTTTACCTTGATGGAGTTTATCTCATACCTGTAATGGAGTTTATTTCGCATCTTTACCTTGAGTTTATTCGTACCTTTTACCTTGAGTTTATCTCGTACCTTGACTGAGTTTATCTCGTACCTTTACCTTGAGTGTATCTTTATCTTTACCTTAATTGAGTTTATCTCGTACCTTTACCTTAATTGGTTTATCTCATACCTTACCTTAAGTTAGTTATCTTTACCTTTACCTGGATAAGTTTATTTCTTATCTATATCTTATGAATATATATCTTATCTTTATCTTATTATAGAGTCCTAAAAATCTGTCCTTTACTGTTCTTGTCGTGAGTAAAGAATTGGAACACGTCAATAGTACAGTTTAGGTATTACAGTTAGGATCTCTTTTATCTTTCCTTCTACCAAGTGTATAGCTGGTAGAAGTGAGTTTTGTGCATATCCTCTACCATGAGTAGATCTGGACGTGCAATTATCTTTTACCTTTTGTGCATATCCTTTACTATGAGTTGGGATTGCAGTTATCTTACTTACCTTTTTTTAGCATACCCTATACCATGAGTATAGTGGGCTTGCTAGTATCTAGGCACTAGGCAACTTTACCGATTGTGTGTTTTCCTACCGCTGCTACAGCAAGTAGGTGTATTGCATTATCTTTTACCTTGTTGTTGATATCCCGAACCATATATATGTTTAGGTTTGTAGTTTCAACTAGTCCTGAGTAATTAGGCCCTCATTGAACTCTATGGTGACGAATAGAATCTGGTCGCTCTAGTGTCAACGTTGGGTAAAGTTCATAGGACTTTGTTTGAATTTCGTTGTTATGAATGGTTCTTGGAGATATTGTGTTAGGGGTTGTTAATACACATCTATAATGTAGTTTTAACGAATGGTTGTTTTTACACATACTTGAGAATGTAGATAAGTAGTGTTAAAAGTTAACTTGATCTGTAAGGTTATAGAATTAAACTTAAAATGTATACCTTTTATTTTTTTTTATCTTTGGTTTATACTAAATTAACATACATTATCGCATTAAAAAAAAATGTATGACTTTGTCTCATATTCTTCGTTCCATATTTTTATTTCGTCCTTGATTTCGTTCCAATTCCTGAGCAAATGGTTGACTGGTGAGGAAAATGTTCAATTTTAACGTATCAACGTTCATTGTCGACCCAGCGTTAGATCGTTCTGCCACAAAAAAAAAAAAAAAAAAAAAGTTCCTTTTTTTTTGCTGGAGATGAGGGAGAATGTAGCGTTTACGCTACTGACTAGTCCAATTTAAACCCCTCAAGAAATTTTTATTACCGCCTACGATCGATTTTAAATCGACATTTTTCCCACACACGCGCAGTAGTCGCTTAAAAAGGAGGATGATCGATTTTGTGCGGAAGCGGAAGCGATTAGTTTTGGTCAGAACTCTACGCAGCCACGTCAACCGGTGAAATTTTTCACCTTCAAAGTGACGGAATTGGAGCAAGGAAGATAATTTGGGAAGAATAATAATTCATAAATAAATAATATATAATAAGTAATTATTTCTAATAAAATCAATATAATCTAAGAGTTCCACATAAAAGGAAGAGTTTTTTTGGCGTGCTGCGACTCCATGTAAGTAAATCATTTCATACGTATTATCTCTTTATCATATAATCAAATTTATCATTGTATTTAGTATTTCTTTAGAGATTTATTTTTGAGTTCCGAAATAATTTAAATATAAAATTTCCTTGATTTACTTGCAAAGAACAGAAGGTCATTTTTTTTATATAGTTAAACTTAAATTCTGTTTTAGTCCATGTCGTTATCATTAAGTTTTTTTTGGTTCCTATTTTGTATCTAACTTTTTTGGTGGAATATAAAAGGTTCTACAAATGTGGTACAGCCTTCTGTATTCTGCGCATGTTCTTTTCATGGCGCAAGCCTGTCATATCTACGAAGTAACTTCGGAAATTCTGACATGTTGACATAACCTAATGTTTTGATGTTTTGTTTTGGTGCAGTCAATCCATGCTGCTACACCTATTAAATTACATTTATTAAATTAAATAACTCATTTTAGATTCCGTCACTTCACTTGAGGATATTCTCTTCAGAATATTCCCTCAAGGACTAGTAACTAAATTCCTGAAACTAGTTAGCAACTTGTGTATGTAACCCGTGGATTTTGCTGTCACCCAGAGACCAGTGACTGGTTGTGGCTTTTGTGCCCAGGATTCGTCTTTACAGCCATAAACTGATGTAGCCGTGCCAAGAGGAGTTTTCCTATGGACTTATGGGGCTGTAAAGATAAGTTGTTTGAATGTGTAATTTTTGTACACTTTTTGTTACTATCTATTTACTGGTAACTCATCATATGCATATGATAAGGTGAATACCTTTGTGATAATTTAATTTTTGATATAATCTAATTCTAAAATATTGGGAAGAAGAAAATACCTTTCATGTTTTTATTAGGTTTTTTTTTACTAAGGATGTAAAGGGTTTGACCAAACTCATTTTTTTTGATATAATATTTTTTTTTGATATAATACAATTTGATTTTGGGAAAGGAAATAAATTTCATATGTTTTTTTTTAACATTATATAAAGAGTATTAAAGACTCACTTTTTTGGATATAATATAATAATTGTAACAGAGTTATCATTGTTGATATCTGTACAATACGGTAATTATTTCTCATTTTAGTTGAACTAGCTAAATTTAAATTACTACCTTTTTGTGTTAAGACTTTGGCTACAATACGGACTATTCTTGTTGTATACTAATATTTCATATTTTATTTGGCCAGTGGTAGTGACTATTCGTTTGTTGAGGGGCTATTAGGTCCCATTGTATCTGTACACCATCCACTACCACTGTTATTTGGCTTTGCATTATATGTAAATTGTTTATACACATATACCTATATACATTTTTTATAAATATATTTATTGTTGCTATTTTGAGTTTTATTTCAGTTCTACTAACCAGTATATAACATAGCAAAACAAGATTATTATTTAGTATTTTTGTATTTCAGAGTATTATCTCCAGATTCATTTGTTACTTCAAAATCTCAACTATCGTTGAGTTGGCGCCCTTCTTTTCTCTTCTTATTGTTCTCTTTCTATAAATTTATTCCCAGTGACCTTCTTCAGTTGTATCACGTTTGATATTACCAGGTCTCATTTCTTTCTTGTCTCATTAGCTCATTATCTCTTGTTATTGTTGTTTATATCTTTAAAGCCACAATCCAGTGCATTGAAGCTAGCCCGAACACTCACTTGAGATTTAGTGTCTCTTTGGCCATTTAAATTTGTTCCTCTGAGCTTAGCCCTATTTTAGTATTTTTTTTTCATCACTTCTCTTTCAGTTCTTCTGAAATTTGGAAGTTCTACACTTCCTAAAATCCAATACTCCCGGAGTATTGAGGTTTCAATAGAGAGATGGTAAATCTCCCGGGCCTGATGAAGTTCCTATCGAATTACTTAAAATTGTGAATACTGAATCTATTGATCTTCTTTTGGATCTATTCAATACCATATATAGAACAGGTATAATACCTAAAGAATGGCTCCAATCAACATTCATACTGCTTCCCAAAAAAGCCAATGCAAAGGAGTGCAATGAACATCGCACCATAGCCTTAATGAGTCATGTCTTGAAATTGTTTTTTAAAAGTAATTCACAATAGAATACATAAGAAATTAGATGAAGGCATAAGTAATACACAAATGGGATTTAGGAAAGGACTGGGAACACGAGATGCACTGTTTGCAGTAAGTGTTCTTTCGCAGAGATGCTTGGATGTTAATCAGGAAGTATATGCCTGTTTCATTGATTTTGAGAAGGCATTTGACAGAGTGCAGCATAATCGACTTAAAGAAATTTTATTAAATAAAAACATAGACAGTAGAGACATTAGAATCATCTGTAACCTCTATTGGAATCAAACAGCAAAAGTGAAAGTTGAAACGAACTGACCAAGGATATCCAGATTCGCCGAGGGGTCCGCCAAGGGTGTATTTTATCACCCTTGTTATTCAATTTATACAGTGAAGCCATCTCAGAATTAGCGCTTGCCGAGATCAGTGAGGGCCTTATAATAAACGGTGAGCCACTTAATAACATAAGATATGCTGACGACACCGTTCTTTTGGCAGGAACACTAGAAGAACTGCAACACCTTGCTGAACAGCTAAATATATATTGCAACGATTATGGACTAAAAATCAATTTGAAGAAAACCAAGTTCATGGTATTTACAAAAGCACAAAACATCAAAGTTAAGCTAGTACTAGATAATACAGAAATTGAATCTGATGAATTGATCTTCGTACAAATTCCTTGGAGTATGGATCACAGAAGATACTGATCAGACAAAAGAAATAAGATGCCGCATTGAAATTGCGAGGTCAACTTTTAATAGAATGAGAAAACTTTTTTGTAATCGCGATATCAATATATCGCTCCGGATAAGAATGCTTCGATGTTATATTTTCTCTACCCTTTTGTATGGAGTTGAAGCTTGGACACTTAAAAAATCCAACATTAAAAACCTAGAAGCATTCGAAATGTGGTGTTACCGACGCATTTTGAAAATATCATGGATGGATCGCAAAACAAACGAACAAGTTCTCAAACAACTAGGAAAACAATGCGAAGTTTTAAATTCCATAAAGATCAGGAAATTGGAATACTTGGGGCACATCATGAGAGGTGAAAAGTACGAACTACTAAGGAATATAATGCAGGGTAAAATCAAAGGTAGAAGAAGCGTAGGAAGACGTAAAATCTCGTGGCTACGCAATCTCCGTGAGTGGTTTGGATGCAGTTCAATTGAACTATTCAGGCGAGTAACCAATAAAATTATAATTGCCAGAATGATTTCCAATCTCCGATAGGAGTGGAACTTGAAGAAGAAGAAAGGAAAGAGGCAAATTGAGTGATGCATGATAAAAAAGGTACCAAGAAAACTAAAAGGTAAATTGTATAGGACTGCCTTTAGACCAGCTATGATGTATGGTACTGAATGTAGGGCAGTAAAAAAGGGGATGAACAGAAATTACATGTTTCTGAAAAACCATAAATCTCACACAAAAAGCGGAGAGGTACTTAGTCCCTGGAAGAGAACAGAAAAGTTTAGAGGAAAATATTTAGAGAAGCCGATTCCACATAGAGAAAGCTTATGAGAATAATAATGGTAATGAATGTTCTAGAAATAAAAATAATAAGAGGAACCTCTATCTTAATAATCTTAATAAAAGAATCTTAATAAAAAATTACCTAAACAAAAAAATTAAAACAATGTCTATATATCTAATAAAAAAGCATCACTAGCATATCAAAATTAAATAAACACAATGTCTGAATTTAATTTCACCTACATAATGTCAAAAGAAAAATAAATTTTAATTTCTAATAAAACTGTACTAGTCAGCTTAATCCTAAAATGTGAATATCATCCGCTTTGTACAAATACCACAATATATTGCTAATAAATTGTTTAGCCATATACTGTGCCACAATACCTCAATTTTATTGTCATTTTAATAAACATGAAACCCGCCAATTTTTAAATTGGGACCCACCCACCAACCAATCACGATGCGAAAGTTAGGGAGCGCATTATAATGTAGTCTCACTTTGATACACACTTATCATTTACCCACACACATCATCCAAATATATACTTATCATTTACCCACATATACACTTAACCTCCACCAAGCTCACAATTATAAACAACAACTCACAACCAATAACTATACCTAACAACTTCATAAACACACACATCCATAATATCAAACATCAAACAGTGAGCACCACACACACTCCTTAAGAGTCGAATTCAAATCACAAGGACAGGGGGACATCGGTTTTCTGTGGTTTCCCAATCTCATTGCATGACGATACCTGATCCTAGGTGAGGATATAGCCACAGCTATCCTCCACGCGTTTAAAACCAAACAAAACAGAAGACCAACAATCTGAAAAGGACCGTTTTCCCTTGGAACTTGTACTTAGTAGCGGGTTTGGCCATACGGCACCCAAAAGGTGAAAATTCTTATGACACTCCGGCTTTACTGCCACAGCCACGCCCTGTCTAGGAGACCGGCAACATGAGACTCCTGTTTGACCAACAAAATGGCCACATCCTTGAAGAGGCGCGATAGCCTACACAAGGTAAATTCGTTGGATCGATCGAGAATTTCGCTTTTGCGTTAGCCGTATCTTAATTTTAAACTGTTTTAAACTGTTTTTGCTCAATATCTAAGCCATTTTTAACTTTTAGGAAAAAAGGTTAGGAACTAAAATGCGCAAATGGATTTTAGTCCTCTGTTCAGCAATATAAAGTTTTTTAAATTTGGTGCAATCATAACTGAGAAAATTGATTTTTAAGATGTAAAATTTTGATAATGTCTCTATCACAAAACTTAATATTTTAGAATGTATTTTTCAATGTACTTTACAATTAAATTAAAATGATCATAATTTACTTCTTGGCAATAACCGAGGCGATTTTGGAATTCTCGTACAACATTTTGTACGACCTTGGGGGTTATTTTGTTAGTATTTTCCGATAGCCTAACTTTTAAATTAGCAATACTGTTTGGTCTATTAAAATATACTTTAGATTTTAAATAACCCCATAAGAAGTAATCGAAAGGAATCAAATAGGGGGATCTAGCCGGCCATTCGATCGTTCCACGTATTCCAATCCACCTATTGGGAAAAACCTCGTTTAAATAATTTTTAACTATACGTGCAAAATGATCGATCGATCGAAAAGATCGATCTATCCCATTTGGATGATTATTATCAGGAAAAGATCTTCGTAATGTAGGCACTAAAAAGTTAATCAAAAATCTAGATAAACCTCACCATCAACTATGCCTTAAAAAAAATAAGGACCAATAATTTTATTGTTAAAGATACCAGCCTAAACGTTAACTTTTTTAGGATATTGCGTGTGAGTCTCACACACCCAGTGAGGATTTTACCTACTCCAATATCTACAGTTCTGGTTGTTAACCGTTCCGTTTAAATGAAACGTCGCTTTATCAGATAAAACTATTTTGTTTATGAACTGCAAATCTGCGATCATTCTGTACATCATCATTTCACAGAATTCTTGCCTTCTATCAGGATCATCTTCATTTAACTCCTGAACCAACTGAATTTTGTAAGGGTATTATTTTCCAGATGATTTACTTATATCATTGACGGCGGCAAGTTCTAGGGTTTTCTTATGCGGTGTTCAATTTTTTCACATGCGAAAAATCATGTCATTTTTTCGCTGTATTATTAACTATCCTTCTATCACAATTTTACAATCATTATCTTAGTCCAACCCTTGATAACCCTTCCTACTGACATTTTAATCCCACTCCATTACAAATACAGACAGTTTTAAGATAGCAAAGAAGAAAGAGTCGCTCTCTTGATTGTCGGCTACCGCTAGGGACAGTCATTCTCTCTTGCCTGTTACCTATCGCTTGGTACAGGTATCTGTCGTTGAAGACAGCACTCTCACTCTCTCTCTCTCTCTCTCTCTCTCGCTTATCAAGAAGAACAGCATCTCTCTTGGCTGTTTTCTATCGCTAATTATCTCTCTCCTCGCTTTAGTTACGCGAAAAATACCGCATATACTATTTTAAATCGTAGTACAGACGCAAAATATGTTCTATCTAGTGATATCAGTGTAAATACCGTGAAACACGTGTTTAGAAACCGGTGTCCTGACATATTCCGCGTAGAAGAAAAACCGTGATGTGTGGAGCAGAAAAAATATTGGTAAGACTTTGTATAAACTTAATTTGCTATTGTCTGTATACCCTTTACTACATATCCTAATTTATTTGAACTAGCCCTATATAATACAGTCCACATACACTGAAATTATACTCATAATTTTCCACATATGTACACCCTTTTTTTACATGCGGATTTTCCTTAATCTCTAGAAGTATATCTAACTTTTTTTTCATCAATTGATTTAACATCTACCTGGTTTTTATACATGTCCATATAACAAAACTTCTTGTCAATTTTGCTAACTGTAGACTGCGAAACTTGTAGACCAAGGTATTTATTATTAAACATTTGACAAACCTCCTTTTGAATTCTTGTTTTATTACCACAACCAATCATAATTAAAATGTCTATTCTATGAGTCTCGGACAAATGAGCCATAATTAAATTTAATACGACCACAAATATTATATTGACTTCTTTAGGTAACTTTACATACCTAAATCACAGCAGCGTACTAGATTCATATCAATAATTGTTTATTTGGCTTTTTGACTAATATTTTATCATCTTAAAAGTTTTTTTCCCTAATGTTTAGCAGAACAGGTACGAAAATACCTGATTATTTCTAAAATATATTTTAATAGATTAGGCAGTATTGCTAATTTAAAAGTTAGGATAACGGAAGAAATTAACAAAACAACCCTCGAGGGCATTCAAAATGTTGTAGGAGAATTTCAAAATCGCCTCGGTTATTGTCAAAAAGTGAATAATGGTGGTCAAGTTGAAGATTTAATTTAATTGTAAAAATCAATTTTCTCAATTATGATTGCACAAATTTAAAAAAAACTTTATATTGCTGAACAGAGGATTAAAATCCCTTTCTAACAAGGTGCCACAAGACCTTCTTTATTATTTAATATTTTCGAGGGGGTGCTTATAATTTAAAGGGTGTGCTGGAGGAGGATAATATTTTCATGCTATAAATTGTCAATTTAAGAATAAAAATCGACCTGTTTCAGGTTTTTTTCACACAGTACATAATAACGCTAAAAATGAATTTATTCCATATGGACCGCATAATACACATGGACCGCATGGTATAATCACTCCTTGAAATATTTGTGTTGCACTTATTTACTAACACTCTGTATATTACTCTTATTTCGTACATATTCATTAATAAGAAAACTAGTTAATTTTAGAAATAACCAACTTACATTGACATGTGGTCCTGTACCAAGTGCATAGATAACACCTTCAGCAATATCTTCAGGCCTTAGGTCTGGCATATCTTCTAATTTCTCCTTAGTACCATCTTGTGGAAATCCTTCGGTAAACTCAGTACGAACTAATCCTGGGCTAATGCTCTAAAACATATGGAACAGTTGAAATATAGAAATTTAATATAATATTAACTTACGTAGGCATTTAAGTTTTTTATGTTTTAAGCATTTAATGTTTTTTAACTTCGCATTTATTTCAATAAGTAAAAATTTATTTATTAATTTTAACGGTAGAACCATTTACAATAAAATACAAAAAACAGTAAAAAGTAAAGATCATGTACAATAAACATCAAAACAACAACAAAGAAACAATTAAACAATAATAATTTGTACATTAAAACAGTGTATCAAATCACAAAAGGTAAAAAAATGTCAGATATTTAGATTAATTTTATTACATTTAAGTTGCCTTTTGAAAATAGTAATATAGTCCAGACTGTGAGGCCGCTCCCGTTGGGAAAAATGTTTCTGATTCGGTTTCTTTGCGGATTCCGGTTCAAAAATGTCCCCTTAAAGGTCAATTCAGACACATCAGTCCCGTCATAGTCTCGGCGCCGAACGGTCCTGTTTGGTCACAGAACTATCAACTATCTGACAGCTGGGAAACTGTTTGTCAACTGATGAGTGTGAATGCCGGCAACATATTTGTATTAAAGAATATTTTGTATGACGGATTGTTCGGTTCGGCGCAATCACTGTGACGGGACGTGACTGATGTGTCTGAATCGACCTTTTAAACAAATCTGAAGGGTGCCGGGCGAAATTTTTGGGCAGAAATTGTTTAAAACAATTTTTTTAAACAAATTCAAAAATAATTTTTATTTAATCTGGAAAACATTTTTTTTTGTTTTTTGGGTCATTTTAAACAAAAAAGGTCTCTTTATGAAAAAGTCTGAAAAAATCGAAAATACGCATTTTTGAGACTTGAAAACACATATGTAAATTATTATTTTTAAGGTTACCAAGTGTCTAAATTGAAGTTTAAACATTCAACTTCAAGATTGTGAAGAGTAATCGGTGCTTATTTTAATTTAAAATGTTGTTTTTTAATTGTTAAGTATGCGCGTACACTTGATTTTCTAGCCGCCGCGGCGCGGCGCGCTATCGTGCGCCTCTATCGTACTTAGCATAGTTTACATATACTTACACATATTTACAAATAATTATTATTTATTGAGTATATATTTATTTATATCAATTGAATTATAATATAAATTTCGTAAAATTTAAACTTTTTATTTAAAGTCTAATAATAGTTACATAAAATAATTGTAGAAAAGATTGTTAAATTGATTGATTCAATGTTAATTCTTGTGGGATAGGTATAGGAACTTTATTTCGTGGGGATAGAATTTTACATTGTACCCGTTTAGGGTCGTTTGACCCTCTTCAGGCTTGAGTGGATGTTTGTGTAGTATAGCACGCACAAAGGCAAGCACCCAAAAATCCCCGGCGCAAAGATCTTCTCCGTTTTGTTGTTTTGTTGTTGTGGCACCTTCTTCGCCTGGAGGAGTTAGACAGACAGAGTCAAGAGAACCAGAGTGAAGGGTTTGTCAGTGTAAGTGTGGTTCTTTTCTTGTCTTGTTTTGTTGTTTTAGAGCTAGGTACGACAAGGTCGGGTCTCTAGTGACCATTGGTCCTGTGCAGTCTCGAGCTTAACCCGGCCCCAAAACCAGTGTATTGCACTGAAATTTTGTGGACGAGTGTGCTCGTGAATGGAGGCGCCTCGGCTTTCGAGAGTCGGCTTGTCGCACTTCGCTCTAAGTGGATGTATGTGTGTTCCAACAGTGGCGGACGCTACCATTTCGTTGTTACTGACTCCTCGAATCACCTAGATAACCCCGGCCGACCGCAGACCCCGTGTAAAGTAACGGAGGCTGCGGGCGGTCGGGGGTCCCAGTGATGAGGGTGTATCGGTAGCTTGAAAGAGGACCCCTTCCACTGTTGGGGTGTGTGAGTAATGTTGTGTGAATGTCAGTGTGTTGTGTATGTATGTGTGTGTGAGAAAATAGTTGCGGCTATTTTCTCAGGGACGGACAGGTATCATTGAGTAGTGAGATTGGGAAACCGCAAAAAACCAATCTCCCCCTGTCCGGGGTAAGGATAGGATATGTGTGTGGTAAAGGTTTTAGGGTCGGCGATAGGCAAGTGGAGTGGCCTCGAGAATATTGTAGTAGTCTTCCGGAAGATCATTAATGCAGGTTTGCATCAAGATTGAGGGGGGTGAGGGAGTTTTTGTTTGGGAATACGAGTTACTACATGACCTCTGAAAATGCAGGAACTTTTGAGGGTATCTTGGGTGTTAGATGGGGGGCCATTGATGTTTTTGAGAGTGAAGTTCCTGTTGAGAGTTTTTATTCTCTCGAGAATGGGGATGGTATTTGCCAGTCTATGGATTTCACGTGAGGGAAAGGACCACCGCTTTCTGCATGTCCTACGCAGAATTTTACGCTCAGCAGCAAGGAGTGCACCCCTCTGACGATCTTTGAGAAGGCAATATAAGTGCGCCTTATACTCAATAACGGGCCGAATAAAGGTTTTATAAGTGTGAGTGAGAGTCACGTTGTTTGTTTTGCCAAACGTTCCCGATAGCGGGACTAGGAGACGGGCTCTGTTTCTGACCCTATCTAAAGTTGCCTTTAGATCAGGTGCCCAATTGAGTGTTTTAGTGAATAAAACGCCCAAGTAGGTAGCTGTGGGACTAGTTACGAGCCTTTCTCCCATCAGGTATAGGGGAGTTTGGTCCTCACGATTGTTGATGAGTCGTGGTGAGGTGTGAGGGGCCCGAAACACAATGGTTTGGGTTTTCCCTGCATTTAACGTGACTCTCCACTTATTGCACCATTCTTCGATGCCGTTTAGTTGAGCTTGTGCTCTTCTAAAGGTGGCCAAAGGAAGGTAATCACTCCCTGTCGCTAGGAGTGCAGTGTCATCCGCGTAGAGAAACAGATGGGTGTGTGGAGTGTTCGAGATGGGGATAGAGCTGTTGTATGTGATGTACAACAGGGGTGCGAGAACTGAGCCTTGTGGAACTCCTGCTCGAGGAGTGAAGGGGGTCGATAGTTGGTCGCTTATTCGCACTCTAACCGTTCTATTTGTAAGGTAGGAGTTTATGATTTTAGTGAATTGTAAGGGGAGTCCAATGTCCATAAGCCTCCGAACAAGTCCGTTGTGCCAGACCTGATCGAATGCCTTCTGGACATCTAGAAAAGTGGCAATGGCGATGCTGTTACCATTTATGGATTGTGAGACTTTGGTGGTGAAATCTATTAATGCATTGTGTGTGGATCTTTTTTGTTGGAAACCATACTGGAATTTGGGGATGATATTGTGTGATTCAAGAAAGTCGTTGAGTCTCTCTTTTAGGATTAACTCAAGGACTTTCCCTAGTGAATTGATAAGCGAGATAGGTCTGTATGATTCCACATTTGTACGGGGTTTATCCTTTTTGGATATCATGATAGTGTTAGCTATTTTCCACGGAGTAGGAAAATAGCTGAGTTTGAGGCATGCATTAATAGTTTTAGTGATAAGGGATATTACACTCTCAGGAAGTTGCTTAAGACACCTTCTACTGATATTGTCGGGTCCAGGAGAATTATTTTTGCCCATACGGCAATAACTCTCCGTTTCCCTATCGGTAATAGGGTCCATGATAGGGACGTGGTTCGGAGTTTCGTGCAAGAGAGTGTTTCTTACTGCATAGTCGGTTTCGAGTTTGAATAAGCGATCGAAGTTTGGCTTATTGGGCGTTTGGAAATTTTCGTGAAGTGAATTTCTGAATGCTTCGGCTTTCAGTTCAGGGGAACTGACAATTTGGTTGTCGATCAACAGATGTGAGGGTTGAGAAGTTTTTTGTTTGGTTAGGACTTTGAATTTGTGCCAGAATTTAGCCCCATCCCTGTAATCCAATTTCGAGGTAGCATCTTCCCACTGGCGAGCCTGTAGGAGTGATATTTCCCTCTTAATTCGAGCAGAGATGCGATTATACTCTGTTTTGACTAGGGGTCTCTGTTGATCTTGTATTGGCGTAAAAGCCGCCTTTTTTGGTGTATTTTGGCAATGATGTTTTGTGGAAGTGCCGGAGAGAAAGGTTGGATTGTTTTCATAGGAATTGAGTGATTGATGGCCTCAGTTATGAGGTTCTCAATTTGGATAGCACTCTGGTCGATACTTTCAGTAGTATCGAGTTCGCCTAACTCGGAATGTTATTTGTGATATATTGTTTAAAGAGAGGCCAGTTTGCGTTGCGATAATCTCTTAATTGTTTGGGAGGTGGAGGAATTTTGGGTGACATGATATCAGAATTAACTAATATCGGGAGATGGTCTGACGTTATCGTATCGCCTATGTGACATCTATCGTCAAACCTGTGCATCACGCTACCTGTAACGATGATGTGGTCCACGATAGATGCCCCCATTGCGTTTAGAAACGTATAATCAGTGTTTGTGATTCTTATGATGGGAAGGTCGAGAAGAAAATCAGAAAGTCTGATGCCTTCCGGATTTGTGCGGTGATCACCGAATTGTGTGTGTCTACAGTTCAGGTCGCCCATGAGAATTGCTTTGTTTAGAGTTGCGAAGTACTCTAGGAGTTCGGTGGAAAGCGGGCTAGCTGGATGTCTGTAGTAAGAGATTATCGTGAGGGTTTCGTTGTTCGGAAGGTGGAGGTCAATTGCCAGGAAGTCCACGTTGGGTGGAGGAGTATTTTGAGGGAATACGTGGGGGAGTGTGGTAGTCCATGTTTGATAAGGATACCATTCCCACGGGAAACCTGACAGCGGCTTCGATAGATCGTTGTATATCCTGCAAAAGTCGGAGTGTTGCGACAGAGAGTGTCAGAGATGGCAAGAATTTGAATGTTGTGTTTTTGCAGGATATGTTTGATTAGGGGTCTCTTTTTAGAGATCCCTTGGCAATTAACTGCTCCTAGTGTGAAATCCATAGAGAGGACTTAATAGGTGGGGTGGAAGGTCATTTCGACCTTATTGTTGTGGCCAGACAAGGTGATTGTGTGGCCGAAGATCTTTTCTACCACGGAACTTGTGATAGCAGTGATTAGTTCCCGTCTTTCGGGTAGGATATTGAGCAGTACTAAGGTACTGAGTCTGATTGTATTTTGGAGGTCAGTGGATAGGTCATATGGGGGAGAGGATCTTTCGAAGGATAGGGGTTGGATGTGGTAGGGATTGTTGGGTTGTTCATGTCTTTTTGGACAACGAGAGGAATAGGCGGTGTGATCGCCGTTGCAATTAGGGCATTTTGGCTTGTTGGGATTAGGGCAGTCACTGGATTTGTGGTTTTGTCCGCAGTTAGGGCAGACGAAAGTACGTTGACGACATTCTGAGATGGTATGTCCATTTGAGCAGCATTTGCTGCAATATTTGGGGGTAGGGATCGTTGGATTAGAAGAGTAAGGGAGTTCGGTGTAATGGATGAGTCCATCGATAGGAATGCCGAAGTTTAGGACATGTTTGAGTTTGTCGTTGGAAGTAGTAAGGACTTTTATTAGTTTTGTGTCTTTACCAGTCATGCGAGATTTTACTCTCCATAGCCTGGTGACAGGGATGTCTTGCTCTGTGAGAATTTGAGCTAGTTCGACCTCAGAGTATTCGTGTCCTACGTTTACAATGAGGAATAGATGATTTTCTGAACGGTTGGCTTGGTTGTGAGTGGAATGGGATCTAGATAAGATTTTTATTTGGGTTTGTCCGGTGGCTTTATGGACTTTAGTTTGAAGTTCTTCCGCATTTATGGAGTGGAGGGTACGGAGATGAGCAACTCCGTGAGATAGTACTTTTAATGAATGGATTTTATTAAAAAGAATGGGAATGCAGTTTAAAACGCGGAAGAAGGTTCTCTGATTAGAGAAATCTTTTGGGATATCAGTGATTAGATATTCAAATGTTTTCGGATTGTTGATTGAGTTCGTGATGTTTGGGTTGTGTTTTGGTCGTGAGTTTGGGGGTGCCCTTAGTGCATTGGCAAAAGATTGGGTTTGATTTTGTGGAGCTGTGTCATTGGAGGTGGAGGGTTGTGGATTTATTGACGTGAAGTTGGACGTGGAGTGATTTGTTGAGAGGGTGGTTGAGTAGGTTGGGAAGTAGGTGCATTTTGGCGAGAAGAACGAGATGTAGACGGTGCATTTTGGCGATTGGTGGTTGTGTTTTTAGAAGAAGAGATTGAGAGTTTACGATGCGTGGATGGTAGTGGAGGGTAGTCAGAATCGATTTTTCGGAGTATCGGATGATTGCTATCGTGTGCCTCGATTTCTCGGCGTTTTTGGTTAAAGCGAGTTTGTAGGATCAGAATTTCATGACTGAGATCTTGGAGTTCCCGAGCAGATGAATATGGGTTGTACGATTGTTCAGGGATCTCAGATTGGGGGGTTTCTATGTTTGTTTGGTCGTGTACTAACTCGTAGTAGGGGTTGGAGGCTAATGCCGCAGTCTGTGATCTAGTCACAGACCGGGTGGAGTGGGCGGACCTGGTAGACCCAGGCATAGCAACAGGGGAATTGAACAACACAGTATCAGACCGCTAGCAGACTCCGCAGCCTCACGGAGCCAGGGGGTTGTAAACCCCCCGAGAAAAAGGCTTGCCCTACTAGTGTGATATGTGTGGTATTTGACAGTGGCTTTACTTACCAGCGTTACCACGCTGCTTAATGGTCCCTCGTTGGACGTCTACACAGAGTGAAACAACGTACTGGCACTTGTTCCTGCAAGCGTTTAGGCCTAACAAAAGGAATATTCTGGGGCCAGTATATTCTACTGAAACCCCGTACTAATTAATTTTGTAGGCAACGCCAGGCCTCGTTGGTTTTTCGGCTGTCCACTCCTATCGACGAACTGTGCGCTGCAAGCTTCAGAGTATACACTCTCTCAAACCTTTCGTCGACGCTGTTCCGGAGCGGGTATGTAAACAGTGACCTGCTCGCTCAGCGTCTCGATCGAAAGTTTTTCACAAAAATCTAAATCACATCCACATAATGGTACACAGTTGACATGATTTTTCTTGTAGTTGCAAGCATTAGTTTTGCAAGTCTTTTTGCATTTGCACGGTTTCACCAGTGTTTCTAGTAATGGGTTTTGTGTTATGAATCTTGGTATATAAACCCTACCACTATCAGACATATAATATCCATATTGTGTAAAATCGAGAGTTTAATAGCGAGAATGATATGGCATTTCGCCAAATATATGTTTGAGCGAAAGCTCTTAACAATAGTGTTGGTAAAGTGCGTCAGAGATACAAGGTATATTGGCTAGATTAATTCCTAAGCCACATGATGTGTTAAAAATTGTTTTTCTTGCATCGTTTACGGATTCTCCCATTTTGCCTATTAATATTAATATTTACTGCATTGTATTATTTAAATAATAATTTAAAAATATTATTTACAATTGATATAAATAAATATATACTCAATAAATAATAATTATATTGTTCAAATTTGGAAGAAAAAAAAAACTATATACGGTTATTACATTGCGATGATTGATTTATTTAATTAGCCCAATGACAATAATTAATACCTACATAAATAAATTATGGAAAAAACTATGTTAATAAACTTACGTACTATAGAGGCGCACGATAGCGCGCCGCGCGCGGCGGCTGAAAAATCGAGTGTACGCGCATACTTAACAATTAAAAAACAACGGTCCTAATTAAAATAAGCCCCGATTACTCTTCACAATCTTGAAGCTGAATGTTCAAACTTCAATTTAGACACTTGGTAACCTCAAAAATAATAATTTACATATGTGTTTTCAAGACTCAAAAATGCGTATTTCGCGTTTTTCAGACTTTAAATCGCTTATAACTCGAAAACTATCAACTTTAGAGAAAAATGACAGGAAAACTTTTTTGTTTAGAATGACCCAAAAAACCTAAAAATAGTTTTCGTTTAAAAAAAAATATATTTTGAAATTTGTTTAAAAAAAAATGTTTAAAACAATTTCTGCCCAAAAATTTCGCCCGGCACCCTTCAGATTTGTTTAAAGGAGACATTTTTGAACCGGAATCCGCGAAGAAACCGAATCAGAAACATTTTCCCAACGGGAGCGGCCTCACAGCCTGGACTAATACTCCAGTACGAATCATACGAACAAACGATATACGACATACGAAATACGAATTTTGCCGAGAATGTCAGTTTAGGACGCTAAAAAAGATGCAAAAAAGTTTACCATTTTTACCCTTGGTCTTTTCCCTAAAACGTAAAAAATGGATTTACCAAGTATCTCTACGCTATAGAAAAAATGTTTCAAAAAATGTAGCCAGGTAATTCAGAACAAAAATTTTTATTGGCACTTTTTATGTACGATGAACCGTTCTCTCAGAAACAACGCTTGAAGCGATTGGCGATTTTAAATGTCAGTTACGCGCGCGAAATCAATGTTCAATAACATTTATCAGTCCGACGGTAAAAATTCGATATCTTGTCCTATCGACAAAAATCAAGATGCATTTTAAAGATAAAGAGTGCAGCTTATGTATGAAATTTTTTACCGTAAATAAACTAAGTTTTTTATGTTAAGTTTCTGATTCTTATGAGATCAATACAATTTATCCCTTTTATTTAACACTATGGAGTTTAGACTACTAGAGCGAAATATTTAAAACTATAGCATGACATGAAATTTTAGTTTTGAGTTTTGGCCACAAATGTGAGGCATTTGAAATATGCTTAAAAAACGCTGAATTTAAATTTTCACATTACAAACGATCTAAAACGTTTAAAACTGCTATTTTTTAATTATACTAGTACGTTTTTTAAAAGTATCTAACTTTTGCTACAAATTACAGCCAAAACCGTCTATTTAAAGCATTTTTCTTGACGTGTGATTGTTTTTAATATAAAAATTTAATAATTTCCACGTTTTTTAGTCATGTTTTAAATACGTCATATTTGTTTCCACAACTCGAAATTGAAATTTTATGTTATAGGTTTTGAAGATTGACCTCTCGAAACCTCAACGTTTATTTATTGAACAGATTTATAAAAACTAACTTTATTCGGGACAAAAAACAAAAATTGCATACGTTGCACTCCTCAACTTTTAAAACGCATTATCATTTTTGTCGATAGAATCTTCTTCTTCTTCTTAGCCTTCTGTCGTCCATGTTTGGACATAGGCCTCTCCCAACTCCTTCCATCGGTCTCTCCTAAGCAACATATTTCCAATTTGTTCCGGCTATTCTTTTAATGTCATCAACCCATCTCATCTGTGGTCTTCCTCTTGGTCGTTTACTTTCGTAAGGTCTCCAATGTTGTATTGTAGTATTCCAACGTTGGTCTTTCTGTCTAGCAGTGTGCCCGCGAAGCTCCATTTAAGTTTTGCAATTTTATTGTTATGTAGTTTTGTCCTCGACTTTTGTTTTGGATCTTACCCAGTCGTTCCTCTTTTTATCTGACAGTCGTATACCTTACATTGCTCTTTCCATTGTTCTTTCTGTTGTGGCTAGTTTATTCATGTTTGCCTTGGTTAGGTACCAGGTTTGACATCCATATGTCATGATAGGAAGGATGCATTGGTTGAACACTTTGCTCCTCAAGTATTGGCTTATTTTGCAGTTCTTAAGTTTCCAACTAAGTTTTCCAAATCCTGTCCATGCCAGTCTTGCTCTTCTAGTAATTCCGCACTTTGGTTCTCTTTTTCAAGTCTCAGGATTTGGCCTAGGTAGATATATTCCTGGATTTGTTCTACCTCACTGCCGTTTTATAGTTATATGTCTGGGGGTCTTCTGTGTTTGTCATTATTTTTGTTTTTTTCATATTCATTTTTAGGCTGACGTATTGGGAGCTGCTGCTAGTTCCCCCAACATAATTTGCAGTTCCTCGAATGTGCTCGCTATAATCACTATGTCGTCAGCGAATCTGAGGTGGTTTAACTTGTTTCCATTAACGTTAATGCCATAGGTTGATCAATTTGTAGTTTTGAAGACGTCTTCTAGGGCTAGGTTTAAAAGCTTTGGCGATATTACGTCTCCTTGTCTCACTCCTCTCTTAATGGGTATGGATTTGTATTTTTGTCTAGTTGTACTATCATAGTTGCATTTTCATATATATTATGTATTAGTTGCCTATATCTCGAGTCTATTCTACAATTATTAATAGCTTGTTCTATGGCCCACATCTCGATAATATCAAACACCTTTTCATAGCGACGAAGGCAAGAAATACGGGTAGTTGGTATTCATTTGCCTTCTCCATCGGTGTTCTCATTATCAGCAGATGGTCTGATGTACTATATCCTTTGCGGAAGCAAGCCTGTTCAACCGGTTTGTATACTTGACTGAGCAACGATATAGGTTTATAATTCTGTAGATCACATTTGTCCCCTTTTTTGTGCAAGAGTATTACTAGACTCTCGTTCCAGTCTTAGGTATCTGGCTATTATGGAGACATGTATTAAATAGCTCTGTTAGTACAGGGATTGTTAATGTCTTGCTTGTTTTCAAGAGCTCGGTAATTATACCGTCGTGTCCTGGAGCTTTATTATTTTTAAGTTCTTTTAAAGCTCTTTCTATTTCGTATCCCATTATATTTGGTAGTACTTCTGATCCCACGTTTTTTATTTTTCTTTTGACGTTGTCCTTTATTGTTTCATTAGGCTGGCCTTGCGAGCTGTACAAGGATGTGTAGAAGTCTTCGACAATATTTGTTATTTTATATTTGTTCTTCTCTACCTTATTGTTAGCGTCTTTAGAATGTCTGTTTTAATGTCCATAGAATACTTTGATAAAAAAATATCCAATTTTTACCGTCGAGTTGATACAAATTTTATTTAACATTGATTTTGCGCGCAGCTGAAATTCTAAATGACCGGTCGCTTCAATCGTTGTTTCTAAAAGAACGGTTCATTCTACATAAAAAGTGCTAATAAACATTTTTGTTCAGAATTATCTCAGCTACATTTTTATTTATACATTTTTTCAACATCGTACAGATTTTTGGTAAATCGATTTTTACCCTCCTCATAGGGTAAAGTGGTAACTTTTTGCATGGAGGAAAGTACATACTACTAGTGTAAAAACATGTTCCACACAGGAATCGATAGACCTAACCAATATTGAATGAATCCGCTTATGGACAGCAATAAGAACAACACTACCAATAGCTTTTGAACTAGTTTGAGTGTCCATCTCAAGTCTGAATAATGTAATTATCCACAGTTAACTTTCAGAAAAATGCCCCATAGCAATTTCCTATTGTTTCAAGATTTCAAGAAAGATGATTTGTCAGCATGAAACTATATAAATAAAATAAATACATAAAAAAACACTTTGTTGAAAGGTCACTGGATGATGCCGATGATCGTGTCGGTTTGAGTCGCTTTGCTACGCTCCTCGGAAGAATTTTTTAATCACGAGTAATAAAATAGATACATACTAAGGTGCATTTTTAAGCATGCAGAGGACTTTTAGTTTAGATGCAGATCTTTATAGTTGGAGAAAAAACATACTTATAACATCATTCATAGAAACGGCAAACTAAATATCACTAATTTGGATAAAATAGACACATGGAAAGAGTACATTGAGGAACTGTTAAATGATAAAATGCGCGATCTTGAAATTAAAGAAGTAGTAACACGACCTAACATAACTATGGACGAAATTGAACGAGCAATAACATTAAAAAAGACCAGCAAAGTGACGCGGCCGGATAAAATACCGAGTGACATAAAGGTCATCGAAAGTTCAGGTAACAGATATCTTCTTCATATTTTTAATCAAATTTATGAAACTTGCTATATACAAACGGATTACCTTTCGTCGACTATTGTGACGATACCTAGAAAAGCAAATGCGAAAGGATGTAGTGAAATTTTTAAAACCTGATCAGGTAATAAACCTAGGTTTGCAATAGATAATAGGCTTTTGTGAAATATTAGATCTTTTCTATATCTGTACGGTATACGATCTTTCAGGTAATAGTTTGAAAAGATTTATATTAGATGCTAGTGAATGGTAAGAAGATATTATAACCGTATATTGTACTTCTATGTGTATTATTGCATATCAAAACTAAATACTCACCGTTATCTTAATGGGCTTTTAAAATAACACAGCTCTTGTCTTAAACTTTCTGCAAGAGCTGTAACAGCAAATTTTGATGCTGGATAAACATTGAAATTTGGCTTGGGCATTATGGGTACGTAATGCCCTGCTATACTATTTATGTGAATAATATGTCCAGCTATTTTCTTTTGGCGCATTATCTTTATAGCTTCGCGCGTGCAAATACATAGAGCCATAACGTTTACTTCAAAAACTCGCCTCCAATCATCGGTTGAACCCTCTAAAACATGTAATTCTAGTTTTAACTCGAAAACAATTTTAAATATCCTAAAATAAGTAATATTCACTTTGTAATAGAATAACTACCTTTTTATAAGAACGGAATGATGTAGCATCTTAGACTGGAAATGATTTTAAATAAATGGTTTCCATAAGTCATCCAAATTTCATAATAGATTAAGGTCGAGAGGCTGGTAAGTAAAAAATTTCATCCTGTATTCGAAAAATCGGCAAGAAGATGGAGAAATCAGAAAATGATCTACGGTATAAGGATATAACAACAAGTATAATCTCGTTACTTCTTTTACTATAATCTCGTTCTTTGAGAGTTAACGATCACCATGGCAAATCTTTTCCTTTCATTTGAAGTTCTAAAGAGCTTTAACGGTTTTTACTCCTATTGACTTCCTAATATTTAAAAACCAAGATATTTTGTGCTTTCCAACTTTATTCTTGGCGAGGAAAAGACTTGAATACCTTCAACATATTGAAAGACAACCTAAGTACTCGTCACAAAACATAAAATTAAGATAAAAGGAGTCAAGGAAGACGATGAACTTTTGGTTGAATAAGTACAGTAGGTGAAAATAAAGTCAAGGTTGTTATATCACCACTCTTAGTCGTAGATATGAGACCTAAAAATAAAGAACTAACTCCTAATTTTAGTTTTATTTATTCCTTTATTAACTAATCTAGTTCATATTTCCATTTTTAAAGGGTGTCCCAGATAACTAACCTTCCTTCTCTTGATTTCCTGAATAAGTTTTTTGTCATTTCTAATTTTTCTGGTCACTTTTTTGTTTGCATTTGAGTTGTCCATGAAATTGGAATTAATCTCTTGTTCAACTAAAATTTAAAAGGTTCTAGTCTATTTATCAGTGTACTGTTCACGGTCCTTGTCCTCTTTCATATAATATAATTAACCGGATGTACCATCTAAAAATCTTCTGCGTATGTTTAGGTTTAGCTATTCCAGAATATGTTTCTGATACAAAGAAAATTTTGTGTTTCGATTTGTATATTTTTTGATTTATATAAATATGTGTTCTTCTTGGTGATTGGAAATCATTAAGGCAATTATAATTTTATTGGTTACGAGTCTGCATAGTTTCAGTTGAACTGCATCTAAATCATTTACGGAGATTACGTAGCCACGAGATTTTACGTCTTCCTACGCTTCTTCTGCCTTTGATTTTGCCCTGCATTATATTCCTTAATATTTCGTATTTTTCAGCTCTCATGATGTGCCCCAAGTATTCTAACTTCCTGGTTTTTATGGAATTGAATACTTTGCATTATTTTCCTAGTTTTTCAAGAACTTGCATTTGTTTTTGCGATGCTTACAGGTTTTTAATGTTTGATTGCTTCAGTGCCCAAACCTCAAAGCCATACAAAAGGGTGGAGAAAATATAACATCGAAGCTTTCTTATCTGCAGTGTTATAGTGATATTGCAATTACAGAAAAGTTTTCTCGTTCTGTTATAAAAGTTTACCGTAAAATTTCAATGTGGGCCTTATTCCTTTCATTTGATCAGTATCTTCTTTGGTCCGTGCTCCAAGGTATTTGTATGAAAATATTGAACAATTTCTGTATTATCTAGCACTAGCTTAACTTTGATGTTTTGTGCTTTTGTAAATACTATAAACTTGATTTTTTTCAAATTTATTTTTAGTCCATAATCGTTGAAATGAATATTTAGTTGTTAAGCAAGGTGTTGCAGTTTTTCTAGTGTTCCTGCCAAAATATAGGTATCGTCAGCATATCTTATGTTTTTATAAGGCCCTCATTGACTTCGGCCTACGCTAATTCTAAGATGGCGTCACTGTATAAATTCAACCACAAGTGTGATGCACACTCTCTAGGAACACTCTCTGCAAACAGTGTATTCTTCCTGTTCCCAAATCTTTTCTAATTAACATTTGTGTATTACTTATGCCTTCGTTTAATTTCTTAGATAATTCTATTGTTAATTACTTTTAAAAACAATTTCAAGAAATGAATTATTAAGGCTATGGTGCGATATTCATTGCACTCCTTTTTCATTATCTTTTTTGGGAAGCAGTATAAATTTCGATTGGAGCCATTCTTTAGGTATTATATTTTTAATATATATATATAATAATATATATTATATATATATATATATATAAATATATATATATATATGTATATATATATATATAATTAGTATAATGGTAAGGTTAATTGGGTTAGCAGCTGAATAATGAAAGCCAAAGTGTGCACTTTTCAACGACTTCGTTATATTTCGTTAAATTTTCTTTAACATCTTCAGACGAATGCTACAATATGTTACAAAATGGTGAAATTGTGTATTTTACATAAGATGTAGTGAAACACTTACTTGTGTGAGGTTGCAGGCAAAAGTGGTATTTGAAAGTTCCATGTTGAAAAACTTTTTTGAAGATTTTTTATAGCAAAAAATAAGTTGTATGTGTTATATGGTGGCTTGAAAACTCAAACAATACAAGTGCATTTTTGTTATTTTCCTCCAGTGTGTAGTACAATACAAATATTAAAAACATTAAACATTTAAGAAACAAAACATTAAAACACAACTACATATCACATTGTCCATTTTTTGGACCAGTCTATTCACCTATGCACAAGGAGGTGGAAATACTAGTGTGTACCTCAAGGTTAAAGTGTCTTGTCAGCTATCATATTAGTAGATGTCAGCCAGAAAACTAAAGCTGTGTTCAGTTCATGTGTAAAGTTACATTTAATTGAAAATTATGTTATGTTAATTTAAGACAATTAAATTCTGTTGTTAATAAATATATATATAGAATTTATTTATTTCTTTGTGATTATTTTTTTTAAAGTTATTTTAATTATTGTTATTACTCTTAAGAATTTTATTTCCTGGAAAAATGCAACAATTGCAATAATTATGATTAAGTTACTACTTCAATTGGATGGTCAGAAGAGTTTTAATAGACAAATATTATACTATTCAGAATATTCCAGTTCGTTGACTTGATTATAATTTGTTTCCAACTACAGTAGAAAGGAATAATTTCACTAAGGGTTGTATATCTGAATTATTGTGTTGATTATATTTATCTGTTGTTGCTTAGTGGGTCATTTCTAAAAAAAAGTCTTCTCTTATAAGCTGTTTCTTTTTCGAGGATTTTGACATCTGCTTATAAGAGAAGACTTTTTTTAGAAATGACCCACATAGCAACAACAGATAATATAATCAACACAAAATCAGATATACAACACCTTAGTGAAATTTATTCCTTTCTACTGCAGTTGGAAACAAAAAATAATCAAGTCACGAACTGGAATATTCTGAATAGTATAATATTGTCTATTAAAACTCTTCTGACCATCCAATTGAAGTAGTAACTTAATCATTATTATTGCAATTGTTGCATTTTTCCAGGAAATAAAATTCTTAAGAGTAATAACAATAATTAAAATAACTTTAAAAAAAATAATCACAAAGAAATAAATAAATTCTATATATATTTTATTAACAACAGAAATTTAATTGTCTTAAATTAACATAACATAATTTTCAATTAAATGTAACTTTACACATGAACTGAACACAGCTTTAGTTTTCTGGCTGACATCTACCAATATGATAGCTGACAAGACACTTTAACCTTGAGGTACACACTAGATTTTCCACCTCCTTGTGCATAGGTGAATAGACTGGTCCAAAAAAATGACAATGTGATATGTAGTTGTGTTTTAACTGTTTTGTTTCTTAAATGTTTAATGTTTTTTAATATTTGTATTGTACTATCACACTGGAGGAAAATAACAAAAATGCACTTGTATTGTTTGAGTTTTCAAGCCACCATATAACACATACAACTTATTTTTTTTGCTATAAAAAATCTTCAAAAAAGTTTTTCAACATGGAACTTTCAAATATCACTTTTGCCTGCAACCTCACACAAGTAAGTGTTTCACTACATCTTATGTAAAATACACAATTTCACCATTTTGGTAACATATTGTAGCATTCGTCTGAAGATGTTAAAGAATTAACGAAATATAACGAAGTCGTTGAAAGAGCACACTTTGGCTTTCATTATCAGCTGCTAACCCAATTTAACCTTACCATTATACTAATTAATAATTGGACAGCTGTGATCATTCTTCCTATATATATATATATATATATATATATTATATATATATATATAAAATATATTATAAATATAATATCTATATATATATATAATATATATTATATATTTTTTATCGGTAAAATTAGGTGAGGTTAAATTCTGGATACATTCAGTATCCAGAATTTTAAGTAATTTAATGGGAACTTCATGAGGCTCGGGAGATTTACCACTTTTAGCTTGTTTCATTGCCTATTCGATGTCTTATCATAAAACGTCAGGCCCAGTATCATGTTTAAATTCTTTTGGTGCTTCTGTTCTCTCATTCACAAAAGCTGTTCTATATATTATGTCCATTTCGGCATTTTTTTGGTTTATATTAATATCTATATATTATAAGTTCACCACTTTCATCTCTTAGTTGCACTGTTTACAGTGGTTTTCTCATTCCTGTGAGTTCCCTACTTCTTTTATGCATATTAAAATATCATATTGTCAACATCCTATATCATTATATATTTTTTTAATTTCTTCTAGTTCTTACACTGCTCATGTAACATTCTCTCTATAGCTTCTTTTATTTTCTTTTCAGTTAATCGATCGGTTTCATTATATTTAATTGGATTTTTTCCATTATATTTAATTGGATTCGTTTTGAATTTGTTTCATTCATTAATGGTAGTATCTCTTCAGTCATCCAGTCTTTATGTTTTCTTTCCTTTGGTTTTAAGTTCTCATTTGCAGTTTAAATTATTGTCTGTTCCCCATGGGAGATATATTCTCCCATTTTTGAACAATGCTATAGCTACTTTTATTCAGTTCTTGTAAGGGATATAGATAGACAAGGAAAATAAGCTCGGGAAGGTCAAGGCTCAACTATGATTGTACAGTCAATGACAGTGATGATTTAAAACGACTGTGATATGGACTACAAAGCAGCCTACGACTCTGTAAATAGAAGATAATTGTTCAAAGCAATGAAAGAAATACCAAATCAATTGGTAAATTAAAAAATATATACACTGTTTAATCTAGCTCTTGAAATAATAATACATATATCACAAATCACAACCATTGGTTCAATATATAATAAATCAATGCAAATCCTTGCTTATGCTGATGTCATCAACATTGTTGGGAAAACGGAAAACGTTGCATCAAAGTTAAGCTTAAAGAATCAGCTACAAAAACGGGTTTAATAATAAACACCAAAAAATTAAGTATATGAAAATGAGCACGCAACCACAAATCCTACGACCACTTGTTATATAAAACGACGTCATCAAAGCAGTGAACGAATTTGTATATCTGGAAGCGTTTGTTAACACTGACAATGATGCTACCACAGAATTTGCATGGCCAACCATTTTGGGCTCAATATCCTGCTTAAATCCTTAATTCGAGAAATACAAAAGTAAAACTCTACAAAACAATAATACTCGCAGTGCTAATATATTGTTGGGACCAGGAACAAAAAGTAATGAAGACATCTTAGGATGTTTCGAAAGAAAAGTACTAGGGCGAATCTATGGAAGTGGTGAATGAAATGGAGTGTGAGAGACATACAACATCGAACTTCATAGAATATCGATAATCAGATATCGTAAAACATTTAATATAGACGTCTAAGATGGATAGGGCATGTAAAGGGGGTAAACAAAATGACCCAGCTAGAAAAACGCTCCTTGATAAACTCATTGGCCGAGAAGAAGAGAGAGACCCAGAGCAAGGTTTCTTGATAACATCGATGAAGACATGAGAAATAAGGGAATACGTGCTTGGCTGAGGAAGGCGATGGATTTAGACGACTGGAGAGAAACTTTTGAGGAGGCTAGCTCCTCAAACACCGGATTGTGAAGCCAGAATGATTGATGAATGATGGTTAAAAATTTTGTGCCCTATTTAAAACCAAGTCAATTAAATATATATAAAATACTAGTCAAACTTGAACCTGTCCGAGTTGACGTTCGATTTTTGTCTTTTACTTTTGTGTCCATTGTGTCCTTTATGTCCTACCAGTATCATTTGATTTAAAAGGAACCAAATCTTAAAACATAATTCTGTTAAAAATAAATTTAGTTTTGTGACAATTTTATGTTTTAAGCCTACAATATTACAGTATAACTCTTGGTAAACAAAACATATTTTATTCTTTGTGTTTCTGTATCCATTTATTCTTACCAACTAAATTTGTGGGTCTGGTTAAGCCGGCATTATTAACAAGAATATGAATGTGTCCCACATTATCAGCAATCCAACGAAAAGCTCTTAGAATATCATCTTCTTTGGCAACATCGCATCTTAAGGCAAATAATTTACCTGGTTGATCAGTTAAGCTCCTGGAAAGATCTTCAATTTTTTCAATTCTTCTAGCAATTCCCACTACCTGTAATTTAATATTATTTTAGTTTTTAAGAAACTATTAGAAAATTATACTACACTAGATCATAATCACTATATTTGTTATATTAGGGGTTTTGACTAAATTGTTGCAGAACATCTGTTTAAGATATTAAAAAGGAACGACAAATGAAATATACTTAAGTATCAATTGTATTATTTCACACAATGCCAATGTAAAATGAGAGGTTAACTCAACTGAAACAAAAAAGCTAGAGGACTAGCTCTAGGGGTGTTAAATCCAGTGATATCAATCAATCCATCTGTCCCCTTCTATC
The DNA here is from genome assembly GCA_918026665.1 of Diabrotica balteata. NCBI lineage: Eukaryota > Metazoa > Arthropoda > Insecta > Coleoptera > Chrysomelidae > Diabrotica > Diabrotica balteata. Next base: position 107,269,536 of record OU898278.1, on the reverse strand, counting down.
TATCCAACGAGCGAGAAAAGTTTCGTTTAAAAATTGTCGTGGTACAGGTAGAGCAGGAGTGTGGAGAAGCTTTATCATGTTAAAATATAACCAAAATCTTTAAAAAGGTTATTACCATTTTCTACTATTTTTCTAAATCGAACAAACACTTGGCTAAGTAACTTAAGATACGAATAAACCATTTAAGTTTTCAGTGATAAAAAAAGGTTCCGATAATGTGATCTCCTAAGATACCAAACCATAAATTTAACCTTTGAGGAAGTTGTGTGTGAAATTCACTCACAATATGTGAACTACTATCAGCCCAGTATCGGCAATTAGGTATGTTCACCAAGGCATTTAATGAAAATTATTCATCGGAAAAGTATTCATGACATTGCAGCGGCGGCCGGCCAGGTGAAGTAGGTGAAGGTGAGGTTCACCAAAAAAATATAATGAATTGAGACAAATAAATAGAAAATAAAAGCAGCATTATTATATCTAAATTCTGAAATCAATTATTTATTCTCTTTTAATTAATCTAAATATTAAAAAAGACATGCTAGCTTTAATTAGCAGTGCGGTAGGTACTTGACGGTCTTGACGGTTAAGTCCTGACCTGTGTCACTTGCTGTGTATGATTTAGGAATAGGTGAATATCATTTTTGAAATGCGAAATGCATCTGCATAAGCGTTCACGGTTGCCATGGCAACGTGACGTCAGCCTGTCGCTAGTGATAGTTGAGAAAAATAGCTGATGCAGTTCCGTTAAAAAAATATATTATCCGTCTTCACCCACTGGCCACTAGTTGCATGACTACCTATTTAGTATTCGCAGCGACAATATTTTAATGATATTACGACGAAGGTACCAAAACTCCTTTTGTCTCCGGCAAGCTTTCCTCATCTTCACCACTTTTTTAAGCCACGAGCCGCCGCTGTGACATTGTGTCATTAATTCGCAAAATTCGAGACGACGATCAAAATCTTCTTCATTTAATTCTTGTACAAAAAACACCGATTGCTCTACTTATTATTGACAGTGACTGTGATTGTATTAAGTTAACTTTAAACGGCTACTTGGATTGCTTCGTTATTTATGAGTCCCTGTCGGTTATGCATTAGTTCAATCACATATTTATAAGTTGCATGTCTATTGTGGTGCGCTTTATTAAAAATTCTAGCAGCAGCTAAAATAAAGGGCTACGGGGGATGAGGGGGTACTTTTCCCAGTAAGTTTAAATATGACATAATATCTGCCCTTAAAATAATAATTGATGTTTTTTGCCCTTTTCCTAAAAATTAGAATTTCAATGGTATTTAAGGTGGATAGTTTTATCTGAAAAGTTTTTACAGTACAAATAACAAAAATAAAAAATTAATGATAGATAAAATAATTATATACAAATTAAACTAAACATAACAATTTATATTAATTTTAACACTTCATTGCCATAATAATAATATTTTTTGCCTTTTCGCAGGCCAATTTATTTTTTCATTTAAAACGCATAAAAATGCAGTACAAAAACAACGCATTTTTTAAATATAGCAAAATTTTTTTCTAAACATGATTTTGAATTGGAGGCACGGGTGCATCGCGCGACCTAAGAAATAAAATTGTGTAAGCTAAGTCATGCGATGGCGCACGTGCTGCTCGCAAGTTTGCAACAATAAACCATGCGTATTATAGCGTATGGGTCTAACCAGTGTATTATTTACCTGCGTATTGTAGCGGTATAACAAGGATCTACAGACCGAGAATTTGGTATACAAATTCCACGGCTTCGCGCAAGCGTACTTGTAAGTTCGTATAGTCGGCTGGAGTTACAATTTTGCCAAATTTAAATGTAATCGTTTCTACTCATTCATATTAATATTTATAATGTATAATATATTAAAGTTTTTAAATATTGGTAATATTATTAAAGCTTTTAATACTATTTTTTATATTAAAATAAATTAAGTTTTAAATAAAAAATTGCGCCTATACCTTAAAAAAAGTACGAGATAAATATAACTCGTTTTTTATATCTTTACGTATGCTAAGGTAATAAATTAAAATCCTTCATACAAGACTAAAGGTAGGTACCTATAAATTTGAATAAGCTGGTTTTGCCCATACTGACTTTGTAATTCTAATTATCTACTAATTTGCATAACAGTCAGATATTGTTACCTGGTCATAATGCTGTGTTATTAATATTAGGATTTTCATTTCGCTTGTTGAAATCTTTCATCTGATATTAATTTCTTGGAAATTTTTATAAGGCTGAGAGTAAGTACTAAATCGGAATACTCGAGTCTTGTTGAAAAAAACTGAAATTTGGAGTACTACACAATCGAAGAGCGCAAAAAGAGATTAAAACATTTCCTGTATACTTTTTCCAGATCATATTTTAGTTTTCGAGATATATTTACAATTAGGGAAATTTTTGGGAAAGCCTTTACAATAGTATCCAAATTTTATTTGGAAGTTTTAATCTTAAGTGTTCCAAAACAATTTGCTATTTAGGAAATGAAAATTTGGTTTTTTTTCCTTATTCTTAATTTGCTATAACATTTCTCATTTGATTTAATAAAAAATATTGTAAATTCATTTTTTTGAATAATTATAACAACGACTCACATCCGAGTAGCTTAACACAATTAAAGAAAATATAAGGAATACGCTCACGACTCGAACAGAGTCTTTTCTTCTTTTCGCATAAAATATTACAAATTTATTTAAAATTACCCTTTATTTAATATATACTTTATTTATTCATACACAATTTAAAAAAAAATACTAGTCAGCACAGCGGTTGTATTTCCATGAAAATACGCTAAGCATGATAATGATTGCATGTACCTAAGTTAATAATTTTTGTCTTTTGGTTGGTGTTATATTGGAAATTTCCCCTCTCAAGGCATTTGCAAGAAAATTGCACTTTCATATAAAAAAAACGAGTTATTTATCTCGTACTTTTTTTAAGCTAAGGCGCAATAATTTAATTACCTTAATAGTAATTATATAATATTAAAAAAATAGTATTAAAAAGCTTTAATAATATTACCAATATTAAATCACTTTAATAAATTATACATTATTAAATATTAATAAGAATGAAATGAGTAGAAACGAATTACAATTTAAATTTTGGCAAATTGGAAACGTCAGCCGACTATAACGAACTTACAAGTAACGATTGCGCGGAAGACCCGTGGAATTTTGTATACCAAATTCTCGGTCTGTAGATCCTTGTAGCGGTATAGGTCTCACCAGTGTATTATTTAGTTCGCATCAACTTGTTATCGTAGTAACAGTATCGCAGTATAATTGAGAAAAATGGTGATGAAAAAAATCAAAGTAAACTACAAAAACTAATGGATGATATGTTGTCAGATGAAGAGGTATTCATGGGAAATTATATCGCAAGTAGTTATTATTCAGATTCATCTAATTATTCTTCATCACCTGTTCAAAGAAGAAAAAAAAAGGTACTCAACGTTTCTAATAACTCTAATAGCATAGATCAACCCAGTACATCATTTGCAGTACAAATCGAAAGCGTTGAACAGAAAAGCATGCTGACAATATGGAAACTAATCCTGTTAGCAGTCATTCGAATCTAATAGATGAAACGATTGAAAGTGGTATCAGAAACTTTGAGTGGAATAGTGGTACAGCGATGAAATACCTAGTGCTTCTACTCCAGTGTTAAAAAACTGGAATGAGGTAACCGGGATAATTTGAAACATTTCACACTGTGTTCCGAGCAAGCGTGTGAATATAAACAAAAATAGTCTCAGTATGCCCGATATAACCAACCTATAAATTTTTTTGCTGCTTTTGTGGATGATGATATCATGAATTGCTGGTAAACAAAGGAACCAATAAATACGCTTCAATAAAAGGCAGAAAAACCAATTTGACTTCAAGCTGGGATTCGGCAATGGAAGGATACTACTACTGACGAATTTGAAAATATTCTTGGGTATAACAGATTTGGATGGGATTAGTTCAGATGCCTAGAATGACATCCTATTAGTGTAAGAATATCTTATATTCAAACGAAATAAAATCGTTAATGCCCAGAAACCGATTTGAGCTCCTCTTGAGGCACTGGCATTTTTTGATAATGAAATTACAGATACTTCACACAGTCTACACAAAAGCAAACCCCTTCCAAATCATATCAGTCAAAAATTCAAAACGCAGTAACCCCTTCACCTAATGTTTGCGTAGACGAAACCCTCGTGCCTTTTCGAGGACGCTTAATCTTCTACAATATATAAAAAACAAAAGACACAATTTTGGGGTAAAAAGTTTTTAAACTTTGTCGTTAACAAGGTTAGACGTATGATTTCAAAATATATGTGGGACAGAAAAAAATACTACTACTGACAGCGTACCAATATCAATTGTTATGGGGCTTTGCAAAAATTTATTTTATTTTATTGTGTACCTTGCTTTACTTCTGTTCATATTTGCAAATTATAAAGAATGCAAAATACTGATTTCTTACGTTTTATTTTATTGTTGGAATACAAATTTTGTGTTTATAAATCTAAGCGAAAATATCTTGTTTTATATATTTTCAAATTTATTCTGTTTATATTTCAAATAAAATAATATTTGTTGTCTAAATTCATGAATTTTTTAATTACCTAACAAGCTACATTACAACAGTAAACAATAATAAAATATATAAAACAAAAATATTATGGTATGATATTGTGACATTCATCCCTTTGATCCCTATACATATCCCTATGATATTGTAGCATTTCTACTCAAACGTGAAAGCAATTCTGTGCAGCGCGGCTTTAGTCTAGGCGGGATCTGTTTTGGATGGGACATTTTCCCTATTTTTTTGCTGGAATCCCTTCAGGATGTGTCCAATATCGATAATCACGATAAAAATTGAAAAACAATTCAATTGAAAACAATTGAAAATTTCTCATTCTTCTGCTCCTATTTTCATTTATAATTCGTAAAATATTTGATTCCGAGAGAAAAAATTATAAGAAGTTAAAAGTTTAATCGTTAAATAACAAGTTTTCGACTTTCTAAACTTGAATTGACAAGCTCCATATTCCGCCTAGGAAAACTTTTTAATATGTTTTACAAACGTTGCTAAATTTTGTAAAATCGGTCAAATAAGTTTTGCATAATAATTTTGCAATCCAGCCTACTGGAAAAAAACGCAACTTTCAATTTATAGTAAATCCCTAAATAAGGATCCAAATACGTTGCAAATTTTTTACATATAAAGGAAGGCGCAAAATTTCAAAACTCTTTCAGGTAAAATTCGAATCGTTCACTAGGAGAGCCTAGAAAGTGTTTTAAAATTTTAAACAATTTTTTAGCTTAAAAAACAAATTGAATAACTTTACGAGCTTAAACATGCTAATTTTAAAATTTATACACTAAAGAACATTAAAAGAACACTTCATAAAAAAAAGATACATTCGGCTTACTGGTTACCGAGATATTGAAGGTCAAAGTTGACATACATTTGCCGTGAATGGCAAATGTATGTCAAATGAAACATTTCATTACAAGTCTCATCAAAATGGAATTTTGGAAATTGGGAGTGGACATGGACATTTGTGACTTTTCCCGACGTCCAATAATTATTTATGTATTACAGAAAAAATAAACGCTCGATAGCAGCACTAGTACCCCCGGAAGACAAAAAATGTATTCGGATAAAAATTTGTAAATTTTACAGTTTGAAATCGATCTTCACACTCAAAAACTCCAAGACTTCAACCCTAACTTTTTTTCTTCTCTGTTCCACTCAGCAAGTTTTTCACTTGCAGCCACGTTCTTCAAAATTTTAAGGTCGTCAAAGAGTTGGTCTTCATTTAAAATGGTTGCCTTAATATATGTACAATTTAATATCTTAGGAGAATAACAAACATCGTTCCATGTTATTTCACTTCTTAGATATATCCATTTAAACAGTTTAAACATAGAGATTTGTTCTCCAGTTTTCTATAATATAGATACTTTACACATTTTGTGTAAAAATGTCTCAAGTGTGCAGTGAAGTATTCAGTAGCAGCTTGCCCTTTTAAGTGGTAAAAATAATGCGTCCAACGATCAGCCAAATTTGTTTCAAAATTTTGGGACAATTGGGATACAAGCATAAATCAGATCAGAAATTAAAACAGGCTTTCTTATATTGTCCATGAGTCAAGTCAAATGGACTTTTTATACAGTAAAGCTATTTCATTGAGACTTAAAGCCCCTTTATAACGCACCTACAGAAAAACGTGAAACACTCAAAAATATCTTGCATGCCTGCAAAGCGCTACTTCGCAGACGGCAAATACTTTTTGGACACTATCAAGTGATTCAAAAAACTTATGCTACCAATCCTCTGGGCCTATACAAACTGGTACCACGTTTCAGAATTCTGAAACCAGTTTATAAAAAAGGCTTAAAAAAACAAGATACAACACCCTAATGAGATAAAAGCACTCACTCTCAATATCATAGGTAATATGTTAAAGTAAGTAGCATGTTTTTATATGCAAAGAAAAAATGGTTTTCACTCTCATCTGTTTAACAAGTATGATTTTTGGTCTTATTTAAAATCTAATATAATAAATAAACTGTGTGTTGGCATTTGGATTTTATTGGCTTGTGATTGTGTACAAATACGACACAAAACTATGTATGATAATGTTAATAAATCTAATATATATTATAAAAGTTAAATCAACTATTCTACAATTTACCATCACTCCTTTTTCTACTAGAGCTTTTGCAATTCTGCTCCTATTCCGGAACTAGCTCCTGTTACAACAGCTACTTTTCCAACCCAGCGATCCATGTCTGAAATATTCGAAATATTTATCGAGCTTAGACAATTAAGGATAAATATCAAAGGCGTTTAGTTAAAAATAAAACAGGTGTTCTTAAAAAAATTGTAAAATTTGTGTAACTGAAATAAACCCAATGTTGACAAGATCGATTTGTTTTGCATAATTGTCGCTAGAGTTTGGATATTAGACTTAACCCGTAAGTAGCGAGGTGGGTTTCAACCACCCCAATTTTTTACTGTCTGTTTCTTTTTCTTTTTAACCAATTGATCTGTTTTTTATTCTGAATATGATCAGAATATTCACTTTTTACAAATTAAGTGGTCGTAGTATAAAAAACAAATAATTTTACACAAAAAAAGTGCGTGTTATATTTTTGATAATAAAAAGGTTTGTTGAACTAAGTATTCCAGTTTTACCGCAAAATAATGGATATTATGATCAAGTTGCCTATTTGATCAAAGTTAATTAAGGCAATTTTTGTTTACAGTTGCACTACACTGTTTCTACACAGCAGTGTGACAATAATGACACAGTTCTCGAGTCATCTCACCTGCTTATTAAGTAATTTGGTTGGTCATATAAAACATTTACCCCCAGAACAACAGCAATTAAAAGCCGCGTCAAACGAGGAAGATGTTTGTTCGCGAGGCCCTTCCTATTAGTTCTACATGTGCGCTAGGAAGTTATATATCCCCTGTTGCGGATTTCCGAGTACCAACCAGATTCTTCTACTTCTTCAAGTTCCACTCCTATCGGAGATTGGAGATCATTCTGGCAATTATAATTTTGTTGCGTTAGCCCACGAGATTTATGTCTTCCTACGCTTCTCTTGCTTTTCACTTCACCCTGCATTGTATTCCTTAGTAGTTCGTATTTTTCACCTCTCATGATGTGCACCCAAGTATTCCCAATTTCCTGATTTTTTATGGAATTTTAAAACTTCGCATTGTTTTCCTAGTTGTTCGAGAACTTGTCGTTTTGTTTTGCGATCCATCCATGATATTTCTAAAATGCGTCGGTAACACCACATTTCGAATGCTTTTAGGTTTTTAATGTTGGATTTTTAAGTTCCAAGCCTTCAACCCCATTAACTAACCCCCACTAACCAGATTACGTAGGCATTAACCATTCTGATATTGAGTAGTTGGTAGAAAATATCAACTGACCACCGATGGTCCTGCGGCTGGTTGAATAAATTGTGCACTTCTGGTTAAGTGCATCCTTCCCTTCTTTTGGTGCGTTGTAAAACGCCACAAGCTCTGGTTTCTTGGTATCAAAATCATTAGATTTTCTGTGATGCAAAGAAGACAATAAAAGCATAACTTTGTTGCTTTTACAAACGTAGGATATCAAGGTAAGGTCTTAGGTGAATACTAAAAAGTACTACCTATTCTTTCCCATTATTTTGTAATAAAAATTATTGGAACTTATTTTTTTTAAGAGTACCTACATATCTCTTTTGACGAGTAACTTTTTAGTCAGGAGCACAGACGAGAACCAGTTGTAGGCCATGATGTTGCGGTTAGTCCTCACAATCGAAGCTGCAAGCCTTCGCTATCGTCTCATTTCGAGAGCTTGCACCTTCTTTAATGCCCACGTAAATATAGGCATTTAGCAAGTATTGAGTTTTGCATCATTTGTTGCCATTAACTTGATACCATATTTGCTAGGCTTCTAGTGAACTATACATCCGAAAGACACATCGTCCTCTGAAACCTATAAGCATTTTGTCAATACAGGTATATTTACCTATAGAATAACATGTTTGGCAGTTTTTTATAAATTTATTAAACAATCATCAGTAGGGTCCATTTTTTGCGTTCATCTTTGTCAGTAGAATTGTCAAAACGGAGACATTATAAAATTGCCATAACTCGTCTTATAGAAAATATGCAGCGAAAAATTTCTCGGCCAGTTCCATCTGAAGCAAAAATTCACTTTAAGTCTTCACTATTCGATTTTAAAAATAGCTGTAGACGTTAACATGAAAATAAATGCTTTAAGCTCTTGGATGTAAATATCATCAGTTATTGGTTCGATTACAAATTTCTAAAAGAACTAAGACTTCCCACGATGAAAATAATTGCAATAAGTACCTCGATTTCATATCCCGTTAACGCCAGAAATATGTGAAATAATATTATGCTGTCTTGTGCGAACATTTTGTTTAGGTTTCAGTGTGCTCCACTTGTATATATTCTTCCCACGTAGAACCAACATCAGTCGTGTTTTCTCTATAGGCAAGGGTTCAGTGTACAACTCCATATCGGCTTTATCATAATCACTATGTGCATAAATATCCAGTTGTTGTGGAAAATCATTTTCATTTTCTAATTGCAAACCACAATCACCGTCAGAAACACCAGAAAACTCTGAGCCGAGCCCGTCGCTCAAGATATCACTTTGATACCGAAGTTACTTTCAACGGTATCTAATGAATGTTCGCACATTCCTTAGAACCTCTTGTTAGTAACTAACATCTTTGTAATGTTTGTACAAGAGCTTGATGCCATTTTCCTTTAAATTTAAAAATTGATTAGTTCCACAATAAATCACATATCTACCGAATTGGGGTATGACAGCTCCCATTTCTCAAAGATCACGGCCGACAGCAAAAACCATAAGTTTGTATTTCGATCTTTGAAATGTTTCATAATGTTTTGTATAGGAAACGTAAAAAAGATCTTACAAACGAATGCACTAAAGCATGAAAAAAGGTTAAAAAAGATACAACTGCTGCTGACCACAAAAACTGCTGTCACAAAAATTGCTGCTAAATAGAAATTTAATTGAAAATATTATGAAATTGTAAAGTGACACACCAATTTTGTTGATTAATATAAAACTTCGCGGTAGTCTACAGTAATGCCTACTGAACCCTTTTATTTAACCCTTTCTGTTCCACTTATATTAAAAAAAACACACATAGTATTTTTGTCCCTCCACAGGGACAACATTTTCTATAATATTAAATGAACGGATTGTGTTTTTAGCGCTGAAAATAATTTGTACCTTGCAACCGACAACCTTTCTAAAGCATTTAAAAGATCACGTACGCCTATGGGTGTAGTTCAAACAAATTCCGATTGACATAAGTCAGTTGTCTTCGGTATATTTGCTGTGCTCTGAAACTTGTGCATAAATAATTACGTAGAAATCTATTTTTTTGATAAATAAAAAAAACTATACTATTATCAAGTTGGTGAGTAAAAGAGTTAGTTGTGCATTATCTATCAACAGACTTGCATTTAAGATAGTGTGGTGTTTATAGAGGGGTATTTTTGTTAAGTTCCTGTGCAGGGACAAACGAACTTGCATCAGTGCTATACTATTTACGAAGTTTTTAAAAATTGTATGTAATATTTTTTATGATTTGTACCTTTTGACTCAGATACTCGTTACTAGTTATGGTATCTTTTTTATTTCAGGAAATATGGAAAAACAAAAAGACCCTTACTGAACAGGAACTTTTGTACTATTTAAAAAATGATGACGACTCAGATGTTCCATTGTTGTCGGACGAAGAGTCAGACCATGAAGAAGACACAACTGCCAAAGATAACATTGTTTCAGAGTTGGTTGCAGAATAGAAAACTTTCACAAAACATATGGCCTCATTGAAAAATCTAAAATGAAATGGATGAATAATGTTACATATAAAACAAGACATATTAAGTGGTATAAACCTATTCCAGACCATGATTATAAAATGCCTCCTTTTATTATTTTTTCATGGACTAGAAGATAATGAAAATGATGATATTCCCGCAATTGAATCTGGCTTCAGTAAATTCATGGCTAGAATACAAACACCAAGCTCTTGCATTAGAAATCAAACAAAAACAAGATAGTTGATCTTCTATCATTTCGCGAAAGTGTAGCAAAGCATCTAATACTATTTAAAAATCCTTCTAAGAGAGGAAGGCCAAGTGACACAGATTCGTAAGTTCAAGCAAAAAAAAGTGTGAAGCAAGACCTTTTGTAAAAATGAGATATAACCGCTACAATCATACTTATGGATGAAAAAAAAAAGATAATTCTAGATGCAAATTGAAGAGGGGCAAAAATATTACTCATATATTTGGTTTCAGATGTGAAGTTCATCTGTATGATAAGAATGGAAGAAACTGTTTCTCAAAATTTCATTCAAAATGATGTTTTTTATTATTTTTATGTGAATAAATATTTCTAACGTACATAAAGTTTTGTATTATTTTTATTCACCAAGATACAATGTCCATTCGGAGGGACATTACAAACACCTACTACTAAGCATATTGAAAATGGTACTTAGTACTATCGTAATGTCCTTCTGGAGGTACAAATTCACTGAAAGGGATAAAACGAAAAGTGTCATAAAAAGTCATACAGATGATTCAATTAATTAGATGACATTTATGACTTTTAAATTTTGACAATCGTTAAGAATCGAATCTTTTATTGACAGATATTCTTTAATTTTTTACTTTTCATTTATTGTCTGTATTTTGTTTGTTTTTCATGCAGTTTTTAATTTAAACCTGCTTAAAGTTAATATATGATGATTGTAAACGAATTGATCGAGAGTCGTGAATCGATGTAAAGACGCGCTATTTCGGGACGCTACCCATGACACCTTTCCGTGATTCGTATCTATTGGCGACGTGCAAGTACTTGGATGTGATACGAGAAACGCTCGTGCGCGAGTAGCGGAGAAATCTTGCATTTTTTACTGCACATTTCATAGATTTCATAAATTCATATTGTCAATTGTCAAATTGTCATATTTTATATTCGTTGTTTATTTACACCTTCTGTCACTGAAAAAAATGGGATTTAGTAAATGCTGTGTTATAAATTGTAAAAATACAACAAAAAATTGTCAATTTAAGTTTTATTCGTTTCCAACTTCGAAGCACAAATTACTACAAAGAGAAAAGTGGATTTATATCATAAAAAGCATAAGTAAATAACGTAAGCTAAATTATGCATTATTCTTGCGCCCGATTTTAAAGTCAGTTTGAAATAAATAATAAATAAAAGTTCACTTTTAAGTAAAAATTTTAGTTTCATAACACTCACTTAGAGTTCACTTTAAACCCAAAAATCAAGTTTAATGCTAATGTAACTTTAAGTTTAGCTATGTATTACACAGCTTTGTCCATTTTTTCTTAATTCTTCCACATTCTTAACACAATTTGCCACTACTAAAGCTTTTCCCTTTGACTCAGTGCTTGGTTAAAAAGTTATTTGGTGATTTACTTTCTCACATCCAGTTTTTATTATTGCATCGATATTAACAGTAATGCTGTAATTTAATAATGTATTTAATTGTATTTGCATTGCACTACATACAACGTTTACCTTTTAATAACATACCGACATAACCTCAATCTTACTTTTTCTTCTTATTCTTTTTTGGGGCAGTCTGACAGTATCCGTAACCGATTACATGAAAGCAGTAAATTTTGCTGATTACGACACCAGGTGTCGCTCTTCCGAACTTGCACGGTCCCAATAGAGAAAAAAGTAGTAAAACGCCAGTATACAAGTGTCGATTAAAAAAAATAACACACTTAATTTAGTGAATTGTATTCGACATAAGAAATACCTAATTTAAAATTGATATCACAAAATTTTTCTATTTATCCCTTCTCGTCAGAAATTTGATCTCTTAAAATCATACAAACAAGTTAAATTTTGCCGAAAAGGTAGTGTTTACTACTCATACCGGCTTTCCTTTAAAACCCACCCTCGCAGGGGGGAAAATCGATTTATCAAGAATATGTTAGCTACATAGTAGAAAAAAATGTTTTAAATAAAAAATTTGGCCGAGATAATGTTAAACAAATACGTTTATTAGCTTTTCTTGTGTAAAATGAATCGTTCTCTTGAATTTCAGTTACATACGCGAAATCAATTTTAAATAAAATTGGTATCAACTCGACGGTCAAAATTCGTTATCTTTTGATCAGAGGGCCTTATCGACAACAATCAAAATACATTTTAAATTGAAGCTGCAGCATTTGTATATAATTTTTGTATTTTGTCGCAAATTAAGTCAGTTTCTATAAATCTGATCAATAAATAAATGTTGCGCGATTTTTGCCATTTTTTACGATTCTCATTAAATTAAAATTTTGCGGTCGTAGCGTAATTTTCATTGCAGGGTCGTATTTTTGAATGTGTTCGAATTTATTTCGCATGCGATTAGTTCGAACGAAAAAAAAATCGTGCACGAACGTAAAAGCGTATTTTCGAACGCTAATTCGAAAGTTTAATTCGCATACGAGAAATCCGTTAACCCAAAATCACCGGCAACGCCGCAAATTCTAACGAAATTAAGAAAAGAAGAGGTAGAGGTGACAGGCGACATTTATTTGACTGGACAAGTTTATTTTACTTGTTGCAGCAGACTTGAAGTTTTTTAGTTTTTTTGTGATTTTGCTCAATTTTCTACACAGTGTTAACGTGTTTTGGCTTGTGTTTTCGTACTTATCTGTTTTTCTCTGTTTCCAATATGGACAAAGAAAATAAAAAATTCCATGTTCGGAGGATTTGTAGATATCTTTCCGAACAAAAAAAAAGAAACTGATAGATTTTATAGAAGAAAATAGATTAGAAAACCTGCAAAAATTTAATTGTAGGTAAACAATTTTATTACTCTCTATGTAAAATACTTGGCCCGGATGCTTATTCTTAAGGAACAAAGCGGAGGGTGCATTGGGGAACATTTTCACAGTATACCTATGTCGAATTAAAAATATTTGTTATACTTACCTTTCTCGGTAATGCTCAATGCAGATGCCCTAGATGGAGGTACCAAGTGGGGCTCCAAAAGTTCTATTAGTTTCCTCTGCCAGAGGCTTTGTCAAACGGTATAATTTTACAAATTTTTGTCTGATAAGGCTTCAAGAGGTTTTAAAAAATGCATGGTATACTCTATTACTCCACATTCGCTAACATTTCTGCATCTCTAAGGCATTTAAAACATTTCTTTCAATTAAAAAATTTAGGCCGACCATCTCACTTATGTAAACAATTAAAAACCAAACTAAATGCAAAAGTCAGAAATGTTCAACTCCGTATGTTTACCGCTATTCGAATGGTGAATACCCACTTCGAGTAGTCGTGTACGAAAATCGTCGTATACGATGCGTTCGAAATCAACTCGAAAATACGAATCATCGATTTTCGTTCGAAATTCATCATCTTTTCGCATACGACTTCCGTTCGAACGGTTTCGAAAATACGGGCTCTGGGGTCGTATTTTTGAATGTGTCGAATTTATTCGCATGCGATTAGTTCGAACGAAAAAAATCGTGCACGAACGTAAAAGCGTATTTTCGAACGCAATTCGAAAGTTGAATTCGCATACGAGAATCCGTTAACCCAAATTCACCGGCAACGCCGCAAATTCGCACGAAATTAAGAAAAGAAAGAGGTAGAGGTACCAGGCGACATTAATTTGACTGACAAGTTTATTTTACTTGTTGCAGCAGACTTAAAGTTTTTTAGTTTTTTGTGATTTGCCCAATTTTCTAAACAGTGTTAACGTGCTTTGGCTTGTGTTTTCGTACTTATCTGTTTTCTCTGTTTCCAATATGGACAAAGAAAATAAAAATTCATGTTCGGAGAATTTGTAATCTCCGATCAAAAAAAAAGAAACTGATAGATTTTAGGAAGAAATAGATTAGAAAACCTGCAACAAAATTATTGTAGGTAAACAATTTTATTACTCTCTATGTAGAATACTTGGCCCGGATGCTTTTCTGAAGAACAAAGCGGAGGGTGTTTTGGGAACATTTCACAGTATACCTATGTCAAATTAAAACTATTTGTTATACTTACCTTCTCTCGGTATGCTCAATTGCAGATGCCCTAGATGGAGTACCAAGTGGGGCTCCAAAAGTTCTATTAGTTCCTCTGCCAGAGGCTTTGTCAAACGTATAATTTTACAAATTGTTTGTCTGATAAGGCTTCAAGAGGGTTTAAAAATGCATGGTATACTCTATTCTCCACATTCGCTAACATTTCTGCATCTTCTAAGGTATTTCAAACGTTTTCTTTCAATTACAAAAATTTAGGCCGGCCATCTCACTTATGTAAATAACTAAAAACCAAACTAAATGCAAAAGTCAGAAATGTCAAACTCCCTGTGTTTACCGCTATTCGAATGGTGAATACCCACTCGCGCAGTCGTGTACGAAAATCGTCGGTAATACGATGCGTTCAAAATCAACTCGAAAATACGAATCATCGATTTTTCGTTCGAAATTCATCATCTTTCGCATACGACTTCCGTTCGAACGTTTCGAAAATACGGGCCCTGGGAGCCTAATCTTTAAAACCTATAAAACATCACATTTCGATGTTCAGTTTTGACAACAAATATAAGGCAGTTGAAATATGCCTAAATAAGACGCTGTTATGTGAAATTTGTAGCTGAAGTTATGTAGTTTCGAAAAACATACTTATGTTATAGAACAGAAACAGAAGTATACGTTCAGGAACAAATTTTATTTAAAATTGATTCCGCGGACGCAACTGAGATTTAAAACCGCCGTTCGCTTCGAGCGAACACACATTTATTTTACACACAAAGTTCCAATAACCATTTTTATTTAAAATTGTCTTAGCTTCCGTTATACTTCCGAGGGAAGATTTACAAAATTTACATTCAAAGCAACATTCAGCTTGTTCATATGATTTTTAGAGGTTCAATGGCATTTTCGTCTCTGAAGACTGGAGTATTCCACAAAACTTTTCGTATATTAGCACTTTTAAAACTTTTTTTAACAAATTTTCCTAAATTTCTTTTTTTATTTTTCGTTTTATATTCAGTATATAGAATGTATTTAAGTAATTTATAAATTTAAATTTTCTTTTTATATTCAGTATACAGAAAAGAGATATAACAATAACAATGGGGAATTTTAATGCCACATTAGGAAAAGGTAAATTCCAAGATATTATTGGTGAATTCGGACCAGGAATAAGGAAGGAAAGAGGAAAAAGATTGATGGAATTCTGTCAGGAGTTTGAAATGATAGCGACAAATACATTCTTCTAGTTGCCACACGCGTAGATTATATACATGGAAATCACCTGTGAATAGCAAAGAAAAAATTATCAGAAATCAGATAGATTATATCCTTATAAATAAGTGATACCGTAACTCCATTAAATCGGCAAAGACATATCCAGGAACAGATGTGTCATCAGACCACAATCCAGTAATCGTAAAATTTAAAATCTACTTAAAGAAAATAAAAAATCAACAGAAAGACACAGCAAATAAGCACTCTGCTAAAAACACCCGAATATAAAAGAAGAACTAATGTTGAAAATTAACGAGGAGTTAAGCAAAACAATAATCATTGATAATGCAGATTTTAATGAAAAATGGAAAGCATTTAAGAACACATTAATGATGCCAAATTAAAGATACGCTGAGTAGTCACAAAATCGATGAAGCTAAGACTTTATGGATGACAGATGAGATCCGGCAACTAATGGACAAAAGAAGATCATACAAAAACAAAAATGTAAACGAATATAAAGCACACACAAGAAGATCAGGATCAAAATACGGGCAGCTAAAGAGAAGTAGTACAGCGACAAATGTTTAGTGATAGAAGAACTCTAGAGAATTCATGATAGTTTTGAATTGCACAAAAAAATTAAAAATTAGCAGGTATAAGACGGACCAACAATAGTAACACCCTGGTTGATACGAATGGTAAAATAATATCTGATATCAAAGGCAAACTAAACAGATGAAGAGAATACGTACAAGAATTGTTTGAGGACGACAGGACACAACAAGATAGCATGAACGATTATGAGGAACACGATATAGGTCAAATATAACTAAGGCTGACATAATACATGCAATAAATCTGGCAAAATCTAATAAAACTGCGGGGTCTGACACAATTTTTACTGAAATAATTAAATTAATATCAGAAGATCAGATCAATGTATTAGTAGACTTATATAATACTATGCCGGTCAGGCCATGGAGTTTAGGGTGCCTGCAATGTAAAATGACGTGTACCCTATCCTTCATGCTATGGCATGCTGGACGAGCCATACAGTCTGTAGCCAACACCCCGAAGTATGAGCGGGAACACAAAGTGCATCAATATCATACTCTTATGAAACGCACCTGGCGGATCATAAGGGCCTTCACATTTTACTCTTCTTCAACTTGTCTTGAGTGAAATGTCTTTAATCTTTTCTATCAGCCTCTCTTGGCTAACTCTTGTTTCTTCCGACCCGAATGGCGATTAGGTTTCCGAAAGCAGACGGGTCACTATATTTCTTTTTACTTCATATTCTTCTCTGACCGAGTATAGGCGGTATAACCTTAACATCTCGCACGAAGGAAATGTCGCTGCCACCTCCAGACCACTACCCCCTGAGGCTTGTCTGGACGCTACAGTCGGCAGCCCCGGCACCAGACTCGGTGCCGAAGGCCAATAACCTATCCATCTTAAATTTTATCATATTACTGAAACTTTGGTAGAAACAAACGGACAGATCAAATGTTGACGACCTTGGCATCACCGAAAACACAGACACGATTTGGTTGCTGGAATGTTAAAACTCTGTATGAGATTTCTAAACTAGCTCAAGCAGTAAAAGAATTAAACAGGTATAGATTAAGCTTTGTTGGTCTATCGGAAGTAAGATGGTTGGGAAATGGTGAACACCATTACCCAAACAGGAGAACTCCTATTATACAGTGGTAAAGAAAATGGAAATCACGAGAGCGGAGTGGGTCTTCTACTCAGCAAACAAGCCAAAAAAAGCCTCATTTCATGGAAACCAATCAATGATAGAATTATGATTGCCAGATTTTATACCAGATACTGCAAGATAACAGTGATTCAGTGCTATGTTCCCACGAACACATCTTCCACGAAGATAAAGACATATTCTACGAACAACTAGAACAAACAACCCAACAAGTAAACCAAGGCGATATACTAATAGTGATGGGCGATATGAACGCTAAAGTTGGAGAAGACAATATTAACTTAGAAACCGTAATGGGCAAACATGGCCTGGGAGTGATGAATGAAAACGGAGAGTACTTTACAAATTTTTGCTCCAATCATAGCTTAGTTATTGGTGGAACTATCTTCCCACATAAAAATATTCACAAGGTTACATGGACTGCACCAGGTCATATAAGAGAAAATCAAATAGACCACATCGCATATCAAAAAGATGGAGATCATCCCTCCTTGATGTACGTAACAAAACAGGAGCAGACATCGCAAGTGACCATCATCTTGTAATCGGTACCATTAAAATCAAAATGGCAAAAAACAGAATCACACGAACACCAAACGACCAACATACAATCTAGACAAATTAAAAACGGCTACAGGAAGACACATGTTTAGGGAGGAACTTCACTCAAAAGAAGAGAACGTGAAGTAAATAGCTGGGAAGATCTGGCAAATGTTTTGACAGAAATAGCTGAAGATAAACTCGGTAAAAAAGAGAAACATAGAAAAGAATGGATATCAGATGAAACTTGGAATCTTATCGAAGAAAGAAAACAGCAAAAAAAAGATATTCTGCAAGCAAGAACTGTAGAAGAAAGAGCGAACCGACAACAAGAATATGAAACAATAAATAAAGCAGTTAAAAGAAATGCAAGAAGAGACAAAAGAAGATGGACTGAAGAACTGGCAAAACAAGCCGAAATAGCTGCACAACACAATATACTAGAGAGCTATACCAAATTACCAGACGTCTAACAAAAAGTGGGCCCAACTGTTCAAACGTCGTAAGATCCAAGACAGGAGAACTACTTACTACAACAAATGACCAAATAGAGAGATGGAAAGAGCATTTTCAGGAGATGCTAGGCACGCCAGGGATAACGCAGATGAAATTGGCAAAAATCCACAGAATATAGACTTGCGTATATCTTGCGACGCCCTCCAAAACAGAGATAATAACAGCTATCAAATCTCTGAAAAATAACAAGTCTCCGGGAATCGATAACATTGCTGCGAAATGCTTAAAACTGATCTGCATCTAACTGCTGAACTTTTGCTCCCCATAATCCGAGAGGTGTGGGAAACAAACCGCATTCCAGCGGGCTGGAAAAAAGGCATCATTACTAAGCTTCCAAAAAAGGGCAACCTCACACTATGCAAAAATTGTAGAGGAATAACCTTGCTTACCGCCATAAATAAAATCTTCACGACCATCATACTTAAAAGATTAACAAACAAGGTTGAATTTCGAGCTAATCAAGTAGGCTTTAGACCAGAATCCTCCTGCATAGACCACATTAATACTGTGAGGCTAATAATGGAACAATCGGTTGAATGGAACACACCCCTATACATGGTTTTTGTTGATTTCGAGCGTGCTTTTGACACCTTATCTCATGATGCAATATGGAAAATTTTAGAGCTAAGAAACATCCCGCATAAAATAATTTCCATTATAAAGTTACTGTACACTGAAGCGAAATGCAGCGTGACACACAATGGGATCAACAGTGACGAATTTGACGTACTTACTGGAGTCAGACAGGGATGCGTGCTTTCTCCGTTTCTTTTTAACATAACTCTAGACTATGTTCTCTCCAAACTAGACTCTGACACAAGAGGGATACAATGGACGTTAACCACACGCCTAAGCGATCTAGAATACGCCGACGATATCTGCCTGTTAGGACAAAGGTTCCAAGATGTGGCTGACCAATTGGAAACACTTTCCACTGAAGCCAATAAAATAGGTTTGAAAATCAATATTGGTAAAACCAAATCCATGAGAATAAATGCAAGAAACAACACGCTATTCACCATTAATAACATGCAGATTGAAAATGTGGAAAACTTCACGTATCTTGGAAGTGTCATAACAGAAAGCGGAGGTACAGAAGACGATATTCGTATGAGGATACGAAAAGCGCAACAAGCTTTCAGCATGCTCAACCCTGTTTGGAGGTCGGGAGAATACACTACGAGGACAAAGATCCGCATATTCCAGTCAAATGTCATGTCTGTACTACTTTACGGATGTGAAACCTGGAAAGCGACAAAAAACCCTTACAGACAAACTGCAGGTCTTTGTTAATAAATGTCTACGAAGAATTGTTCGTATTTTCTGGCCTAACATCATCAGAAACGAAGACTTACTACACCTGACCAAACAAAAGAGGGTAGTAAATGAAATAAAGTCCAGAAAGTGGGGTTGGATCGGTCACACACTCCGAAAAAATAACTCCAGTATTGCAAAGACTGCCCTAGAGTGGAATCCCCAAGGAAAACGAAAAAAAGGTCGCCCAGTACAAACTTGGAGAAGATCCATCATGGACGAGATAAGAAAACAAGGAAAGTCTTGGAATGAGGTGAAGGCCTTAGCGCAAAAATAGAACCCGATGGCGCGTTTTCACTGAAGCTCTATGCTCCACTTAGGAGTTCAAGAACCTTATATATATATATATAGTATATATATATATATATATATATTATATATATATATATATATATATATATATATATAATACTATAATACGGGTATTATTCCGAGAGATTGGCTCAAATCAACATTTATTACATTACCAAAAAACCTAATGCAAGAGAATGTAATGGCCACCGTATAATTAGTCTAATGAGTCACACACTAAAAATGTTCTTAAAAATTATCCATTCAAGAATTTTCAGAAAAGTGGAACAAGATATCACTGAAACCCAATTTGGATTTAGGAATGCCGTGGGTATACGAGAGGCATTATTTGGATTTAACGTCCTCATTCAAAGATGTATGGATCTAAACCATCCACTCTATGTTTGTTTTATTGATTACAATAAGGCGTTCGATAAGGTCCGACACAACCGTCTTATACTTAAAGATAAACACATTGACAAAAAAGACTTAAGAATAATAACTCGTCTCTACTTTAACCAAACAGCAAAAGTCAGATTAGGCAAAGAATTTTCGGAGGAAGTAGGATAGGAGGAACAAGGTTACATACTCTCCCGCTTATTGTTCAATCCATATTAGGAAGAAATAATTAAAAAATCACTCGAAAATGTAGCAATTGGAATAAAAGTCAACGGCAGACCCAACAATATCAGATTTGCCGATGATACATACTAGTTACAGAAAATATACAAGATCTACAGACACTCTTAGATAATGTAGTAAATGCGAGTGAGGAAAGCTTAATGCTAATAAAACAAAATATATGACAATTTCCAAAACACAACAACAAGGCATTTTAAACATAAGAGGGGTTCCAATAGAAAAAGTAAAAAAATACAGATATCTTGGTATAATTATTAATGAAAATAACGAGTATACAAAAGAAATAAAAATGAGAATTGGACAAGCTAGAGCAACATTTAATAAGACGAGAAAAGTATTATGCAGTAGAGACCTTAGTTTGCAACTCAAAATAAGAATATTACGTTCATATGTGTTTCCGGTGCTGCTGTATGGGTTGGAGGCCTGGACCGTAAAGAAAGAGGTAAGCGATCGACTTGAAGCATTCGAGATATGGACCTACCGAAGAATATTAAAAATAAGTTGGGTAGACCGAATAACAAATGTTGAGGACCTCAGAAAGATGACAAAGGAAATGGAAATCATGAATACGATTAAGATAAGAAAGTTACAATATCTCGGCCACGTTATGAGAGGGGATAAATATGTGTTGCTACAAACCATAATGCAAGGAAAAATACAGGAAAATCGGAGTATTGGAAGAAGACGCATGTCCTGGCTCAACAATCTGAAAAAGTGGTATAATTGCAGTTCCATCGACTTGTTCAGAGCTGCAATCTCAAAAGTGAAAATAGCTGTGATGATTACCAACCTCCTTAGAGGAGACGGTACCTAAAGAGGAAGAAGAAGAAGATACAGAATTTACCAATGGATTTGAATCTTTGAGGTTGGTGAATGGGGTAAATTAGGTGTTCAAATAAAAATTTTAAAATAAGAATCGACGATGTGTCCAATCGTTTGTCTTAAGTCTGATATATTATCCCATATTGAAAGAAATTTCGAACGCCCATTACATAATAATATTTATTGTGGTTATATAACATTTTGCCTACTTCCGTATTGCAATTATTCTGTTCAACAACTTAATAAGCACTTTTATACATAACAAATTATTTTCTATGTTCTAACGATTAACGTGAAGGCCGGCTAATTGCGTCTAGACTATTGTTTGTTATCGGCAGCTTCTAATGAATTTGTTAATGTTATCATAACTATTTATTATATGAGGGGTGTTCAATTGAAAGCAATCTTTGGTCCAGAAAAAAAATTAGCAAATATACCTACAAATAATTACCACTAAAATTAAGGCGACAAATCGGAGCTATATGGTGGATGTTCTAATATTCTCCATTTCTTTCGTTATAGATTTTCATTCACTACTTCGGCAACATGAGACTAAGCATTGTCGTGCAGAAGGATGAGAGCTTCCCAAGATGATTTCGTCGTATTGCTTGATGGAGCCTGTCCAAAATTTCAAAATTTAACAAAATGTTAGCAATACCTTGTCTGTCGAAGGTTGAATTTTAAACTTATGTCGTGGCAATGAATTTGGACGTTTCCATTACTTCCATTACAGCAAAGTGGATGGTTTATGATATCGACACCAAGATTCGTCACCAGCAATTATGTACGAATGAAAGTCATTCTCGTTTTGCCTATATTCGCGAGATGCTATATTCTATTGCTGTGTTGAAGAACAGTTGTGGTAATGAACAGTTGTTTTCACAACTAATTTTATATTTCCATTTTTGGTCATTAACCTACGTACAAAGCTCGTTCACACAATGGAATGGTTTTGTTTAAGTTTCTGTAAAAGTGAAGGAAATGACAAAAAGAAAATTTGATTGTTTTTTTACATGAATCGAACTAATAAAAACGAAACATATTCAGAAGAAACATGGGTAGACTTTCGATCCCTGTTTGCTTAAGGTGACGATAGTGAAACACCAACACCAGAGGTGACGACAAACGAAGAAATAAATATTGAGGAGGAAGAAGTAAAGGAAGCTTTAAGGAAATTATAAAATAGAAAATCACCAGTAGAGGACAGAATACCGAACGAACTCCTAAAGTACGGAGTACCAGATCTGACCAAACAACTATTAAAACTAATCCAAAAGATAATAAAACAAAACAGAATTACTCAAGAATGGAGATCAAGTATGCTAATACCTCTCTTCAAAAAGTAAGACAAATCAAACCCGGAAAATTTCAGAGGAATTCATATATTAAACACAGCACTAAAAGTAACAACCAAACTGATAACCAATAAACTTAATGAAATTATAGCAGCAGAGAACAACAAGGTTTTAGGTCGGGAAGATCATGCACCGACGCTACATTTATAATGAAGCAAGTGGAAGAGAAATCATTAGAATACAACTAATTGTCACATCTATGTTTCGTCGAACTTAAGAAGGCATTTGACCGGGTCAAATTAAAAAAAAACTTTATCCATTACCAAAAACTACATAATAGCAGTAAAAGAAGAACTAACGGACCTCATTAATGCTGACAATTGGATAAGACAGGAAGATTCCCTGAGTCCTCTATTGTTCAACCTGAATATGGATGACATAATAAAAAAAGAAGGAACTAAAAAAGGATACCAAATGGGAGAAAAACAACTTAAAATAATTTGCTATGCAGACGACGCAATACAAAGTGAAGATGGTTTACAATCAATGCTGCAACAATTTAATATAACCGCCAGAAAATTTAACATGTTAATTTCCCTAAAAATGACAAAATGCATGGTTATATCCGCAAATTTACTAAAATGTAAATTGGAGCTGGAAGGTCAGATATTAGAACAAGTAATGAAGTTTAAATATCTAGGTCACATTATCTAGCTACGGAAAGCTCGAAACTGAAGTGGAAGATCAAGTGAATAGAGCAAGCAGAGACACAGGTTGCCTGAATGAAAGAATATGGAAAAATAAAATATCGTAAAAGAAATGAAAGGCATAATTTACAAAACAGTCATCAGACCAATAATGACAAACGCGGCAGAAAGACGACCTGGCACAGAGAGGACAAAAAGGAAGTTAGAAACAGCAGAGATGAAAACACTATGGGACAGAGCTAAAATCACAGATATACGACATAGATGCAAGGTGGAGAACATCAAGAACTGGGTAAGAAATAGAAGAGTAGAATTGAAATAGAAGATAGAATAGTAATGACGACAAGATACGGTTCCCCAACAGGAAGGCGATCAGTAGAAATACCACGAAAACGATAGAACTTACTGGAATAACATTCTTGGAAACAAACAGACATAGTCATCTCTACATAAAAAGAAGAAGAAGAGAACAAAGAAAAAGTAGAAGAAGGAGAAGCTATTAACACTTACCGTTTTCACTTTGTTGTTCCTGTTTTACTTCACAGAAGAGCTGTATTAAAAAAACATATATTAAAACCAATTGGAATAATTAACTTATTATTAAAATATTAACTAATGGTCTACTTTTTGAAAGAAACACATCGTCATTTAAATTAAATAGATGTAACATAACTTATAGGTTACGGTAGAAAATACCAAATAAAAATCTGTAGCTACAAAAATAAAAAGCAAAGTCAACTTAACTGAAATATCAGCCTCTCTGAAACATCAGCTTCTTCAGAAGAATGATAATTTTATAAAATACCTCTATGAGAATACAATTTGTATATTTACCCGAAGATTTTATTAGTCTCATCTAAATTGATGTTAGACAGAGTAACGATATGTCCGAATATATGATTTTTAAAACTATAGTCTATGTTTGTAAGACGAGTGATTTTTAATATTTCAAAGTAATCTACTTTTTATCGACTATTCGAGCTCCTTTGCCATTTAATTTAATTTAACAAAGCGATAGCACCTTTTGCTAAAATATTTAATCTTTTACACATCTCGTATAGCCCAGAGGATAGAAAACGATATTATTAAATTGTTTTCGTTAATGGCCACCAAAGTAGGTGGCACCTCTGTACGCTAACCACGGCAGTGGTTAAGTTTTAGGAGACATTCGTTGGACTTTCCGAGTTTGAATTTGTATCAGCCAGAGTGACTGATGAAGCAGAGATAACGAATTTGTCCTCCTTGGCCATATATTTGACGGTTCAATTCAAAACAACGATTGCAGCTTTTTTACAAATATATAAATATAATATATATATATATATATATATATATATATATATATATATATATTATAAGTAAAATTTTAAAACTGTACAATGTTATTTTCAACAAAAATATTAATACATGTAGCAAATAAAAAATGAAAAAATTTGCGAAACGTTTTCTCTGTAGAAAAGTTACTCTGTTAGTAACTCTGTCTTTGAGAGGTATGGAAAGAAACTTGAAAAGTGACTACTCATAATTCACTTAGGAAGCGCTCACTGAGAAACAGTGAGCAGGGGGACGAGTTGTCCACAATCGACAACTGTTGTTTTTATAGCTTCTACACCTTCTACTTCTTTAAGTTCTAGTTTAAGTAGCAAATGCAAAGCCATTGCAGCAGAAGAAGGTAAAAGGTTGCATATCGAAAAAGAAAAACTGGACATCATGTAATCAATGGAAAATATCAAAATAAGAAGACGAAAAAGATACAAGTTATCATTTTCTGATGAGAATTCATCAACAGCCTTTCTATAAATTAACAAATGGGATATAAAATTATGGAAATTTTAATGAAGGAAATTAAGAAAAACCGGAAACCCAATAATAATGTCAGTCTGCAACCTTTAAAAACATTGACCACTTTTTCAGCCCACTGTAACACTGAGCAATTCATGAGACGCTTCAACTTATTTTTCTACCTTTACTGTTGGCGAAGTATGGATTGAATATATTTATACAATATCTGAATTACATTGAATTTTTTAAAACGTATTACTTTGTTGTTTTTACACTCTTTAACAATTGTATATAAAGAAAAATTCAGGGTTAAGAATAATTACCAATTTATTTAAAACATTGGTTTACTGAATAGTTATCACCAGCCTGTCTTTACATAAAATAGCTCTTCAGTAGGTCCTATTTGTTTTATGGACTTGTGGACAAATGGATTCCAATACTTAATCAAATGTATGAGTACTTATAAGCTCATAAAATACCTTCAAAACTTTTTTTTATCTTCTTGGAGTTTTTCGTGTAGAGTTACGAACTGTCCACTTGTCTCGTGATTTTTATTAAGATTGTGAGTCTTGTTTCGACTTCTTACTTAATAATAATAAACAAACTTTGAAGTCAACAAGTGAAGGGCTATCCAGACAAATACAAAACTGGGACATCCTCGACGATCAATTATTCATCTACCACCGATCCATTACATATGAAATTGAGGTAAAGGGGCAGATCATATGACGACCGATAGGATATACTGGGAAAACATTTAATAAGCACATGTACCTATCATAGGTCAGAAAAATAAACGAAGGGGAAATATCTGACCTTGACCAACTCAGAAAGGTGCTAAAGAACGCTGTTGAGTTGGCCAACGTAAAGAAAAAGAACAAAGAAAGAACCCCTTATTGGTGAACGGATGAGATTGAAGACCTACGGTATTAGTGTCACCGAGCTCGCAGGAATTTAACGGGAAGCCATGGCGCCTACGAGCTCAAAGAAGTATACAAAACAGTAAAAAAGTAACTCAATAAAACAATAAAAGAAAGAAAAAAAGAAAGGTGGCACCTAAAAGCATTTTTTAGGTTTTCCACCTGGTGGAAAACCTAAAAAATGCTTCAGAAGACGACATATGGGCGACGCATATAAAATAACAAAGATCCCACTAAAGATGATTGCTCCATATAAGTTAGACGAGGAGCAGCAACGACAATTGGCGGAGCTTCTCTTCCCACCAAGAAGGAACAAACCTTCTTGAAGGTCTTCAAGACAAGAAAAGCTCCCGACCCCGATGGACTGCTACCGAAAGCACTGAAGATAGCAACAACAGAGAAACCAGGTTTGATCAGAAAAATATATAACGATCTATTGCGGAAGCAAAAGTTTCCCTGGGAACAAAAGGAAGCAAATCTGATCTTGCTTTCAAAACCTGGGAAACCCCCATCCTCTTATAGGCCAATGTGCCTTCTAGACTGCCTTGGAAAGTTCTGTGAGAATCTTGACAAAAACACGCTGGAAGGCGTGTTGGCAGATAAGAAAGCTCTATCCAACCAACAATTTGAAATCAGAAAAGGTCGATCAACAGTCGACGCCGCGATCTGGATAAGAAACGTAGTGAAAGCAAGCAAAAAGAATTGCGTACTTGTTTTATAGAACATTAAAAACGCCTTTAATTCAGCGAACTTGAGTCTCATAGTAGACAAGATTGTCGAACTTGGAACCCCGAAATATGTATCCAATATAATAAATGACTACCTATCGCAAAGAAGCGTATGCATATCGAAGAAAATAAGATGAAAATGACTGCTGGAGTACGCCAAGTGGAATAGTTTATACAACGGGATACTAGAAGTAAATAAAACACAAGAAGTAAGGGCTATTGCATACGCAAACGATACGAAACGGGTATTATAAACAAAGTAAATGAAGCAATAGAAAACACGGCAGAATGGATACAGAGAAATGACCTAAAACTTGCAGTAGAAAAGACAGAAGTAATCATCTTGAGGAAGCCACTTGATAGAAAAAACGTAAATTTTTGGTTCAGAGGCTCCGACCTAAGACCTCAGAAGACCGTAAAATACTTGGATGCTCTGTACAAGGATGGTTACCTTACAAACCAAGTCCGGTGACTTGGTTTGTAAGGAGCGACAGATCCGAGTTATGAGTAAAGCTGACAAGTCAGATGGTAATGCTCGCTAAGAGCGGTCCCAGGTCCATCGGTTAGAGAAAGAGGGGTGAGTTTGTTTAGTTGTTAGGAGGTTAACTACGGTAGGGCATAGTCGTCCGAATCCAACACACCTGGGATACCTTCCCAGAGGCCTTTTGAAGATTCTCACCTCCAAAAAAAAAGTATTGCCTTCCTGCGCAGATTTTGGTGTGTAATCATCCTGAGTCCAAGTAGCAGATTCATAATACTTACAAATATTGCCGCTATAAAGTAAGGCTACAAATAAATATATCGAGTAACAAAAAAACACTTACCATGTCTTTTAAGTTTAAAGAGCAGCAGCACAAATCCATAATATTCTAGAGCAGTTTGTAGATAACAGCAAGACAATAAAACGAAAACAATGCAGTAAGGCATACATAACTATCTTAAATGACCAACAAAAATTAATAAAGAACTTATACACAAAATATTAAATATGTAAACGAATGAATTATTTTTATTTATTCTTTTTTATGCAAATTCATCTATTTTTCGACTCAGTATTTTTTCAATTGTATTTTATTTAACACGGGTTTGGAAAAAATATAAAGATGCTAATATCAATACCTCGTTTACCACCTTTAACCTTAAAGTAGTCGCACACGATCTAGCAAGCCGGGTCAAAGTTCAATTTATGATTTTGGCAAAAGTGGGGAAGCTAAGAAACTCGGGAGCACAGTAACTTCCAAATCACAGAATAATAAACAATCAGAATGCCCACTCTGCTTGTCAAGATAAGTACGCGCATCTAGTTTGTGCAGACGGAATCAGCCATGTTTTAAACGGAACCAGTGCTGTTCAGTGAAATTTTATCTGTTGTGCATAGAAAAATTAACCCGGTTTAATTTATTTACGGCAACCATAGACATAATATGCACTATTTTATTCGTACTTTTAGTTGAAGAATATATTAAATTATTTCAAATTTACTTTCTAAAAACAAACACAAATTTGTTACTCTCTAAAAATTTAAATTACACTTTTGTCGTAGCTTGTCACAAATTTCTCAATTAGAGTCTGTGTTTCCGTTTAAACTATGACGACCGGCCTTAAAAAACTTCAAAGGCGGCATCTGAAAGTGGGCATTCGATTGTTATTTATTCTGTGTCCAAACTGTCTTAAAGTTGTGCGTTATAATGACTATTTTATGTGACGTAAATTTTACGCTTATATTTGAATAGTTAGTTGAAAGGTCTGTGACACTGGGGTGACTACTCGTCTACTGTTTTTTTACTCGCCTACTTTAATGATCATCATTTCTTAAGATTATAAAAACCAGAGCACATAACTTAATACACATTTTTTCTTCTGTAAAACGAATTCCCAGGCCTTTGAAAGGTATTAGAAAAATATGGGAATACTTTATGGATGATAGTATGATTAATTTGAAATCAATATATCGAGTCTATTATGCGAAATGAATCCAGATATGCTCTCCTTCAAGCCATCCTGCAAGGAAAAATATTTGGCAAGCGAGGTTCAGGAAGAAGAAGAACATCTTGGTTAAAGAACCTCAGAATCTGGTTCAATACATCTGTTCAGCTTTTCCGCGCTGATGCAGAGGCAATGTTGGCAGAATGTTGGTAAGATAAAGATTATCTTGCCAACATTCGTAACGGATAGGCATATCAAAAAGAAGAAGAATATCGAGTCCATTCGCCACAATGTTTCCCGACCTTGAGATGTTGCACCTTCCAATGCGATTGAGATTTGTGCTCTACTGGTGCTACTGTACTTGTCCGAAGTTTATCACGCAAACCGTCAGAACGTTGAAAATACGTGGAAAACTGATGAGTCAGATATAGAGTTATTCTGAAGCTATTTTCTTGTGACATTTTAAAGTAATTGCTATTTAAGGTTTAAACTTAAGGACGCGCAAAATGTACGAATTATTTGAGATACAATACCAGAAACTAATAAACAAGATCTAACTAATAGGTCAGTAAATTAACGTGAAATACGGCGATACCCTGTAATTTTCCGTGTCACCACCTAATTGCATAAAAATTTGAATTTAGGTTCTACTTACCCTTCACTTTACTTTTGGTTTGTGCTGTTGGTTACTTTTTATTTTGTAGGGGTGAAAACTACCCCTACTAGAAAAAATTCGTATAATTGTAAATTAATTTTAATTATAATTTTAATTAAGCGGGTAGTTCACTCAAATCATCTTTTAAAAAAGTGAGTGAATATCAATTAACAATAAACACAATATTTAATATTTTATCACAGTTTAACTCCTAAATCTCACACCCTAGAATAGTTATAATTAAAACAATATTATTGAATACCTTATCTCCACTGATTTGCATGAAAATTTGGATTAAGGTTATACTTATCCTCTACTTTAAAATTGGATTTGTGTCATTGGTTGCTTTTTAGTTTTTAGGGATGAAATTGGAGTTATTTAATTATATGTACAGTTACATTAAATTTAGATTTCTTTACTGTTTTAATTTTTTAACGCAGAATATTTAACCTTATAAAAAACAACCCTTGCGAAGAAATTCGAATAGTTGTAATAAGTACCTATTTTTCGTTGAAACTATAACTATACATTTTGTAGGTTTTTTACGAGTAATAAGATCATTAAAAAAGTTTTTAATTCTGATTTTTAAAAGGGTTGTAGTTGAAGGGCATAGGATCAGCCTGGGCAGCGTTTGGTAAATTAAACTATGTATTTAAATCGGATCTACCCATATGCCTCAAAAGAAAAAAAATTACCAATGTATGTTACGTGTACTCACTTATGGAGCGGAAACATTAACACTCCCAAAAAGGTAGTTAATAAGATTCGCGTGACTCAGATGGTTATGGAGCGCCAGATGTTGGGTGTCTCTCTGAGAGACCGAATCCCCAACGAAGAAATACGTCGTAGAACAAAACAACAGACGCTATCAAAAAAATCGCCTCGGAAAATTCAATTACGCAGGACACGTCGCCAGGTTATCAGACAACCGATGGACAAAACCTATTTTAGGGTGGAGGCCAAGACAAGAAGCAATCCAGAGCAGAGGAGGCCCACCAACTAGATATACTGACGACCTGAAGAGTGTTAGCAATAACTGGATGCAAGCCGCACAAGACAGAGACATATAGAAAGAGCTGAGGGAGACCTGTGTCCAGCAGTGGACGCATACAGGTTGATGATGATGTAGGTGAAAGGGCTTGAACTAGTCACTAATCACGAGTGTATGCAAACTTTAAACATCTATATCTTAACCAATTTTTATCGCGATTTTTCGTATCACTAAAATTCTTCGTCTATTTTGTTATTTTGAAAAAAAAGGCATTTTTTTCAAAATTTTAAAAAGTTTCTTTTACTTTTAAACCAAATTTTTTCAAAAATAAACACTTTTGATTGGTCAAATTTGTAGATTTCATAAATAATACATAAATAAAATAAATTGTTAAGTGGTAAAGATTTATTCGCTCATTAGGGGTTATTTTCACGATTTTTTTACCAAAAAAAAGGAATCAACATTATTTTGAACGAAACTCGCTTAGGTTTGATGCTAGAAACTTAAAAAAACAAAAATAAAGCTTTTCTTTAGTACTTTAAAAAAAGTTTTGGTAAGTTTTCCCCGAAAAGTGCTTCATTTTTTTGAATATTTCACGTTGATATATTCGACTTGGAATTTGAACAATAACAATTTACTCTTCATGAGCTACAACTCTGCTTTTACCGAGTTTATATACTTCATAAATAGACTACTTCTTTGTTTTTTTTTTAACTACATTTTTGCTAAGAACATTTTTTTCGATAAAATACTTACTTTTATAAATATTTGCTAAAAACCGTCTGAAAACGTGTTTTTCTTTAACCAATTTTTATCTTACGAAAAAACAAAAAAAAACATTATGTTCAAAGAAGCAAAACCTACATTATTTTACTCTTCGAAATTTTTCGTATCACTTATGCTTTTTTGTTATTTTGAAAGAAAGGCATTTTTTCAAAATTTCAAAAATTTTGTCTCAAAAATTGGGGTGCTAATTTGGGGGTTATTTTCACGATTAAAAAAAAAGGAACCAACATTATGTTGAACGTAACTCGCTTAGGTTTGACGCTAAAAACTTTTTTAAAAAACAAAAATAAAGCTTTTTTAAATACTTCAAAAAAGTTTTTCCCGAAAACTGCTTAATTTTTTTATATTTAACGATGAGATATGGATTTGAACTTTGACAAATAAGAATCTACTTTTCATGAGCTACAACTCCGCTTTTACTGGGTCTATATACTTCATAAATGCACCATTTCTTTTGTTGTTTTATGAGCTACATTTTTGCTAAAAATATTTTTTTCAATAAAATTACTTACAAATTACAAAAAATCACTTTTTTTAGATATTTGACAAAAACCGTCTGAAAACCTGTTGTTTTTTTTTAATGGACATTTTTACTTGCAAATAACTTAAAAAGTATTGACTAAAAACTCTATGGAGTAAAACTTGCTTATAATTAGTCCATTTATTCATTTTCGCACCTATTTTGGACGTATGATTTTTCACTGCCGAGACAGAAGAGGTGGCTTTCATCTCCCAATTAAAATCAACTCTGTGCTCAGGTCCAAAAGTAAAGTAAAGCGTAAGAGGAACCTACATCCAAATTCTCAATCAAATCCGCCGTAACGGGGAAAATTACACTCCAATACGGTCATTTACTGGCGTGTAAAGTACGATAATAAACAAAAAAGATTATTCAATCTAAGAGAGAATGATGTACACAGAAAAAAAATATAAAAGATCTATAGTAGAAAAATTATAAATGGGTACAAATAATCCATAATAAATATTTGTTTTTTTTGCCCATAAATCAAGGATTTAAAAATTATTTATCTATCACATTAAAAATGACTCTTACCTTTATTATGTGGTGAAGTTCAAATACAAACTGGCATTAATTACTCTTGCAGTAATTTATATCCTGACAACTCTATAATTAAAATAATTTTACAATCAGCGGTAGAAACGTTGTTGCATTTTGAAATATTAAATTTGAAATATATGTATCTATGGGAACTGCGAACGACAGGTACAAATATTACGGAAAATCAATGGGATTTCAAGAATTATTGCAGATTATACTGCCTGTTACCGAAACCTCAAAACGAAAGGTGAAGTTTTGTGTCAAATATTATTGGAAAATATGAATACTATATACATTTTTATCTCTACAGAATGTCTCGAAATATTTTAACCAGTAAAATAAAATAGTTACGTTCATATTAAATTTATCATTGCAGCAGTAAAGAAGATATAAACTATCATATATAAAATATCAAGATGTAAAATATTTTTAATACATAACCGGCTATTGTTTATATTCAAAAAATAGGTCTAAAGGAACTACAACTTTAAAGAGGTTTTATTGTTTTATTTGATCAAAGAAAATATGAAAATACGAAATATGAAAAATATGAAAAAACCGCGAAGTGCTACCATTTAATGAGGTACGTTTTTGGGAAAGAGTTGTATTTGCCCCTATGCACTAGGGTACATTTAGGAGAATAATATGTAGTTTTCGTACATAAACATCTACAGTAAAGTTGTTCAAAATTAAATTTCCTATCAAACTGTCACTTTTAAAGTCAAAAATATTTTTTTTAATAAAAATATACTTATGAGAAAAACGAAGCGAAAAAAAAAACGCGATTTTTCTTTTTTGTCCAAAAACTTATTTGCACGGGGGTATAAGTATAGGCCATGCTTTACAGAAAAAAAAACTTTTATCCTTCCTCTTCAAAAAAGAAATGTAGCTCAGATAATGTTGAACAAAAATGTATATTGGCACTTTTTCTCTAAAATAAACCGTTATCTCAGGAACAACGCTTGAAGCAACAGCAGGCGATCTTAAATGTGTCACGCGTGCAAAATCAATTTTTAAAATAAAATTTGTATCAACTCGACGGTAAAAATTCGATAGCTTTTAATCAGAGTAACCTATCGATAAAATCTAAAATGGATTTTAAAGACGAAAAGTAAGGAATTTTCGCATTTTGCCGTAAATAACAAAAATCGTTAAAAGTAGAAAATTTCTCTCTTAAGAGAGAAAACATCGTTGCAATTAAAGAAAATACGGTTTCCGGAACAAACTGTTAGTTTGTACTGTGACGTAGCAACATCTACAGCCAGACCATTCGTACCGACACCACTCCGAATGGCAATTTTTAGCACGTTGCATAATCTAGCACATCCTGGAATCAATAGTTCTGTGAAGATGATAACACAGCGATATATTTGGCCTTTAATCAAATCAGATGTGAGAAAATGGACTCGAGCGTGTCTACAGTGCCAAAAATCAAAAATATCGCGCCACATTGTTTCACCGACTGGAAGTTTCCTACCACCTTCCAGCCGATTAGAACATGTTCACATAGACATTATAGTGATGCCGATTTTAAAATTTTTCGAAACCATTTCGAAAATCTCTGTCATAAGCAACCGTCACAACATGCAACAGCACTTTTATTTTCAAAGGGATGAAAACCACCACTTACATGTTTGTTCGCCGTGACACAATCAAAAACGGTTTAGATATCCCATATCACGGACCTTTTCCAGTAGTTAAACGAGAAGACAAAACATTTGTCGTCCGTGTCGACCGTGTCGATAAAGAAGTAACAATTTCCATCGATAGATTGAAACCTGCGTATGAGGTCAACGTAAATCAAGAACCAGAGAAAATCACAGTGTCCAGAGAAACAAACAGCTACAACAATTTTAAGAACATCATACCCTGGAGACAAACGAGAAGTTACCAAGCAAGTGTCAGTTAAAACATTTTTTGCAGTGTAAAATTTTTTTTTCAGTGTTGTTTTTTTTTCGTGTAAACTTTGTCTTTTTCTGATATACGTATTCAATTTCCATTGTAAATATGTATGTATTATCCATATTTCTCGATATGGGGTATTGTAGCAACAATCTAATTACGAATTAACTGGCAGTTATGCACATAAGAAATAAAATAAAAATTGAAATGTGTTCCTCAATATATTTATTTAAGTATTACAGATATGCTGGACACTTTAATTATACATTTTGAGTATCGTTCTGAGATAATAAAAGTGTATCGTCTGGCTTCAAAAAAACAAAGAACGGGTATTCTCAGTTGAGTTTAGTAATCATTGAGACACAAGTTTCATCAGCCCGCATTACATACAATCTCTTCGAGAATTAATTACGCTTTACGATAGTAAATATTATTAACACTTTTTTTCTACGTTTCATTTGATTCTATTATTTTTTATTTTAATTTCCCTGGTAAATAAGTTTATCACACACGCATTCATACAACCATGGAACATTCACACAACCACGGAATAGAACGTTTTATAGGCAAATTTTTTTTCATGTATAAGATTGTTAAAAAAACAAAGCAAAATCATGTTGTCATGGATTTCTGATCAGATATCTTTCATATGCCTTTTAAAACCTTCAAATATCTATACAGGATGTGTACGTGAAATCAGCGATTTTTTCAGTTTTTTACATTAGAGTGGTCTACCCTAGCCAAGAAAAAAAAGGCCTAAACAATCTTATACAGGTGTTTAAAGGTTCTAAAAGGTATATAAGGGGTAACTGATGACAATTATGTGAACATGTATATAGTATATTTGAAGAATAAGCTGGAGTAAATTATGAGTAAAAAACTAAATTGTTAAGCATACTTTAGTACGTGTGCTTTTCGTACAACAATATTTTTGCTTATTTTACGTTGGGTTTGATTATTTAGATAGAAATTTTTCCATGTCACATGGACTATCGTAAAATTTAAATACCTGCTATTGTTAGAACTGTGTAGGCTAGGGTTTTTTCAGATGGTCATAGGCGTACTTTAAGGGCATTACATTATTTGTTTCGGTTTGTTAGATATTTAAACCATTTTCAAAGCATATTATATTTATATAAATCTGTTTTATATAATATTTAATAACGTTATTTATGGTTATTTTTGTCGTTATGATAATGACCCATTAAATAACAAGATATAAGGAAACTCTTAAAATACATAGGTATTAGTTAATGGTCTTTTGATAGTTTAGAGACAAAAAGTCGATTAGCGAAAGATGGTTTCTGATAAATGTGAACGCTATCTTAAATAGTATAAATTTCGATTTTGTTTGAAAAACCAATGATTAATAAAATGGTTAATAGTCTTTAAATAGTCATTCATTAATATCAGAAAATTTTTGTTTAGTCGACTATAAGCGAGTGAAGAGATCTGACACAGTTGTTTTTTTGCAAGAGTGAATAGTGAGTTTATAGAATATGGAATTAACGTGTGATTATACCAGTTAAAAAATTAAAGTTGAATCATTTATCACTTTATCACGAAAAGAGTGTTATCCTTAACGTCTACAATTATTTTAACAACACAATCCTTCCAATACTGTTGATAGTATAATTGAAATTTCGTCTAAAGTAATGGGATATTCAAAATCAACTGTATATAACATTTTAAAAGAGGAAAAATCAGCTGGTATAACGCCACCCAAACCGAGACCAGGAAGACCAAAATTGTGAATGTGCATGTGAAAGTGAATGTGGATGAATTTTTCAAAAATGCAATTCGTAGAATGGTCCACTCATTTTTTTTAACAAACAAATACCAACTTTAGATAAAGTTTACAAGCCATTACCGACGATCCCGATTTACCCACAATAAGTAGAGACAAACTTTGGAAAGTTTTGCATAAGTTAAACTTTAAGTATAAAAAAGTGGGCAGACAGTCAATGCTTATCGATTCCGAAGAAATTGTATGTTGGAGACGAGACTACCTCAGAAAAATTAAAAAAAAAATGAGGACAGAAAAGAACATTTATTATTTAGATGAAACGTGGGTTAATGAAGGGCATACTGTAGAGAGAGTTTGGAAAGAGCAAAACTATAAAAACATGTCGACAAGCATTTCTGGAAGGATATTCACCTGGTTTCAAGGAACCAACAGGTAAAGGTCGACGATTAATTATTACCCATATAGGTTTTATGAATGGATTTCTTAAGGAGGGTTTACTTTTGTTTGAATCAAAAAAGACCTGTGATTATCACGAAGAGATCAACGGAGACGTGTTTGAAGAATATTTCAAACAGATGATTGAATTCATACCTAAAAATTCAGTTATTGTGATGGACAATGCAAGTTACCATTCTAGGTTAGTTGAACGTTTACCAACTACTCAATGGAGGAAAGATGAAATTGCAATGTGGTTAACTTCTAAGAATTTAATATTTGACGATACAATGACAAAAGCAGAATTATTAGAGCTTGCTAAAATTAATAAACAAAATTATAAAAAATATTTCATTGAGGAAATAGCCAAAAGACGAGGAATTGAAATACTTCGCCTACCACCGTATCATTGCGAGCTAAATCCGATTGAATTAGTATGGGCAGAAGTTAAAAGTAACGTTACTCTTTAAATAATTCAACTTTTAAATTGTCAGATGTTATTATTCTTTTTCATAAATCAATATCCTAAGTAACGACCGAACATTAGCAAAAATGTATTAATGACGTTATGGATATTGAGAAAAATATGTGGGAGCTTGATCATATAATAGATAGTAGTATAGAACCTATAATAATTCATCCCGGATCGGATAACACTTCGTCTGAAACAGAATATGAGGAAGCTTAACTTTAAAATGTAGCTCAGAAGTTTATTTTTCATTTGTGTGTGTGTGTGTGTGTGTGTGTGTGTGTGTGTGTGTGTTGTGTGAGTGTGTGTGTGTGTGTGTGTGTGTGTGGTGTGTGTGTGTGTGTTTTATTGGCACTGGTTATTTTACATTGAACCGTTTTGAACTAATTGCCGACAACTTCATTGTTTATTTTTTATTTATTTTTTATTGCTTATATAATTTTCATTCTTATTTCCAATATTATTAGTATTAAGAATATTATTATTTATTAATAGAAATATCTGAAAACTTACAGTTTTTGTGTATGTATTTTACGTTATAGTAAAATTTATTGCATTTCATTATTTTATATTAAAACTGTATGTTTCACAAATAATAGAATTTTTATTCTTTTTATGTGTATCTTTTTATTTTAAACCAGTATTGGATTGGATTAATTACTTTGTTCTAAATATCCAAATAAATTTAACGCAAACTTTTCTTTTAAGATTACGTTTTAGTTAGAAGATGTGCACGCCTATGTATTTCGAGGTGCGAAGATTAGTATTCTGAGAATTTACTCCAGCTTATTCTTCAAAATATACTTACTATAGCTAATTTTCCTTTTTCTGTTAAAAAATCGTAAAAAGTGAAAAAATAATTTTTACCTATAAAACGTTTCTTATATGCACATTTTCGAGAAAAATTGCTTAAATAAAAATTGTAGATTATGGAAGGTTGTTTAATATTGATAGTTTCACAATTAATTAATAAAATATAAACTTCTCCAAGAAATTAACGCACCACTTCAATAAATCAATTTTATTTGTAAACAGGCAAAGAATAAAAAATAAAACTTCAACAGATTTATTCTACATTTTATTAGTAATTATAACAATTTGTCTAATCATCAGAAAATGGTGAACTACAGGAGAAAAAAAAAAATAAAACGGAAAAATCTAAAAAAAATAACGATAAGAAAAGTAAACTAAAATACGAAAAAAGTCTTAATAACAAATGTTTTCACCTCTACTACGTATAACAGCCTCACATCGTTGGCACATACTTAAAATTAATTGCCGTATTTCATTTTGGTCTAGTTCCCTCCAAATCTGCATCAGCCTCTCTCCCACTTCCTGTAAGTTGTTTGGTTGGAGCGGTGTCGCTCTTAATCGCCTACCACGTATATCCCAGATATTTTCAATCGGATTTAAATCCGGACTATATGCTGGCCATTCCATAGTGTTAATTTCTACCTCTTCTAGATAATTTCTGACGATGTGTGCAGCGTGAGGTCAGGCATTATCTTGCATTAGTAAGAAATGTTTACCGATATAAGGAGCGAATGGTACCACATGTTGCTCCAGGATCTTCAATATGTATCTTTCCGCTGTAACAGTTCCATTTTGTATGATCACTAGGTCCGTACGTGCGGTCAAAGAAATACCGCCTCACGCCATAACGGATCCTCCACCAAAAAATGTGGTGTGTGAGAAATTACACTGAGCATATCGTTCGTTGGGGCGTCGCAACACACGAACACGTCTGTCGTTATTGTACAAACCAAATCGGGATTCATCAGTACTCGTTTACTCGCAAATAGCACTCATTTCCAGTCAGCCTCTAACCAATTAAGGTGTTCTTTGGCAAAATGTAGTCTCCCCCTTTGATGCTCTGCAGTTAATAGAGGACCTCGGGCGGCAATCCTAGGTGTTAAGTTGTATTTTCTAAGTCGTTGGCGAACAGTTTCAGTACTAATTTGTATAGCATGCACGTCTCGAAGCTGAATTTGTAGACTTCGATGTGTTACAAAACGTTGTCGAAGAGCAGAAATTCTTACCCAGTTTCGTCCTTGTCCTGTTCTGCGAGTATGATCCCCTGTTTCGAGGAATCTTTTCAACACTCGTGAGACGGATGTGTGGGATACATTAAACCGACGACCAATTCTTCGGTAACTCCAACCTTCTTCCGACAGTATCACTGCTTGGGCACATTCATCTCGGGTTAAATTACGTGATTGACGCTCCATAATAAACACAATTAACAATAATCAACAATTAAACAGTAGCCGAATAAAATTCGTGAACACTTGGAAATTAGTATATTTATAGAATTAGTACATTTTTTGCTTCTTTTTGTTTTGTTGCAAAAAAAACTATAGCGATAAAACACAGTAAATAAATATAGAGTGTACGAATAGCATATACAAGGGCTTGCAAAATATAACATTACAATGGAAATTTATATTAACGATAATAAAATATTTTAATATTTCAAAGTGGTGCGTTAATTTCTTGGAGAAGTGTATAAAGCATTGACTAAGATAATTTTTAAAATCCCTTATTTTGTAGTAATTTTTAAATGTTAACAACTTCCTTTATGGCATAATGATAAATGTAATGTAACTAATCAAAATTGTGGCCGCTAATGAGTTATTAAAGTGTGTTTAATTTCAAACAGATCAACTAAGTAGTAAGTTATTCAATGTGTTTATCCCGGAGGATACATGATTATGATAGTGCGTTACTTTTTTGTTGTTATTATTAACTATTTTTAAATCATATGGGACATGCCGTTGTGGCTGGATAAGAGTTTGTGTTTATTTTTCAAATACCTTCGTTTGATAGGTAGGAATGTAGCTATGAACAAGTACGTACTAGTAATATTAGTTATTTTGTTATTAGTTTATTATTAGTACCTATGTATTATGTATTACCAGTTAAACAGTAAAATAAATACATATAATGATAGATAAACTGTGGATTATTTCATTTACGTTGCGTTACGTGGCTTCCGTGTGGGTAGCTCGCTGTTTATTCCAAACTTAACAAAGTAGCTCAATACATTAAAGAAGTTGGCGACCACTGACTTAGGCCATACCAAAAAATATTACCAAGCTTTACCAACATCTAGTACTGCCAGAGTTTGTCTTCCAAAACCTGACGCAACTGAAGACAATGACCGTTTAATTCAAAATTTAAAACTTTTAATTTACCATTATTTGACAACAATTGAGGGTTATGACTGAGTACTTGAGGTATCTACAGGACGTGAAGTTCCATAATTATTGTATTGTGATTATTTTTAACTTTTATGTTCTTTACATTTCTAATTAATTTATTTTTCTAGCATACTTTCATAAAAAAACTTTTATAAAAATACTTTTAATAATTTTTTTTAACATAATTTTCCCATTTTATTCTACAACTACAATTTTTAATTAAATGATTTGTAAGAAACTTTGTAAGAACAAGAACATTAAAATTATTTTAATGTTCCTCCTTTTCAATAAAGGAATATGAATTGGTTAAAATTAGACCAATATGAACTGTCGAAAATACCACATTCACAATTTTGAAACACTGTACAAAATTAATGTGTTAAAATTATACCAATATGAACTGTCGAAAATGCCACAATCGCAATTTTGAAACATTGGACAAAAACAAATCGTTGATTAACACAAAAAGCAAAGTAACGAATGTGATTTCTTGGAAAAAAACGGTATGCAGTTTAATTTTTTTATCAGTCTAACAAGGATTAAATAATAAATATAAAAAATATAAACATTTTTCCATTTTATAAAGCGATGATTTAGGATCTAAAAATGAGTTATCTTCCTCTCCTGAAAAGTACCACTTTTCACATTCGATGGACTTGGTAATGATAGAGACGATATGTAAAATTGAATTTACCGTGAATATTTAAAATCTGTGTTTCATAAGTCACATCCCACGGGGACAAAATAAATGAAAAGAAATGTCATTCAACGTTTTCTTTCATTTCCCGTTTCCTCATCTTTACTTTAACAACACATTAAACGTATCGTTCCATACAACATTATCATGCACGTATAGTTTCCGGCACGTAGCGTTTCCAGTCCAGCAATCGAGTGTGCGCGTTCACATTTTCATACATAGAATGTTTCAGTTTGGTGCGGTAAAAATTCATTATTAACATTCACAGGGACAACTTTAAAACATTTTTTCAATCTGCTGTCGGAAAACTTGACTGGCAACAATAATTCCTATGTATTTCGTGCAATTAATACATTTTAGGCGGATTAAATATTAGTGGTATTATTTGATACCGACTTACCATTTTGTCTCTTGTGTGTGATTGTGTTGAGTTGTGTGCGATTTCCCTCCAAATATTTTCTTTTTTATTTGCATCAGGATAGCATTTATCATTGTAGTTATATAAAATTTTTGTCACCGCGTACGAGTTCAATTAATTTTTCGAAATCCATTTTAACTTGTACTATCAAACTGTAAATAGCAAAACAAAGATTTTTAAAAAAAAGAAAAGGTATCACTTCCGTGCAAAAGTTCTAATTGTTTATCTCTTCCGTGTTTAATTGTCACAAAACAATGAAAACACATGCATAAATGACAAAATAGCCTCGAAAATTATTTTTTTATACTCTGTATCAAAATCAAACAAATATCTAAATAAACAACGAGGGGAAAACGACGGACTTCTAATTCACATTCTCCGTACCAACAGGATACGACTCGTTACGTAGCCATCGGCATTCGTAAAATATTGTTTTCGAATATACTGAACGGATACGTAAGGTGTCTGATACGCTACGTTCCTGACAGTGTAAATTGTTTATATTTAAAACCGTTTAAATGATATTTTTCGGAAACTAAACACTACGTGCTGGAAACGCAACGTGCATGATAATATTCCACGACCTTAAGGCGGACTCAAAAGTCTCGTGTATTATACACAATTATTTGCCTACTTTGCAAGTATATGAGCTTTGCAATTAGGACTGGGCGTACTATTGTTTTATAGAGTTTTATTTTTGTATTTCTCGATATAATTGTGGATTTAAGGAGGAGATTAAACCCAAAATAGCATCTGTTGGCGGTGCAAATTCTGCGGTTTATCTCTGCCGTAGTATTATTTTCAGCGTTAAGGAGCGAACCAAGGTACACAAATTCGTTCACTGCTTCGATGACGTCGTTTTCTATAACGAGTGGCCGTAGGATTTATGGTTGCGTGCTTATTTTCATATACTTCGTTTTGTTGGTGTTTATTATTAAACCCATTTTTGCAGCTGATTCTTTTAATGCTACATACGTCTCTCGTACAGCGTTTTCTGTTCTTCCAACAATATTGATATCATCAGCATAGGCCAGGATTTGCACTCATCTATTATATATTGAACCAGTGGTTGTAATTTGTGACATACGTATTACTTTTTCCAGAGCCAGATTGAACAGTATACAGGAGAGAGACTCTCCCTGGCCCAGTCAATTAATTGTTTTAAAAGGTTCTGACAGTTCCTCCTGAATTCGTACTCTACATTCAACTTTTTTTAGATTTAGTTTTGTTAAATTTACCAATTGATTTGGTATGCGTAGCTCTTTCATTGCTATGCATGACTAATGGTTTCATTATCATTTTTATTTGGAATAATGTTAGGTTTTTATCCTCAATAACGCTATGTGGACCCGAAAACAAAGGGTTTTCAATTTGAAACATTCATCTGATACGTTATTTCTTTCTATGAATAAAATATTAAGTCGAATATTGATTAAGGATGGTGTTCGTATATTACAATTATGTTGGGTGTGCATTGGTTGTTTGCATTAATAATTCACTTAGAGCTCGAGTCGTAAATATCACCCTACTGTTCACATCATCACATTCTTGTTGAATAATACATTATGTAAAG
This sequence comes from Diabrotica balteata, assembly GCA_918026665.1. Classification (NCBI taxonomy): domain Eukaryota; kingdom Metazoa; phylum Arthropoda; class Insecta; order Coleoptera; family Chrysomelidae; genus Diabrotica; species Diabrotica balteata. Next base: position 107,226,579 of record OU898278.1, on the reverse strand, counting down.
GTGTTATGTCGATTAAGATTTTCTTCGTATAGTACAATTAGTTAGATATACATTATAATTAGATGCATTAATAATGAAAAATCTTCTACAATTCATGTCAAAAATGTCACCCTTGTTAATAATAGCTGTAATTTTACTCTTGTTAAAAATATATTATTTTAATAGAGCATATAATTTGGAATATTTCGCTATTTTGATCCTGTATATTTTATAATTAATACATAAAATATATTTTAAACTGAATAATAGATCTACGTATAAAGTTAGCATTTGGAGTTTTTGACGGAAGAATTACAAATATATATATATATATATATATATATATATATATATATATATATATACGAAGAAGGTTGCGTTTCGATTTAATTTGAGTCTCTTACCACTCCCTGACACGTGTTTCTGGGTCTACCCGTCATCAGAAGGAGTTTGTAAGAATAAACAACACAGGACACTGTAATAAGACAAATATGTAAATATTTAAAAAATATCACAATTCTTTAGTGTAACTTACTAGTCATTGAGATTATTTGTAAAAGCATTGACACTCAACATTTATAACACACATTAAAATATAAAAACTATAAAATCATGGACAAAATACATTTTAAAATTTAGGGTAAAGATGGTAAAACTTTGTTTATGGCATGTTTTACTATTGTGTTTTAACTCATATGCACACAGAATGGAAAATAAAAACAAAGATTATCTTTGCGAATAAACTTTCTGCTGTAATATTCTTGGTCCATCATTTACCTCTTCTTCTAGCTCAAAGGTATTATCTCATTGGTATATAAATACTTTTTCTAGATATTCTTTTCGCGTTCTTATTTTACTCTGTTTGTCCAAGATGTTGTTTCCGTCAGAATCAGTTATATTTCCTTTCTGCTTTCGTCTTAGTCCTCCTGTGAGTTCTTTAACTTTCCTATGCCCTAATAGGAGCCAACTTATCAGACTGTTGCCTTTCTTGTCGATTGTCTACATTATCGAAACGCAAGCACTGAACAAAATATATCGATTCCTGTACTATTTGAACGCCAAAGTTATTTTAGATTACGATGACCATTTCTATATACACCTGTTAGGTAGAGGAGGCCAAATAATGCCTTTATTTAAACAATATTGGTTCTGCTACAATATGCTTAATCTTTGTAGGCTAACGCGTTTTTATCTATCAATACATTGGTACAGACCGTGATACCTTCAAGCATTTCTTCATAAAAAAAGAGGTCAGCAATTTAAAAGAGTCTTAGCGTTATAAGAATATGGTTTGGATCCTATTAAGTTCGAAATTATGTTCTCTGTCCTCATTCTAACTGCTTGATTACTATGGTGTTTTCTTCATTTTGTTTTGGAATCCCTACCTAAATAATAACGATATTTTTTAATCTTCTTTTCGTTTATTTTCAGATTTCCGTACTTCTAGTTCCTCAATTTCTTTATTTTTGTTCACCGTCAGACTGATTACTTATGTGATCAATTTCGTTTTCATCGTCGGAGTCCAAAATTTCGTACTTATCATCTTCGAGTTTCTGCCAAGTGCCAATAGTTTGGCTTGTTCTTTTTCGTAATTCATTCTAGGGAAAAAATTATATATGTACAACAAATAACGCAACTGTACTCACTTTGACGATCAACTTACAACTGAAATTGGTTCAGAATACTCAACGGCAGCAATGTTTAAGGAAGCTATAGGCAGCCAATAAAACATCCGTGTATTAACCATAGAATTATCCTAGTTCTAAGTGTGTTGGGGTACCATTAGACCCCACCTGGGTGACGCCGGGTTAATTTCTTTTTAATGTTTTATAGTTATACTTTTATTATAAAAACATTTTTTGTATTGTTTTTACTGTATAAAGGAATAACTAATCCCTTTTTTGGAAAACGGTAAGTTTTGAATAAAAAATCTTTGAATGTATTTTTTCAAATGTAAACCTCAAAAAATCGTTTTTGTGTATCAAGTCATCCTTTTAATTTTGTAAACTAATATTTATAAAGAAATTGCCACAACCATTGTTTTAAAGAAACCTAAAGTAAAATTTATAACTTTATGGCACTTTGATTATAAAGTAAAGAGATCGGGACTCAACTTTTGAGGAGTATATAAACGGCCTAGGTCTTTCTATTCCAAAACTACAAGCAATTGTATTTCAAAAATGTATCAAGTCACCCCAATTGACGGTATTATTAGTTAGGTCAATAAATAAGATCTATTGTTAGTACGGTCCTGACTAAGATACAATATACCACGTTTAAAGCCGTCCAAAAATAAAATTATTTTGAATGCTACACGAGTACTTACCAATATAGACTGAAGTGACTATTTGAAATTACATTATTATAAACAATATTATCAGAAATATAACCTGCAAAATACAGAAAGATAAAACAAGTTTGAGTCTGGATCCGGAATCACGACCAGTTTTCGAACTGGCGACAGGGCCGGACTTGCGGCATCTTAAAATATCATGACTTCAAATGATATTACTTTAAATAACACTACCTTAATCAACATGAATCAAACGTAAAGCTCATATTCAAACTCATATTCCAGTGTAGTAAATTCTTTTAAACATCTAACAAAAGAACAGGCTATTGTCCTGTCTAGTGTGGAAGATACCAAAATTCACTACTACATCATAGCAGTAGGATCACTAGTAGGACCACGTAATGTCATTTTCGCATCAAGAATTTCTAACAACTGAATTTGTATTTATCTGTCCTCAAAGAGCAGAACTACAAAAGATGAGTATCATTGCTCTGTCTAAGATGACTATCTTGAGATTAGGTATGCCAGTAACAGAATACAGCCATGTCCTCAGTTTTAGAAGGCAAATATTTATTACTCCCCTAAGAAATATATCTATCCCCGATTCTTTTAATATATCACATGAAACCGCCCTGTATCGTCTGTACCTTTCCATAGATGATTATAACTGCTTAAATTGTAAAACTATTGGTCACAAAGAAGCAGAATGTTCTTACAGAACTGATCTCAATTGCCATCATCTGGCATGAGGAAGTCATAAAACTGACAAATTAGGTACATTTATTGAATCATCTCATTGATTCCCCAGACTACTATATATACTAATACTACTTAATAATGGAAAATCGACCCGATGTAACTCTTACAACGACTGATTTTCTGCCATAGATTTGACATTATGTAGCCAATCATTATCAACTTATCTCTTAAGGAATACTTTAGAATCACTGCACGATAGTGATCATTTTTCCATTCATGTAACACTTAATAAATCTCAATCTCCTAAATTCCCAATATATCAATCTTGGAAACTAAAGAATGCAAACTGAAACTCCTATCAGATCGACATCAAAAGAAAATTGGAAATTTCCAATTAAGCAGTGGCATAAACTCTGACATTAGGTCCTTAAATATCATAACAGAACCTGCCTTAACTAATATCGGTAACACTAAACTCTGTAATAGACAACCAGTGTCTTGGTGGACCAGCGAAATCGTACTAGTTCTATCAATATCAAAACCGGCGTTTAATTTTTAAATTTATTTTTTAATAAATTTTAATTTAAAAGAAAATTTACTTAATTTTAAAAAAACTCAGAGCAAGATCGAAATATCTCATAAAAAAAGTAAAAGAAATACATGGGAAAATTATGTCTCTTCTATTAATTCATCGACCACTTTAACTGTCATTTGGTGTAAAATTCGTAAACTCAGGTCTAACGTAATTCTAACGTTCGTAAGGTTCTAATTTTTTTAACAAATAAACTCCTTAACTCATGGTGAAACACTAATTACTTGTCACAAAGCTATTGCAGAAACCTTTGCTGATATTTATCAACAAAATTCTAGCAATAATGAAATACCTCATACCTCAGGAAATAACGCACAAGGAAACTATAGAATCCTCTATTGTCACCATAAACCATACCAATGATCCTTTAAACATCGCTATAACTCTTCAAGAATTAGAATTTGCTATTTCTGATTTAAAAAACGCCTCGGCTGGACCAGATGACATACCACCAATATTTGTAAAAAACTTGCCATTTTCAGTTAAACTCTTGTTAACTGCTTGAAACTGTTAAATACTTGTTTTCTAAAACATAAATTTACTGATCTTATTTCTCAGGCTGTAATAATTCCCATCATCAAGCCAAATAAACCTAAAGATAAGCCCACTTCTTACCCCCCATCTTGCTTACCTGTAGTATGTGTATAATCTTGGAAAAATTTAAACCTTCATCTAGTATGGCACCTGGAAAATAATAATCTCCTTTCCCCTTATCAAAGTGGCTTTCGAAGAGATAGATCGACGTCAGATAACCATGTTACTTTACAAATCTCAATTAATGAAGCTTTTGCAAACAACCAAAAACTCATTGCTACTTTTTAGACACTGAATTTTAAAAAATCTAAGCGATAAATTCAAGTTAACGTACTGGCATTTGTAAACAATTTTTTAAATAATCGATCAATAGAAATTAGGATAAATGGCCTTAAAAGTTCAACAAGAACATTAGATAACGGAATTCCTCAAGGTTCCATAATAAGTATAACAGGATTCTTAATTGATGTCAATAGTGTTATTCATGAAATTAGAGCACCAATTAAAGTCCAGTCTTTATGCAGACATCGTCGTTTATACTAAATTAAATAATATAGAATCAACAACTAAAATTTTACAAAATTTTTTACTCGGATTGAAAATTGGACGTTAAAAACTGGGTTTAACTTCTCTACAGAAAAAACACATTACATAATTTTTAATAAAAACAGTCGCCGCTCTGATGAATCCCTGAGCGTGAAAAGTGTCCTCCTCGTACAATCCTGTATGAATGAATACTTCAAAAATACAAAGCCATTAAAAATAATAATAATAATAATAATAATAACAGATCTCGCTATTCAACTTACCTAACTTTAAATAATTTAGCATTAAAACGATCAGAAGAAGTTAATTTTCTAGGTTTAACTTTTACCAGAACCTTAAATTGGAACTTACATATCAATAATCTACAACATTCCTGTCAATCTAGCTTAAATATACTCAAAATTATGTCTAATAAAGTTTGGACGCAGATACTAAAATAATAATAAAGTGTGTATAAATCTCTCAAATTTTCCACCCTGGCATCATCTCTTTTAAAAAGACAACAAACTGTATTCCTCTAATAGAAAGAATAAAAGTCACAAATTTTAACATGGATCAACTTAGTCTATTGCTATATACAAATGCAGTCTCTACTCCATGGACAACCCGTCTACTTACCATTGACCTAACACTAAGAAAGTATCTCAAATCATATACAAACTTCTCGATAATTAAACATCTTTTTGCAGAAATCATATCCCGTTACCCCAACTACTTACAAATCTTACTCTAAAACGCCAGATGGACAAGCTGCTGCTTACTATTCTGATGAAGAAAACTCCTACAGCATACACTTACCTACAAATTGTTGTATACTCACACGGCGAAACCACAGCTATATTAAAAGCCTTAGCTTTTTTCAAAACGAGTAACACGATGAAGTGCGTCATCATTACAGATTCACTTAATGCTTTATTGAAATTAAAGAAAATTTATACAACAAATCCCATTATACAAGCAATAAAAAATGAATTAGAAACACTTCATTCCATGAGAAAGGACACAGCTTTCATTTGGTACCATCGCACATTGGACTCTGGGGAAATGAAAAAGCACATCAACTAGCAACTACAAGCCGTATCAACTTAGAAGATACTACAAAAATTACAAAATATCCTTATAGTGACATGAAACATCTGATTAAAGATCATTGCACTAAGATTTGGCAAAATTACTGGAAAATTCAGTAACCAAATTAAACCCAATATGCCCAAAGGTGAACAGCTCTTTGAAAACCCCACAAGTAGATGAGATCAAGTAATTATAAACCGTTTAAGAATTGGTCATACTGCTGTCACATACAAATTTTTAATTAGTAAAGATCCACCGCCAATCTGCAATAATTGCTCCACTTCATTGACAGTGAAACACTTCCTGCTTGATTGCCCATGTTTCCAAAATCAAAAAATGCATGGAATTTTAGACGACCCCAAATTCATCTTGACAGATAAGAAATTTAAATGTATTAAATTATTTAAGAGATATAATTTTGTATTATACTATTTAATGAAAATAATCGTATTAAAACTATTGTGTTTGTCCTAATAACCCTGCGTGGTTGATGTGGTATAAGTGTTTTAAATAAAAAAAAGATCTATTGTATAAATAAAATAAAACGACAAATTTGAAAATTGTAATAAAATAATGATATACAAAATTTAAAAAGAAAACATTTAAATATAAAAAATAAATAGGACTTAACTTACAATAATTTAAATTTTAAAATACATAATATATCGATAGGTAACTTGTTCTAATGATTTAGTTAGAATAAAACAGTTTAAAGCTGTTTTGCATTTTTTACACTTTTCATTATTGTTACGTATCTAACTATCACAAAAAAAGATAAACCTCTGTTTTTAATATATTAATACTGAGTTCATTATCATTTAGTTTACATATTCATCTCTTTTCAGTAACAACTTAGTCAATTTCGTGAAAACATTTGACTTTGTATTTTGTTTGTCTTCTTCCGTTTTCCATCCACCCATATAAGAAAAAAAATTTAGTCGGGGAAACATAGCTGGCACCTTTTCAACATTTATGGATTTCCACGTATTCGTAGGTAAACCAATTTGCATTAACCTCTTTTGCTCACTAAACATATTAAGTGGTAGGGGAGGTAAGCTCTCACCGTAAATACTAAGCGAAGTTAACTGTTTTAATGGTTCTAATGCTTTTGGATGTATGTTTCTTAAGCTATTATCTTCTATGTAGAGCTCCTGGAGGTGAGAAAGGTCTCTAAAGGCATCTTCGGCTATATTTTGTGTTGAACAGTTCACTATTGAAAGTTTCTTCAATTTGGTCAGACCCTTAAATATGTGTTTATTTATATGTTTCGTTTTTTGTGATATTAAATCTAAACTGCGCAATCTTTTGAAACTAGATAATACTTCGTGTTTTAAACTAGGACCAGTATTATTTTTAAGTATTAGTTTTTCTAATCTGTAACAACAATTTTTAATATTTGATCCTTTTGGAAATTTGTTTCTTATTAACGATAAACTTTGAATTGTGTTTGATTTTAATTTAAAAGATTTGAATTCATCTTCCAATAATAAGAGTACCTTTAAACTAGTGAAATTTGTTAACAGGTCTGAACTCATATTTCCATTAACGTTATATAAAGCTAAACTGAAAACTTCAGTTGAATTTAGTTTCGCTAATTCCGGATCAGGAGACTTAACACTTATTGAATAGCATTCCCATTGTTCCTCTTCTTCCAAAAATTTACATCCTGGTGAAATACAATTTGAGTGCGATATAATAAGCATCAATAAGGAAATTACGATGTACAAGCTGAAACAAAAAATAAAAAAATTAGAATTAGAAATTAATTTAAGAATTTAAATTGCTACATCCTAAAACTACGTACACTGAACTCACTCTTAACTAGTCTCTCTATGCGGAACCTTTTAGTAAAGATCATTTCGATATCTGAACCTTACTTTTAAACCGCAAGTACGAAGTAAACGCAAGAATAAAATCAATCAAAAGAGAACTTTGGGCTAAATTCACCAGCGACATGGACTACGACCTACAGGGTGTCCAAAAGAAAGTATGAAAAATGCTTCGGAACAGGAAAAAACCAGTTAACGAGTTCGTGCAGACCAAGGGACTACCTATAGAAACATGGCAACAGCATTTTAAAGAGCTATATGATGCTGAAGAAACGCTGAATGTAAACGAATACGAAGCAGATATAAGTGCTACAATCAATGACAAAGAGGTAAGAAGTAAAGATCAAGAAGGTAAAAAACAGAAAATCACCTGGAACAGATGGTATACCCAATGAACCCTTAAAATATTGAGGCCCTGAACTTGCAAGTAAACTGTCACAACTATTTAACAAAATCTTAAACAAAACAGAAACACCAGAGGAATGTCCCATGTTCACAGGAATGAAACACAATCCCCATATTTAAAAAAGGACAAAACTACAGAGGAATACAAACGCTGTAACAAAATCGGACAAACGATGAAACTTTTCACGAGTATTCTTAAGGACAAATTAAAAAGGCAAATCAATAATACTGAAGAACGACAAGGTTTTACAAGAGGGTGGTCTACAGATGCAGTATTCATAATAAAACAAATAAAAGAAAAAGCTATAGAGTTCGGCATGCCAGCGTATATTTGCATCACTGATCTGACGAAGGCGTTTGACAAGGTTAGCCTGAAAGACATTCTACATATATTAATAGAAAGTAACACACCGACCAATATAACAAAGATAGTCCACAACATAAATAACAACAATGTAACCAAAGTTAGAACAGGAGACCAATTTACTGAAAATATTCCTACACCGGGAGGAATTAGACAAGGCGACAGTTTAAGCCCCTTCTTGTTTAACCTACTCATGGGTAAAATTATAAATAAAGTAACATCTCTCAATCTCGGATACAGAATGGGCAACAAAAGAATTGCTATACGCAGTTGATGCAGCAATTATTGCCTAATCGGAAGATGATCTTCAAAGACAGCTCTTTCAGTTCTTTCAAATAAGCCGCCAACTAAATATGACCCTTTCTACCAACAAAACTAAATGTATGACAATAGCAAAAGATCCGTTCAGATGTAAGTTAGTGGTTGAGAACAACCCCATAGAGCAGGTGATGCAATTCAGATATCTGGGCATAGATATATCAAGCACACACGACCGAGTAAAGGACCTAAGGAGTCAGATCTACAAAGCATCCCCACTGTCAGGATGTCTGCGGGAGATAGTCTGACCACCTAAAAGATGGAGGGATAGTTGGCAATCTACCTCCCAGGAAATTAACCAGAGGCAGCTTAAGAATTAAACAGATCGAAAGATCTCCAAGAAGTAGTAGAAGAAGCCTTTGAAACCACCTTTAGTGGTCTGAAAGGTGGTCTCAACACAATTAACAACGAACATGGACATTAGATAATAATTAAATAATAATTTTAACTGACAAATATTTTTGTCAGATATCAGCAATATCAGATATCTGCTGTCTAGATATCAAATATTTTTGACATATTCAGTTTGACACAGGATATGCAACAGGATATGCACAGGTTCGACACAGGATATGCAACAAAAGTTTACAGAAAACCAACCTACACCAACAGATATTTAAATTTCCACTCAAACCACATCGCAAACGACAAAAAAGGAATTATCAAATCACTATATGATAGGACCCGAAATACCTGCTCCAATGAAAATGCATTTCAGAGAGGAAAAAACCTGCTAATTTTGACAAAAAATTACTGTCCATTGTCATTTAAAAATAAGGAATTTTACAAGATTGAAGAAAGTAAATAACAAAACGCCACAAGCAATTCAGAAACACTTACAAGTAGGGATTCAAAGATGATAACAATATCATATGTAAAGGGCTTATCAGAAAAATTTAAAAGGATAGGAAACAAGTACATTGTACTTCATTCAAAACAATTAAGAAAAATCAAAGAACTGCATCTATAAAATACCCTGTAAATGCAACAATTTCTATGTGGGAGAAACTGCAAGACCACTAAGTGTCAGAATAAACGAACATGAAGTATACCTCAAGAACAGAGACTTCGACAAATTCCTAGTCCTCATTTCGTGTATGTTCTCTCAGAGAAACTCTAACAGCTCTAGTGGCCCTCTTAATGTATTGGCTGACAACTCTGTAAGTGTCACTGTCTCCATTCCATAGGTTATAACTGTTAGAATACAATTGTTGAATACCCTTTTCTTTAAATTTATTGGTATATTTTTGTTTCTCAACACCATAATGAGTCTTTCTATTAGGAGGTTGGGAATTGGGAGGGTATATAATATATATATATATATATATATATATATATATATATATAAGATATATATATCTTATATATATAGATATATATATATATATATATATATATATATTATATATATTATATATATATAGATATATATATAGTAGTATATATATATATATGTATAATATATATATATATATATATATATAATATATATATATTATATATATATTAACCTAGAGCTAAGATTAATACTATTATAGGAATTAATATTAAACTCAACAGTTCTCCGGGTTGAACCACGTCGATTATCATTGCGCCGAGCTTTCGATATCCTCTTCGAAGTCTTCTTTCGGGCTTTTCGAGGTCTCAGTCTCCCGAGGCCCCAGGCACTACTACACTGATCACAAACCAATGCATTACTGGTACTGGGAACAGAGGACGGTTCATTTATACCGTCGATGGCGAAGTGACTTGGCCTTTTTTCAATTTCTATGGCTTCTTGGATAATTCTTAGTTTATAGAAGCGGATTAGGGCTACGGTTCTTGAGTTTTCAAAATCAATTTTGTAACCTGTATGAAGATGGTGTTGACCTAGAGCTGAAATTAAGTCAGAATTGGAAACAGAAATGGAATGTTCATAAATCCTATTTTGGATTCTACGATTTGTTTGGCCTATATATGATAGGGGACAGTCTGCGCAAGAAACTTCTTAAACTCCGTGTTGTTCATTCGGAATGTTGTCTTTGATTGATCGGATAAGAGATAAAAGTTTTTGTTGGGGGGTAAATATTGTCTGTATTCCTTTTGATTTAAGAATTTTGTAGATTTTGTCAGTGACACCTTTGATGTAAGGACAAAGAGCTTTCGTATGATGATGGTCTGAGTCCTACGGTAACCGTTTTGGATGAGGGCTTGTTTTAAACTAGAGAGCTCAGCTGTTCTACATACATCATCGCAAAGGCGTATTGATCTGGCGACAAGCATATTAATGACTTAATTAAATTGTGAATGAGGATGATGAGAGTTGGCATGCAAGTTACGATTGGTATAGGTGGGTTTTCGATAAACAGCGTGATGAAAACCTTGGAAGTGGTTTTTCTTTATGATAACGTCGAGAAACGGTAGAAATGAATCAGTTTTCATCTTTTTCAGAATGAACTGGATACTAGAATGTATACCATTCAGATGGGTTTGAACAGACACCAAAGGATCCCTGCTATGGGGCTAAATGACGAATGTATCGTCAACATACCAGCCGTATCGTAGCAAACATGTAGGTTTGAGAATTGATGTGGATAGTGCTCAGGTCTCGAAGTCTGCCATAAAGATATTGATAATTACTGGAGATAGTGAGAAGCCCATTGATTTTGGTAACTGAAATAAGTGTTGGACATTCAATGTTTAATAAGAGATAAGTGGTCTTGCTAGATAGTGCTAGATAGTTTTCAGAATATTTAGAGTTTCGTCTATAGGAATGTGTGTCAAAAGTGACACGATATCACTAGAATGTCTGACGGTGAAATAGGGTGTTGTTTAAGAAGTTCGATGAAATGAGAAGAGGTTGTAGAGTTTTAGCCAAGTACTTGGCCAATGGTTGTGTAGGGCAGTTGTATGCACTGACAATGGGACGTAGAGAAATATCGGATTTGTAAATTTTAGATAGGCCATATATTCGAAGTGTTCTGGAAGACTCCTTACGAGCAATTAGAGTTATTTTATTTCAACAGGAACAGAGGTCTTATTGATGTTGTTTTTTTTTTGTTGTTTTCTCCAGATATTGCCATTATCAGCGGGAAGAATGACTAGATTTGGATTTTTTCAGGACTTTTTTCTCGGATTGGCTAATGTTTGCAGAAGGGGTCTTTAAGCTTTAAGAACTCAAGAACTCTAGCGATGTCTTGTCTAGTTATTTCAGCTCTTCTGAAGGTAATCTGGAGATGGCTTCTTCAAATTGACAGATAATTGCCTCAATTGGAATGTGACTTGAGGTAACAGAGTAATTGACACCTTTTGCTAAAGCTTGAGTAGCATTTGTGGAAATAGGAGTATCAGAAAAATTACTAATCACTATAGTCGGTTTCAACGTAGTGGTTTTTGGAATTTGTTCGGCAATTAGATGCGCTAATTTGCGCTTCTGGGTTTCAGTCTTAGATTCAAAAGTGTTTAGGGCTGTCTGTGTGTTGATACGGACGAAACTGTCTCATAACATCTAATTTTCGTCTAGTGGAATGAATCGCTTCACGGAGAAGCGCAAAACTGGTCTTTTTAGAGAATTTGGGAGATAGAAGAAGAAGTATGGTGTTTGAGTTTTAGAAATTTGAAAATAACTTCTTGGTCTCGACGGACTTAAAACTGGTGGGAAATCCCACCAGTTTTGCGCTTATAGGTAATAGTATTAATCTTAGCGGACGGAGATATATGTATATACGAGTATATATATATATATATATATATATAATATATATATATATATATATATATATATATATATATCGCAAAAACCCGACGAACCATCTCCGAGTGATTAGGAATCGAGAACAGAGAACAAATGAGTTAAGACAATCTGATTTTATCAATAACAGAAAATGGATACAAGTGAATTCAAACCAAATCAAAGCAATACTTGGGGAAAAAGTATAGGTGGAGGAAGAATTTGGTGAAATAAGAATGAATTTATTGAAGTATTTAAAAACGAATACGAAAAGTAACGTGATGCGGAATACGGGTGAAAAAAAGAATTGAATATTCGAATTCGCATATTCAATAAACGATATAAGGCAAATACAGTAACTTAAACCGATTTTATGTACTAAACAGTGATAACCCTGGCGATAAACTACAAAATCTGAGACGTAGTTTCATCGTTCATTAAGAATATTTAAAATTAAATAAAATTTGTGTAGGTACACTCACAACGCCTAAAAAAATCAACAATATAAATAGGTATAAAACAACAAATTATACCAGATGATACAAGTATCAGATAACAAATTATGAGAATCTCTATTGAAGGAAATGTACAAAATATAAAAAGAATCATCACCGAGAATAAAACCAAAAGTTAATTGTAAGAACTACGAAAGAGAAACATGATCAACTATGACAAATATAGATAAAAAGGGACAGAAACATCAAGAACTAAGTAAAAAATAAGTGATAATACAAATAATAGATTCAAAAAAGATATAGATAGGGTATTACCATAACACTTTTAAATTTTCGAAAAAAAAAGATCAAGTAACACGCAAGAACTACAACAGCGACGAATTAAAGATATCTAAGACAATTTGTATCAACCACAGATGCAATCAAACGAAGAAACACAGTGTTTTTAACAGAGGCAAACCTTATTTCGTTGTATTTCAAATAACCTACCTAGTACAAACTGCAAATAATATCTGCAATAATATCTCTTCTAACTTAAGAAATACGAGTATATGGACAAGACACACTTCTAATACAAAATAACTAGAAATGAAATCGGAGAGATTTTAGATATTTTCTAATTAACACTAATTAAATTATTATTAACAATCTTGCCCGTATACTTTTAACCTAAGTAATATACTTACTTCTTACAAGCCATTTTGATGAAAATTTGGTTTTTGTAAAATTTTTTTGGATATATATACGAAATATTTGATACACCGGATCAGAGCTTATCAGCAAAAGATTGTATATGAATAATTTTATCTGAAGTAGTAACCTCTTTGAACTTTAATGTTTTGATTATTTTATGGAAATATAAACGAATATTTATATGGTGGTGCAATTTGGTGAAATATTAAAATATCAAAAGTAATAATGTTGTGTTACTGATAGAGTATTATCGTTAAAAAATTCAATTTATTATATTTTGTTGACACGTGAAATATTTGAAATTAAATCGATGATTAAGATATTGATGGGATAATAGTATTAATGACTTGTATAAAATGATAAAATTGATGTAAAATTTTTTAATTATTTATATTTGGTTAGCAGATGTGTATGTGAAGATTGTGTCGTATTCTAATAACTATTGTATAATTGTTTTCACTTATGTTGCATTTGATGTTATGCAACTACAGTTTTAACGACTTAATCTTCTTCTTTAGGTACCGTCTCCTCTAAGGAGGTTGTTAATCATCACAGCTATTTTCACTTTTGAGATGCAGCTCTGAACAAGTCGATGGAACTGCATATTATAAATTCTTGCTGCACTTTCTCAGATTCTTGAGCCAGAAGTCTTCCAATACTTTCGTTTTCCCTGCATTATGGTTTGTAGCAACACATATTTACCCCCTCTCATTACATGGACGAGATATTGTAACTTATTTATCTTAATCGTATTCATAATTTCCATTTCCTTTGGCATCTTTCTGAGGACATCAACATTTGTTATTCGGTCTACCCAACCTATTTTTAATATTCTTCGGTAGGTCCACATCTCGAATGCTTTAAGTCGATCGCTCACCTCTTTCTTTAAGGTCCAGGCCTCCACCCCATACAGCAGCACCGAAAACACATATTAACGTAATATTCTTATTTTGAGTTGCAAACTAATGTCTCTATTGCATAATACTTTTCTCATCTTATTAAATGTTGCTCTAGCTTGTCCAATTCTTGTTTTTATTTCTTCTGTATACTCGTTATTTTCATTAAAAATTGTACCAAGATATCTGTATTTTTTTACTTTTTCTATTGGAACCCCTATTATGTTTAAAATGTGTTGTTGTGTTTTGGAAATTGTCATAAATTTTGTTTTATTAGCATTAAGCGTTAGTCCGCTTTCCTCACTAGCATTTACTACATTATCTAAGAGTGTCTGTAGATCTTGTATATTCTCTGCAATTAGTATAGTATCATCGGCATATCTGATACTGTTGATGGGTCTGCCGTTGACTTTTATTCCAATTGTTACGTTTTCAAGTGATGTTTTAATTATTTCTTCCGAATATAGATTGAACAATAAGGGGGAGAGTATGCAACCTTGCCTTACGCCTCTTTTTATCTCTACTTCCTCCGAAAGTTCTTTGCCTACTCTGACTTTTGCTGTTCGGTTAAAGTAGAGATGAATTATTATGCTTAAGCCTTTTTTGTCAATGTGTTTATCTTTAAGTAACTGTATAAGACGGTTGTGTCGGACCTTATCGAACGCCTTATTGTAATCAATAAAACAGACATAGAGTGGTTGGTTTACATCCATACATCTTTGCATGGGGACGTTAATTCCAAATAATGCCTCTCGTATACCCATGGCATTCCTATAAATTCAAATTGGGTTTCAGTGATGTCTTGTTCCACTTTTCTGAAAATTCTTAAATGAATAATTTTTAAGAATATTTTTAGTGTGACTCATTAGACAAATTATACGGTGGGCATTACATTCCCTCTAGGTTTTTTTGAATTAATTACTATTTATAACTGGGAATAAGCCACAATTAAAGATAAAAATACGTTTATTGACGTTTCCATTTCCAATTCGGAAATCGTTCTCAAAATACAAACAGTAAATTAAACAAATTTTGTTTTTTTGTTACATAGTGAAAAAAATTCTTCTAATAATTTAATTTTATCTGACTCATTTATATTGACAATTCAGACATACATTATGCATTTTAAAGTAGACGACTTTAAAATGATATTGCCAATATTGTTGAGTTGCGCTCCTGGGACGACTTTACTTATAAGATAGTTCATTCGATTACATGAAATTAACTTTAACTTGAGAATATCCGTCAGAAAAAATCATAGCATGTAATTCGTCTTTAAAAAGACAAACACATGACATGATGACAGTAAAAATTCTCCTGTTAGTGATTCCATGGTAAATTATGAGGGAAAAACCAGGAAAAAAACCTCATAATACTATCCCGACATTGTAAGTATTTGTTCGTAAATTTAGTTTACCTTCAACAAACAAAATTTCAAACCCACAGTATGGTGGAGGTATGTAGATGATGTATTCTCAATATGGCCTCATGGATCAGAGTTGTTGGACACATTCCTAAACGATATAAACGGTAAAGAAGAGACAATAACATTTACCATGTAAAAGGAATATAATAACACGCTACCTTTCCTGGATGTTTTAATCTCTAAGAACGATACTGGATATGAGACTCAGGTGTATAGAAAACCAACAGACACCAATAGATATTTAAATTTCAAATCAAATCACAATATTAATGTAAAAAAGGGAATAATTAAATCCTTATACGATAGAGCCAAAATTACTTGTTCTAACGAAAATTCGTTCTTGGAGGAGAAACATTTGTTAACATCTGTTTTATTAAAAAATGATTATCCTTTATCGTTTATAAATAAGGAATTTTCAACAATCGATCGAATAGAACAGAACAACTTAGAACGAGATCCTACAGCATACACAAGGAATAATATGAGGAAAATAACAATACCGTACATAAAAGGATTATCAGAAAAACTTAAAAGGATAGGAAATAAATTTAACATTTCAACAACATTCAAAACAACAAACACGCTGAGATCTATTTTGTCCAAAACCAAACCTAACAATGAACAAGAAAGGACAAAGAATTGCATTTATAAATACTTTGTGAATGCGATCAGTTTTATTTAGGTGAATCATCAAGGCCATTAAATGTTAGAATAAGTGAACATCAATTCTTATATTAAAAATAGAGAATTTGATAGATCTCAAATACGTAAACACGCATGGGATAATGAACATAGGGTTCAATGGAATAATTCAAATATAGTCCTAAAAGAAACGGATGGTAAAAAAAGAAAAATCAAAGAAGCGGCTCTAATTATGCTAAATGAGGCCAATTGTGTCGCAAATTCCTCGACAGAATGTAGTAGGATTGGATACCAATATTGAAAGAGGAAGTTATTAATAGGAAAATACCAGTATTAGTAAGTCAGTAACATATAGAGGATACATCATTTATGTTTTTTAAATAACGTAACATATAAAATCAGAATTTTGATGTTTGTTGAAGGTAAACTAAATTTACGAACAAATACTTACAATGTCGGGATAGTATTATGAGGTTTTTTTCCTGGTTTTTCCCTCATAATTTACTATGGAATCACTAACAGGAGAATTTTACTGTCATCATGTCATGTGTTTGTCTTTTTAAAGACGAATTACATGCTATGATTTTTTCTGACGGATATTCTCAAGTTAAAGTTGATTTCATGTAATCGAATGAACTATCTTATAAGTAAAGTCATCCCAGGAGCGCAACTCAACAATATTGGCAATATCATTTTAAAGTCGTCTACTTTAAAATGCATAATGTATGTCTGAATTGTCAATATAAATGAGTCAGATAAAATTAAAATTATTAGAAGAATTTTTTCACTATGTAACAAAAAACAAAATTTCTTTAATTTACTGTTTGTATTTTGAGAACGATTTTCCGAATTGGAAATTGAAACGTCAATAAACGTATTTTTATCTTTAATTGTGGCTTATTCCCAGTTATAAATAGTAATTAATTTACAATGCCACAAGAAAATAGCTTCAGAACAATATTAGGTTTTTTTGGTAATGTAATAAATATTGATTTGAGCAAATCTCTCGGAATAATACCCGTATTATATATATATATATATATATATATATAACTAGTATTATATAAGTCTACTAATACATTGATCTGATCTTCTGATATTATTTTAATTATTTCAGTTGGAATTGTGTCAGGCCCGCAGTTTTATTAGATTTCGCCAGATTTATTGCATGTATTATTTCAACCTTAGTTATATTTAGACCTATATCATGTTCCTTGCAATCGTTCATCTTGTTGTGTCCTGTCGTCCTCAAAACAATTCTTGGACGTATTATTTCCATCTGTTTTAGTTTGCCTTTGATATCAGATATTATTTTACCATTCGTATTAACCAGGGTGTTTAATTGGCGTCATTAATGTGTTCTTAAATGTTTCCCATTTTTCGTTGGAATCTTCATTATCTATGAATATTGTTTTGCTTAACTCTTCTTTAATTTTCAACTTTAGTTCTCCTTTTATATTCGGGTGTTTTAGCAGAGTGCTTATTTGTTGTGTCTTTTGTTGATTTTTTATATTTTTTAAGTGGATTTCGAATTTTATGATTACTGGATTGTGGTCTGATGACACATCTGTTTTTGGATAGGTCTTTGCCGATTTGATGGAGTTACGGTATTTTCTTACTGATAAGGATATAATCTATCTAGTTTCTGATAATTTTTTCGTTGCTATGCCGCAGGTGATTTTCATAACTGAAAGAATGTATTTGTCGCTATCATTTCAAACTACTGACAGAATTCCGTCAGTCTTTCTCCTCTTTCGTTCCTTATTCCTAGTCCGAATTCAGCAATAATGACATGGAATTTACCTTTTCCTAATTTTGCATTAAAATTCCCCATTATTATTATATCTCTATTATTGGTGCTGTCTAGTGCTTTTGAAATGTCATTGTAACTTTTCTATTTTATTTTCATCTTTATCTGCAGTGGGCGCGTTGCGCTATTTGGGCTGTGATCATTAACGCTCTATCTGATATAGGAACAAAACCAGTTACAGCCTGGGAAAAACTGCGACCAACCACTATCGCGACGCCATTATAGTGATGAATATCTTCATTTCCTGAGTAATATATTTTGGCACCGTTGACTTCGATTTCACCAGATCCTCGCTCAGTCCCATTATATTGACTTTAAGTTGCCTCATCTCATGTATTACATTGTGGATCTTCCCTAGCTTCATATAAAGACTTCACATTACAGGTACCTATCTGCAGTTCGTTTATATTTTTGTGCCTGACGCGGGGTTTTCGCATGTTGGCGATCTGGGAGACCCCGCGGTCTAACCACTTAATGCACACATTAATTTCGAGATTACTGTGAAAAAATTAACTTTTTTTTTTAATTTCACAATTCGATTATGCATGTAAAATAATTTAAAAAATTAGTTTAAGGGGCGCAATAAATGTATTCTTACTTTAGAAAATTTACTATGTATGTATAACTCATCGAGCAATAAGACAAAAGAGGGAATGTAAACGTAGTGGGGGTAAACATATTGATAGACAGGAAGTGCTGTTTTGAGAGGCCACTTTAAACAAGGAAAGAGAATCTCTTTCCTTGTTTACGAAATCAAATTTAGTTGGGTTATGTTATTGTCATCGAGCAATAAGACAAAAGAGGGAATCTAATGCTTATGAAAAGAAAACCAAAAAAGTGTCCTCTGATGGCGGACATATCCGGAAATGCGAATGCGCCAAATTTAAATTTTCCGACACTTATCAACAGTAGCTATATAATATTTTTCAGAATGTGTCTTAGACGAGAAAGTTTTAATTAATAATTAATGATAAGAGTCTAAAATACGACACAATTGTTAAAAAACTTCAATATAAATAAGATTTCATGTGACATTTGGGACAAACAATAACATAACCCAACTAAATTTGATGTCAAACAAGGAGAGAGACTCTCTTTCCTTGTTTAATGTGGCCTCTAAAGATCCCACTTCCTGTCTAACAATAGTTTGCCCCCACTACCTTTACATTCCCTCTTTTGTCTTTTTGCTCGATGGTTATTGTTGATGTTATTGTTTGTCAAAACTGTTACACGAAAGCTTATTTATATTTTCTATTGAAGTTTTTTAACAACTGTTTAACATTTTAGACTATTATCGTTATTAATTAATTAAAACTTTATTGTGTTCTGGTGTTAAAAAAGTATTTTAATAAATAATTTTAATAAATAAATAGATAAATATATAATATAAAATATTATGTAATATAAAATAAATAAATAGATAAATTAGAACCCCTACACCACTGTATGATTATTGTCAAGTGTCATGAAATTTAAATTTGGCGCATTTGCATTTCCGGATATGTCCGCCATCAGAGGCCACTTTTTTGATCTCCTTTTCATAACGATTAGATTCCCTCTTTTGTCTTATTGCTCGATGGTATAACTAAAAGCAAAAACATATAAGGGCGTATGGATAGAAAAAAAAAAATTCAAAATTTAAAAAAAACGGGTTAAAAAAGATCATAAAACGTTTGAATAAAGAAAATAAACTAAACTGAAATTGTAACAAAAAAAATCTACTACCCGACAGAAACGAAAATAGAAAAAGTAGGGTAGACTGAGTACGGTTGAAGATTATCAAAAGCTGCCCTCTGTGGAGCGCAGGATTCTATGTAGTGTTTGCAGAAAAAATTGATATTTCCCATCCCGTGAAATCCATAATACTGCAAATGTTACTCCAATCATCGAGATAATAAAAACTCATAACAGGAACTTACTCTCAGAGAAATAAACCGCCCCCCATCCAACACCAAGTTACCCTAAAAAGTTCCTGTTCTTTTCGTGGCCACGTAAGATACTGGAGGCCCAAAAACAAAAAAACTTCACATACCGTCTGTCCAAATGCAGGCATGTGTTACGATTTTAAAATATTATCTCGTATAAAACTTTAAATATATTGTGACTAATTCTTTTCTATTTGTAGTAATTTCGGCGCTCATGCCTGTACCTGCCGCCAGAAATTACTAGAGAATTCTCCAAAAAGGTCGAATAACCAGTCCAGGTAACAATAACGCAGTCGACGAGCCAGTGCCCTGCGAGTTTTTATTAGACGAGAAAACGAACGACTTTTCTAGACTGGTTGAATGATTTACATAATGGACGGTACGTCATCAGAGGAATTCCCCAGACCCTTCTAGATAACTGTATTTTATATATAAATAACAGGACTTTCATTGAGCAGTTAGTCAAAAAGAAGATCGCGGAATCGGGTAAAAGTGTAACGAACGTATAAATTATTTAAGTGTAAAATAAATTAGTAGGAAATAAAGACTTTTGATAAATTATCGTGAGTTTTAATAAATTAGAATAAAGACAATAAATTAGAATAAAGACAATAAACTAGAATAAAGACAATAAATTAGAACTATAATAAAAATATAACACATGCATTGACGAACTTCCAGGGGAATACGCTGACATCCTTGAAGCTACTCCGTTAGCTTACCGAACCTACTTTAGGATGGATGCTGTCGTGTTGTATTGGTACTATCGTCAGAGAAGAAAGATTCGACGTTATTGGCAGCGTCCACTTATGGCCCAAAGATCTAGAGAGGGTGCTTACAGTTTACTTATTAGTCAGTTACAAGGTGATGAATCAAAATTTTACAATTAATTTCGTATGTCAATGTCTACTTTTGAAGAACTTCTTAAATTATTGGAAAAGGATTTAAAAAAGCAAGATTTACTAACGTAGCATCACTGTATACAGATTGTACTGGCGATAGTGCACTATCAGTAGGCTGTGGCCTGCTTTACAGCCCTGGGATTGATAGTGACTAGCACCAGATGTTTGTGTATAGGCTGACCACTCATAAGTTGACTGGCCAACTCTCTCGTGTTTAATATTCTGTAGTAGATTTATCACCCCTGATTGGAATTCCAATGTTTGATCATCAAGCAAAGCCAAGGACGGGAAAATACCTTTGAAGAACGATAAATTGCGATCATTCTGCTCAATTTTCTTCGGTTTTATCTGATAGTAAATGTAGGATTTTTTTTCTTGTGCTCTGCGTTTTGGCAGGAGAAGCAAGATTTTGTTTGTCCTTTTGACTGTAATTGTCAAGTTGTATCATTGTAGTCACACTGTTATCTTCGTTTGTAGGTTCATTCGATGTCGTGGTGTCATCTTCGGTGTGTTCTTCAGTTTGTTTAGCAGAGTCTCTTTCGTGCGTTTCACCAGTAGCAACTAGTTTTTTTTCAAAAACAGCAACTGATTATGGTATTTGTAGGGCTTCATGTTTGAGACAGAGAAAGCAGACGTCTTGCAATTATTTTTATCTTTTAGTGTTCTCACCCAGACATATCTCATTTGTCTCCAGTTTTTCATAAAAGTTTTCCTAAAACAACTAAAAAATAATGTTAATTTTTTACAATTACAAGGATTTTTTTTCCATCATATTATTAGCGATCGTAGACTCCGACTATCGCTTTGTATACGTCAGTGCCGGATCTTATGGAAAAGAATGCGATCCATCAATATTCAAAGACTATTCAAGGAAACATTTTGGAAAATGATGCTAAAAGGCAGTTTACAAATATCAGCACCATATCCATCAACAAGTGACTTAGAAACGAGGGTTTCTTATGTGGTCATTTTAGACGAAGGTTTCGCATTACACGACTAAGACCGTTTAGCGGGACGCATCTGGATATTGGCGACGTGCAAGTACTTGGAAGTGATACGAGAAACGATCGTGCTCGATTACGGAGAAGTCTTGCATTTTTTACTGCACATTTCATAGATTTCATAAATTCATATTGTCAGTTGTCATATTTCATATTTGTTTGTTTATTTACACCTTCTGTTACTAAAGAAAATGGTATTTAGGAAATGCAGTGTTATAAATTATAAAAATACAACAAAAAATTGTCAATTTAAATTTTACTTCGAAGCACAAATTACTACAAAGAGAAAAGTGGATTTATATTATAAAAAAAGCATAAATAACATAACCTAAATTATGCATTATTCTTGCGACCGATTTTAAAGTCAGTTTGAAATAAATAATAAATAAAAGTTCACTTTTAAGTGTAAATTTTAGTTTTATAATACTCACTCACGAGTTCATTTTAACCCAAAAATCAACTTTAATATTTAAATTTTATTGTTTTGAAGTTTTCAAAAATGCATCAAGTTCAAGTTTTTCTGAAGATGCATTAAGATGTATTCGCTGTCCAATAGTTTACAGGGAAAGAATTAATTGTTCAAACCAATATGATGATATCATGGGCTTAACCTGCTAATTTATGCATTTATGCATTAGCATTATTTATGGTAATTTATTTTTCTTAATTCTTCCACATAATTCTTCCATTCTTTTTTGACATTTGCAACTACTAAAGCTTCTCCCTTTGACTCAGTGCTTGGTTGAAAAGTTATTTGGTGATTTACTTTCTCAAATCCAGTTTTTATTATTGCATCCATATTAACAGTAATGCTGTAATTTAATAATATATTTATTTGTATTTATACTACATACAACGTTTACCTTTTAATAACATACCAACATAACCTCAATCTTACTTTTCTTCTTATTCTTTTTTGGGGCTACGTCCTTGACAGTTATCCGGTAACCTCGATCTAACATGAAAGCGCAGTAAATTTTGCTGATTTACGACACCAGCTGTCGCTGTTCCGAACTTGCACGGTCCCAATAATAAACGAATATTCAACTATTGTTTGACTAGAGCTACGAGATACGTTGAATGTGCCTTCGGTATCTCAGCTAATAAGTGGAGAATATTCCATCGGCTTATAGACATCGATAAAACAACAGATGTATGGACTGTTTAGACATGTACTATTCTACACAAATTTAGTTATGAATACCTAACCCATGAAGTAAGAACATGAAGGTGGTGGTAATACTTGAAGTATTGTCTTTGTATGAACATAATGTATACACATATGTCTCCGTTTTACTGTTTCGTTTTATCGTGTACATATTTTTTTTTCGTCGATGGCGTATGTACTTGTATGAGCGACTTCACACATGGCACAGTATTCCATATACAGTAAAAAATATCGTTCCGTTAAAAAATGACATTTTTTTTTTACTTTGTCATCGAGTACTGGACGATGAAACAGTTAAAAATATAGGGATACGTAGAATTTTAACGGATAGATATTGTGTCCGTGGCGGGCGGTGTGTGCGGGGTGAAGGAAAAGAAGTGATGCGACAGGTTTTGACTCGTATTTTCTATTGTAAATTCATAGAGAATGCGCGCGTGCATTGTGTGTAATAATTATTATAATCACAGATCAACCATGTCAACCAAGGATTGGGAAAAGTTAATAGACAAGGAAATGTTAATTAGTTTGGTGGAAGATAGCCAGTCCTTTGACATGACGCTGGATAAATATAAAGACAATACTACAAGTATTGCAGGTTTGCGCAAAATATGCGTTATTTTAATGGAGCATTTTGAGGCTATGGAACAAAGACAAAGACAAGAGTTCGATAAGTGTCTGTTTTATTATTTAATTACATTCTAAATATTTTCATCTAGCCATGGAACTGATCCAGCATCGGACATGAAATAGTTCACGAATTCTGTTCGAACTAAATTGGCAGTATTATCACCTCGTGTTCTTTCTTCATGGGTTAGGTTTTCGTAATTAAATTCTTCAGATTCGTTATTATCATTGTTTAAGCCCTCCTTGTCTCTTATAATGGTGTGTAGAATAGTACGTGCCTTAACAGTTCATACAGCTGTTATTATATCGATGTCTAGAGGTCGATGGGAGTTTCTCCACTTATTAGCTAAAATACCGAAGGCACATTCAACGTATCTCCTAGCTCTAGTCAAACGATAGTTGAATATTCGCTTATTTTGTCCAGATGCGTCCCACCAAACGGCCTTAGTAAATTTTAGTGTAAGCCGAAACTTTCGTCTCCAATGACTACATAAAGAACTCTCATTTCTGAGTTCTTGATAATGGGCATGGTGCTGCTATTTGTTGACTGCCGTCTAACATCATTTTCCAAAATATTGTCTTCTTGAATATTGATGAATCGTATTATTTTCCATAAGATCCGACACTGACGTATACAAAGCGATAGTCGGAGTCTACGATTGCTAATAATATGGAAAAAAAATCCCTGTAATTGATACACAGTGAACCGCTATTTACTGGTTGTTTAAGTCGGATATGTTTTTCGTCGACAGCTCCGAGACAGTGGGGAAAATTAGCTTTTTTGTTAAATCCACTTGCTATCTGTTTACACTACATCCACGAGATCTTTAAATGAACATCCGGATGATACATATCTGAAAATCAAATTGTTTTATACTTGTTTTAGGAAAACTTGTTATGAAAAAGTGGAGACAGATGAGAGATATCTGGGTGGGAACACTAAAAGATAAAAATAATTGCAAGACGTCTGCTTTTGCTGACTCAAGCATGAGGCCCTACACCATAATAAGATGCTGTTATGATCGCAACATGAGCCGAATGATCGCAATTTATCGTTGTTTAAAGATATTTTGCCATCCTTGGCTTTGCTTGATGATAACTTTGGAATTTCAATCAGGGGTGATATCTACTACAAAATATTAAACACAGGAGAGTCAACTTATGAGTGGTCAGCCTATACACAAACATCTGGTGCTAGTCCCTATCAATTCCAAGGGCTATTTTAGCAGGCCACAGCCTACTGATGGTGCACTATAGCCAGTACAATCTGTATACAGTGATGCTAGCAGACCACAGCCTACTGATTTTGCACTATCGCCAGTACAATCTGTATACAGTGATGCTACGTTAGTAGATCTGTCTGACTTTAAAAAATAAAAGTACGTACCTTAAAAATATCGCTAGTTTTTCTTCTTGGCAAATACTTTTCCTTCATCGAGTATCTTGCTTTTTTAAATTATTTTCCAATAGTTTAAGAAGTTAATCAAAAGTAGACATTGACATACGAAAGTAATTGTAAAATTTCGATTCATCACCTCGTAACTGACTCATAAGTAAACTGTAACCACCTTTTCTAGATCTTTGGGCCATAAGTGGATGCTGCCAATAACGTCGAATCTTAATCTTCCGACAATAGTACCAATACAACACGACAGCGTCCATCCTTCTAGAATAGCGGCGTATACACTGCGAGTTTTCTGTGCACATCGCATCCAGTAACGGATCCGTTAAACGTTATACGGTGCCTATGTGTATAGAACATAAATTTATGACGTATCCGTTAAAAAGGAACCAGTAAAACGGACTTCCATGTGTGAACGGGCCACTATAAATGTATGCGAATAAGTAAACTGTTTTGAATTCTAAAATTTATAAAAAAAAACAATTCAATTCAATTTAAATTCAATTAAAAAAACTAGATCGGAACTATTTACGGATCACTCAATAAAGTTTTCTATCCATGTTAAAAAATTTTGTTTTAATGTGGTTTTTCACGTGACAAGACAAATTAAAAACTGTCACTAGCAGAACATTGGCATTAAGTTTGCTTTTAAGAGGTGTAACACTTTCAATAAGTCAATACTTTTTCTCAAGAATACGGGTAAGTAATATGAAAAATTTGATGCCTCCATTTTCCAGCAAAATACAAGTCTAATGGTTTCACATGTACAAAATACCAAGTTGTGTGGTACCGGAAGGGTTGACAAATGACACATAAGCATATAAGACTCTTTTGAGTGGGCAACCCTGTATATCATTTCTAAATCGAATTTCACCTAAGCTGCATGCTGTAGATGAAACGAACATTTTTAATGATTGTGCATATTTAAAAAAAATCACAATCGAAATATTATCTACCGTAATAAAGTTGTACAATTGTTATTTTTTAAAGATACTAATCTAATACATACTTTTAAAGAATCTAATTTCTCATTAATTTTTCTGATAAACATGTAAAATTTTAGTAGTACATATATTTAAGGATATATTTAAGTATTAAGTATATTTATAGTAGTATTTAAATATTGTATCGTCTACTAGGTAGAAATGGGAAAATTACGTACCAAACTTTCTCTCAGAACTATTTAAAAAACAATTTAGCGATTAATTTGGATTCTACCTCGCATCCCTGGGATCATGGCACCGGTACACTGCTATCACACCACCACAGCACGTTATATGTTTATTTCTTAGAAGCAATTTAAATTAAACTAAATAATTTAAATGTTCCAGTTAAATTAAAATCCAAAAACTTTTTGTTAAAAACCACACTCATGCCGACTAACATAAACACAAGAGCTGAAAATGTTGACGCAAATCTAATTGTCAATGACCACAACTTCGAATCGGTCAAAGACTTCATACATCTAGGGATATCAGTTAATACCAATAAGGGGAAATAAAAAGGCAAATTATAATTGCAAACAGGTGTTATCATGGTATATCAAAGTACTTAGCTAACAAACCTCTAACTCAAAAAACCCGTATAAGAATGTGTAGAACACTGATAGTCCCTGTTCTCACATATAGATGAGGGGCATGAACTATAACCAAAACAGATGAATCGTCTCTATCGATTTTTAAAAGTAAAGTACTACACAAGATATTCGGAGCAGTCTGTTGAGAATGGAATTTGTAAGCGTACATATTACTTCGATTGCATATTATTTTTCTATTTTAGCCTTGGTTTGAAGCATTTAGCCACGTAATTACATACAAATATTAGTATTTATTTATTCAGGATTGTACAGGGACGACACTTTTTACTCTCAGGGGTTCAACAGAGTGACTTCATTATAACACACAAGACATAAACCACGGTTAGATAGGTGGGCAACGAATAGGTACATATACAAAGGAAATATCCAGTCAAATGATCAAATTTTTCATTTACAGTTTTAATTTAATTTTTTTTTCAGAAATACCATAATCAATTTCGAAATTTTTGTATTATCTTCACCTAATAGTACATTTAAGTTTAATGGCGTCTTTAAACCTGCTCTCACCAATTCTTGAAGCAGACCCGTACTTATATTAACATGTAAGGGGCAGTTAAAGAATATGTGATTTAGATCAGCTATACTAGTCCACATCACATCTGTCTGTTAGAGAATTCCGATTTTATGTAGATGCTTCGGAAGACATTCATGATTTAATTTTAATCTTAGGATGGTCAACACTGTATTTCTACTTAGTGCAACAACTTTGTAAAATTGGTTCGCAGCTATTGTTGGTTGTAATTGAAACAAATTGGTGCCGGTAGTTTCACCGAACTGAATCCAACGTCTATCATATTTAACTTTAATATGCTGTTTTACATATGCAAGAAGATCATAAATGTGTTAAATTCTTCGATCAATATATTATGAGGGTGCTTTAGTGTATTTTTAGCTATTGAATCCGCAATACTATGACCTACCCAATATGTCTGAATGTCCCTTAACCCAAGCCAATTTAACATCATGTGATAAAGCTTATAATTTTAGTACCTTACTGTTGAAAAATTTTTAATATGAGTATATTGCTGTTAATTGTGACTTTAAAGTTTTGTAATGCATTTAATGCTGATAATTAATCAGTGCACACGACAATTTTGTTCCACTGGTTTTCACAACACCATTCAAGGGCTTTATATATAACACATGTTTAGCGGAAAAAATGCTGGATTCATTATTTAAAGTAAATGCTTTTTATTCTTCATTTTTTGGTACAAAGTAAGTACTAGTTTTGTACATGTTACTAATTTGGATCCATCTGTATAGATTGCAATGTAATCTGAACAGTTACTTAAGTTCTCCTTGAGAGTAAGTATTATGACAAAATTCAGTTTGATATTAAGGAATAATAATGCTTGTAGATAGAACACTTGTCAGGTGTGGTATGTCCAATGATTCCCAAATAGTAACAATAAAACACTGAAAACTTTGTTTTCAAACTTCTAAAAGCTCTAAAACTAAAAGGTTTTTTACTATAATAAAAGTTTCTGTAGGAGGGATACTAGGAAAAAGATTTTTTACGTCAAATGAAATTAATCTGGAGTTTTAGACCAAAATAGTACAAATGCAATAATTACATAATATGAAATTTTACATCTTCTTGAAGTTTGCATAAACCAGGACTACTTTAAATTTAATAATAAAATATATACAAATAACAGTGCAGGACTTATAATGGGTAATCCTCTAAGCCCATTGCTATCAGATATGTTTATGGATCATCTAGAGACAAAGATTTCAAAACATCCCGTATTCAAACAGTTTGTATATTGGTGGAGATACGTAGACGACGTACTGGTATGTTTCACAGGAACTCGTCGAGTTCCTATGTTTCACAGGAACAGGCAACTTGACCAATTTTTATCGTTATATAATATTATTAATTCACTTCATAGTCATATTGAATTTACAGAACAAAATCAATCCATAAATTTTTTAGATTTAAAAATTAGCAGACTTTAAAACAAACATGACTTCTCCATATTTCATAAACCTACCCATACTGACACGACTATACACAATTCGTCATCCCATCCAACACAACATAAACTGGCAGCTGATCATAGTATGTTACATAGATTAACAGAAATTCCGATGTCAAAATACAACTTTGAGACAGAATTAAATATAATTAAGCAAATAGCAGTAAACAACGGATACAACGAACAAACAATTAATAAAATGTTAAATCAAAAACTACACAAGAAAGCCCTGATGATCCATCACCAGAGAAAAAACCTAGTACCTTCTGCTCGATTACATATACAGGCAAAATAACAACAAAAATTGCCAAACACATACAAAAGAAAGGAATACCACCAGCTTTCTGAACAAATAACAACCTAGGCCAATATATTAAAAAATAACAAGAGCCAAAATAAAAAACACTTAAATAGTGGTGTGTACAAACTTCAATGTGGCGACTGCCCAAAAACTTACATCGGTCAAACTGGTAGAAACTTTGATAAACGAATAGCAGAACATAAAAGGGCTTTCAAGAATAGAAAAACAGATTCGACATACGCACTTCACCTTCTAGATCATAATCATTCTTTTAATGATAAATTTAAAATTCTTGACATTCAAAATAAAGGCCTTAAGCTATCTTTGTTAGAATCTATGGAAATCAACAAATTAAAAAACACAGATATAATTCTGAATGACCAACTTGAGACAAACAGTTCTCCCCTCCTCAACCTTTTTCATTAGAGACTATAAATTTGTAAACCCAAGCCAAAATAGATCACTTGAGAAAGGCAATCAGCCGAAACAGCTGTAGTGATAATATTTAAAATAAATTTTGTGGAAGTTTGAAAACAAAGTTTTCAGTGTTTTATTGTTACTTTGGATATAATAGGCAACAAGCGAATTGGATGATACGATCCTTATTAGGTTTTGGAATAAGAACAATTTGACCAACTTTTCATTGGATTGGAAAATAACCTGTTTTTAATATTGAATTAAATACAAGTAATTAAACTTACGCCTTCGTTGGGTAAAATTTTTAGGACTAAACTAGATATTAAGTCATATATAGGTGACTTTTTAATTTCCAGATTATCACTTATTTCTTTCATTTCAGATTTTTTAACATATTTAATGGTTGTAGGCATTTGATATGGTGCATTTACGATTTCATGAATAACTTGCTCGTATTCAACTGAGACTTCCCTCTGATGCGGTTGAAATACCCCACATAGATGATTTGCAAAAGTATATGCTTTATCTATGTCAGTTTTAGCCCAAGTGCCATTTTGTTTCCTGATTGGCAGACTCATTTGCTCATTGTGTTTAAGTTTTTTTGTTAGTTTTTCCAGCGAATAGTTTGTATCATCTGTAGGTTAGAGGTTCTTTAAATATTTATTGATTCCATTGTCTTTATGTTGGATCAGTTTTCTTTTGATTAGTCTGGCTTTATCTTCTGAATGCCTAGTGAGCTGCCACCTCTTTCGCAGCTTTCTTTTTCCAATATGAGTGTATTTATGTGAGCAGGATAGGACGCGGAGTTGTGTTTGTAAGTAATTTCTGGGATGGACGTCCAAGCAGCTTGCTAAATAACTTTAGTTGAGTGAGCAACTGCATTTTCTATGTCGCTCTCACTTTTAAGAGGCAAGTTTAGTTTAATGGATGTTTTTATTTCTTCTCTATATCTGTTCCAGTTTGTTCTGTTATTAGAGAGTGTTAAATGTTTACGACAGTTATGAATTTGGTTTTGTAGATCTATGAAGAAAGGGGAATGATCTGATGAGATGTCAAATGAAGGAGAAATTTGGAGGTAGGTATGTGATATTCCATTTACTATAGCAAAATCAATAAGATCAGGAATTTTTTGTCTATCAGTGGGGCAATACGTAGGCTCTCCAGTAGAGAAAGGAATTAAGTGATTCTCATTAATACTTTTTAATAATTCTCGTCCACGTGAGATTATGATTCTGGAACTCCATTTATGATGTTTGGCATTAAAGTCTCCAGCAGTAATGAAACGGTGTCCGAGCATCTTAAAGTATTCAGTAAAATGATCAGCTTTAATTATTTTATTCGGTGGACAGTAAACAGCAGATAGAATAATCGGGCCTTGTGAATCTTCGACCGACACTGATATGGCTTGGATGTTAACTTTACTATTTTATTTATTTCATGATGCTTAATGTTATTTTTTATAATAATTGCCGTACCTCCGTGGGCTTCACCTAATGGATGCTAAGTTACATAGGTTGAATATTTGGAAATATAGAAATGGCTCTTATTAGTCATGTGTGCTTCGGAAATAAACTGCCGTAATTTATAACAGATCTTATATATAGGCTCGATAAAAATTCAATGCAATATTTTGATCTACACCCCATGATCTCTTACAGAGCATTTTTTAAGTAAACTAATAACTTTTTCGCAGCGACTACTTGAACGCAGAATATCTACAATCAACAACTTTTAATCGAAAATTAAAATAAAAAACAAAATGGCGAAAATTTGAAGAAAAAGTTGTAATAATTTATTTTTCTTAGCAGTTTTTGCATGTCAAAGTTAATTTTTCGACTTTTTTTTTTAGAAAGTTGTTAATTGTCTTGTAAGGGCGCTTTTTTTAAGTAATCCGGTTGGAATTAATCCGCTGAGGTGTCCGTCATCGGACCTCTTTTTTTTGAGAGGTTAACTGAGGCGCCCTCTAAAATCCTCTAGCGCCATCTTTTTAGTTCATGGGAATTAAAAAAACATTTTGTTTAATTCAAAAATAAAATAATATTTAAAAATCATGTTCGACTCTGATATTTCATGTTCGTATCTAATAAAGGAGCTGACAAATTTTTTTTTGCCTTCTAATCGATAGGTACTAGTATTTTTTCTGGTTTCTGTATTGAACGATAG
The DNA here is from genome assembly GCA_918026665.1 of Diabrotica balteata. NCBI lineage: Eukaryota > Metazoa > Arthropoda > Insecta > Coleoptera > Chrysomelidae > Diabrotica > Diabrotica balteata. Next base: position 107,194,839 of record OU898278.1, on the reverse strand, counting down.
CAGTTATATAAACGGCACTTGTTATAATAACTTGTCTAATCCATTAACCTCCAAGCAAAGAAATATTACAATATTATGTAATATATTTTATTAAGTAGGATAAAATAAACTTAACATTCGTAAAAAAAACTTTTTTACTCTTTGATACTGACTTTTCATTTCTTCACTCTCATTATGTTTTGATTCTTCTTGTTGTTAGTCTTCCGATTTCATTAGACAAACAATAATATATAACCCAAAAATCCATTTGTCAAATCGAGCTTTTATTTGCCAATCTGTAAAGTTTCTAGGTATTTACAGTGGAACTATCAATTACGTTTTTAAAAAGTGGCCACCACCATTTCTTTTCTCGTATGGCAATTCTGTAATTCGCTATGCCGTTGTCATGAAAGTCAGGGCCGCCCATACATCTATTATATTCTTGTATAAGATTCGGTATAAATATATTTACTTCTTTGCGCTGCTTGCAATCGTACCTCTTTGTAAAACCTATGGGATAGACCGGACAGTTATTGGAGATTATTGTTACGACTGAGTTGTCATTACATCTAACTACAGACACTTTAGCTTTTTTTGAACGACCCTCTGTCTTTTTTAGAAATAATTTTAGATGTTTCCAGTGGACACTTTTCAATTAGGTTTTCTCATACTGGGCCAGTTGCATAAATTCTCTTTTCTTTCACTATTGAAAACAGCTTATAAGATGAAAAGAAGTTGTCAAAAAATACCCGGTGGTCAGAGGGATTAGTAATTGTAATACTATTTCAGCACAGAAGCCAAAATCTAATTTTGTTGTGCTAACACCACCGTAGGCTCAAACTGGAATAGGTCATCAACATTAGATGAACAGAGGCACCATAACTTATACCCAAAACGCACAGGTTTCCCCTTTATAAACATTTTTGCAGAGTGCCTTCCAAGATAGGGTACCATTTCTTCGTCTATAGATAAATTAGGCCAAAGTACCAAATTTTCGATTCGATATTTTGAGAAAGGGGCGAAGTTTTGAAAATTTATTATTTTTGTGTAACACCGTATTATCACTTTCATGAATTTACTTTTTGATACGCCGAAATTTATTTCTACTCATGCAGTTCCTAATGAATATCACGTTCCTATCCTGGTACTTGTTCCAACACATATCTATTTGTAACAAGCTGTGATACCCTGTAAGAATGAGTATTCCAAAAAACCTTTTCAATGATGCATTTGTCAATTGAAAAGCTTGGCAATTATTATAATTAACAATAAAGTTGTAAACTTCATCATCGAGGAATAGTTGGAAAAAGTCGCAAGAGGTTTTTCCGGCGACACAGTTCTCAATTTCTATCCTTATTTCAATTTCATGTGATTGTGGTGCTGACGAAAATATCGGAGCAGCTTTTGTAGACCATATTGAGTTGTCACCCTACATATTTTACGTTTTTTATTTAATTTGCTTGTTGTAAGTTCGACGTCGAATGAATCCTTAGTAGGAATCTCTTTAAAGCCGACAGCTTCAGATTTACTTGTGGAAGGTTACAGTAGAACGGTATTTTTAGCAGAAATCTAAAAGGTACTGGCAATCTTTCGAATCTCATTGTCACCTACAACGTTACGTAATAGATGCTTTGAAACTAAAAATAGCGAATAGGTTACCTGTTACAACATCATCATCCATCATTTCTTTTATAGGTAGGTATTATAGCTATTTTTGCGACCCCATCACCATTATCACTGAGATTATTTAATTCGGCTTGTAATTCCAATAAAGTTAGAGTCCTTTTAGGGTTTATTTTAACAAAACTTAATACCGAATACCAGAATATCCGTCTTTGTAACAAATATAATAAAGAAATATCCCATTAAAAGGGAGACACGTGTGAGCAGTGAAATCACTGCGTGTGCTTCACAGACCACTAATAACTAGACGTTTCACGTAGGTAGCTCAAGGTCAAACTAAACTTAATGTCATTTGTAGTACCGATACTAATCTTCAGATGTCGCTTTACTCTGTCTCTACTTTTACTCTGCAGTTTAGGTTTTAGAACACAACTAAGAAAAGAATTATAATTGTCAATCGCCAATTGTCATATTAGACGTCTATATTTTGATTTTGTTAGTTTGTAAATTACAAATCACCTACCTCAGTGATCTATGTTTTAAATGTTCCTGGCGGTGTTCAAATAGTATTTTGCAGATTAATAATAATCAGTTAAATATGGTTTTTCACAATAAATGTTGTATCCTACAATGTACTAGTTCGTCATACCTTTCCAAATCCTGATGAAGACATTACACGATTTAGGAAGTGGCTTAGTGTTATAAATAATCCTAATTTAGATATGATGAATGCTAGTACAGTTTATAAAACAAAACGAATCTGCCACAGACACTTTGAAGATAAGTTTGTTTCTTCATGGAGTCATAAATTGTATAAAAATGCAATTCCTAGCTTACATTTGTATGGTGAGTCCAATAAATATTTGATATTAGAGAACAAATAACTGATTGATGAACTTAAATCTGCAACTTCTTTCCTTGAGTTCCGTAAAAGAACAAAATCCTATCTATCTGAAAGATCATATTATTCAGTAGAAGAGTTTCTTAACGAATAGTGTTATGTACAAGTAACTAAACAATTTGTATAAATATATATTTGAGTATCACATGCAGAAACTTGTATTAAAATGTATTAGTTCGTAAGGATTTATTATGCAATTTATTTAAATTTTGCAATACATTGTGTATTTTATTATTTTTTATTTTGTGATATTGAAGATTTATGTAATTTCAGTAAATTTTCAATTGCTATTTTTCTGACTTTTTTGTAAGCTTTTTCCATAAAATTGTACAATTTTCAGTGATAATAGCATATTTTTATTCTATATTAAATTACAAAGTTGTTTTACAAGTATAATAAATAAATAAATAAATTACATTTTGTTTTATTTTTCCTAAATTGTATTGTGTATATTTGAAATTAAAAATGTCATCCATTTTTTTTTCAAATATACCAAATTATATTTAAAAATTTTAAACTTTATTTAAATTTTCCCACCAAAATTAAAATTTGAATTTCCCGCGTAATTTCTCGCTTGAATTAGTTCCGATACTAATCTTATGGAGCGCTGAATTTCATATCCAACTAAAGTATTGTCGTGGAACATCTAGGGAGGTAGGTGATCTGTGGTGTGCTTCTCTTGAAATTCGTGACCAGCCAGGATTCGAAATTGACTTCCGCCAACGGTTTGTTATCGAAGCATTATTTTCAAACAGGAGATTTGATGACTCAAAATTTTTTTTGTATATTTATAACAATTGAGGTACAAATAGGCTAAAAAAAATCAATCTATTTGTCCACGAAAGTGTTTTACCAATAAATTTACTAGGTACACTAAAAACTAGAGTTGTGTCGAAGGATTAAAAATGTCAGATATTTAGAAAATATTTTCGTAAAAAAATCAGTTTGAAAATGAAACAAAATTAAAGTTAGTTACACGTACACCTTCTGGTTGTTCATAAAATGCTAAGATTAAAAAAAATACCGTATTAGCAAAAAAATTCTAAAAAACATGGCGCTAAATCATGGTAGTGCTCCCTATTTTATTTTGTATCTAATATCTTTACTTTCACTTGTACTAATATATTATTTATATTTAGAATAAATATAAATAAAAAAATTGTTAAAAGTGGCATCTTAAAATATAATATGCAGTTCATTTAATTTTAATATTTTTTTTATAATTTAATTTAATTGCAACATTTTATAAATACCTTGTTTCGGCGCTCCTGATCACACGTACCAGACAAATCAGGCGCCATGCTGTCGTTTCAAGGCTTTACAGCATAAAAAATTCGGACTCGCTGGAAACGTGAATTCTGATAACGGACCTACTTTTGAGTTTAGAACGCCCAGCTAACAAACTTAAACTTATATAATTTTTGTTTACATTATTAATTATTTGCGGTTTGTTCTGTGCAAGTGCATTCCTCCAATTTTCTATTAATCACTGCGGTTAAGTAACTGATGATAAATATTTGCGGTAAGTTATCTCTATTCTGTCTGATTATAAAATAGGAATGTTTCGCTTCAAGTGTTATTAAATAACAATAGTTTTCTCACGCTACTATTTACAATTATTATTAAGTACTTTCCGCTCGAAATCTGTATTTATTGAGACTTTACTTTTCTTAAATAAGATATAAGATATTAATATTTTATGTCACCTGAATCAAATTATTGTCTCCAAAATACTAATAAATATTTTATATTATAGAATCAGGGTCATAGATTGTAAATAAATCAATAATAACTACAATACATCATTGGTTTCTTATTGACTGAACATACTTACCGGTATTTATTTGTGATAAATATTATTATATAGAGGAGGTACGATGGAGTGCGAGGTTACACCAAGGCCACATGTTACTTATTTTGTTTTTGTTTCCTTCCTGATCATGTGGATAATCGAAAAATCACAGGCGGCAGGGAAGGATTATTTAATAAATAAAAATATTTTTTTTTTGATTACCAATTCTTGTTTATTTTTAAATCATAGTATATTATTTAATGGTAATTATTTAGATAATTAAATTTTGATAATTTCTAAAAATTATAACAAATACTACACATATCGAGTACGATGGAAAACACTATCAAAAATGATTCATTTGATTTTTTAACTATTATCTGTCAAATTTCAGCTATTTATAAAATTGTAATCTTATAATTAATAAACTTTCGGTATTTATATGGAAGATGCGGGGTTTGGTATCCTAAAATAATATTTCTTCTTGTTTAAAGTACTTAGAGAACTTACTTACCTACATCGAACAGAATAAGTATGCTACAAATAGAAAGCACGCCGATTAATATAAATATAACCAAAATATATGCCCTTATGACAGATAAAGCAAACACAGAGGTCGAAACTTTACTTGCTTTTACGAAGAATTGCGAAATGTTACCAACAGTATGAAGCAAAAAAAAAATGAAATCATTCTCGGCGACTTGAATGCCAAAGTAGGAAAGGAAGCAGTATATCATGGTGAAGGACCTTTTGGATTGGGACAAAGGAATGAACGATGAGATATGTTGGTACAGTTCTGCCAACCCCACATAGGAATAAAGGCAAAGATAATGATGATGATATATAGTTTGCATATGGGAGCATCACTTTTGTTTTAGTTGGATTTATTTTTAGTTCGTGTTTGTCGCTTTTGCTTGTATTAGCATTATTTTTTGCAAGTATTCACTACTTTCATCAGTAATAACTGCTGTCATCTGTGTACCACAACTAGTTTACATCGACTCCGTTGATTTAACCTGATTATACATATTGAACAGACGAGGAGAAAGTGCACAACCCTTCCGTAATCCTCTCTGTATCAGTATGTGCCTTGTTAGATGTTGACTAGTAGATAACAGAATAATTCCTTTCAAAGACGAATTCATAGGTTAATCTTTCTAATAGATTTTCCTGTTTTACTCGGTCAGATCCCTTTTCATGATAGAAAATGACATACGTTTATGTACTTACAAAATTATACCAAGTATTTTCATCGGTCACATTTTTCAAACAATAGGTACTAGGTAGGCGAAATAGTATATCTCGGTACCTAAGTTCCAAACGAAAGCCGAACTGATTTTCACCCCTTTCGTTCTGTCGACTACCTGTCATAGATACATTGCAAATATTTATGGTTGCCGTCTGTTTCCTTCTGAAATCGTCGTCTGAAGTCGTGTGACCGCCTATCACGTTTTGATTTCATAGTTGCAAAATTTGTTGTGACGTGGCATGTTATTATAATGCAATCTACTAATATAAAGGATTTAAATATCCTGGTTAGCACACATTTTGTAACATGGAGTTTTTGTGATATTTCCAATATGTTTCGGCATTCTAAAATCAAAATTAATAACAAAATGTGTTTATCAGCCACCAATAATAAGTAACCAGCAATTATATCTTGAAAATAGGTAAATAAGTGAGATATCAATAATGGTCCACGTCGCAACTGTTTATATTGTCTTCGCAGGGCAAATATCTTAGTTTAAGACAAGTTCAATCTGTTTATTTCTATTATTTGCAAGATGTACACAGTTCAGAGAAAAACTTCTTCTTCTTCTTTAAGTTCCATCTTCTATCGAAGGTTGGAAATCATCATGGCTATGCGGACTCTGTTGACTGCCGCTCTAAAAAGTTCTGCACTACTGCATTCAAACCATTCCCTTAAGTTCTTAAGCCAGGATATTCTTCGTCTTCCCACATTTCGCTTTCCTCGGATTTTGCCCTGCATAATAAGTTGTAATAATGCGTATTTTTGCCCTCTCATCACATGTCCCAAGTACTCAAGTTTTCGTCTTTTAATAGTTAATATTATTTCCGCCTCATTTCCTATCCTTCTAGTTACTTCCATGTTAGACATTCTTTGAATCCATGATAATCGTAGGATTCTTCTGTAACACCAAATTCAAAGGCGGCCAGCTTATTCAGATGAACTTGTTTGAGTGTGCAAGCTTCCAGACCATAAAGAAGAGTAGAGAACACGTAACATCGAAGCATTCTCAGGCGTAGTTCTAACCTTATATCCCTTATATCTATTATTCAAAACTTCTCCATTGATAGATATACCTTCTATTGAGTCTGAGAGCGCTTCTTGAAATACCGCTTCACTGTAGACATTGAAAAGTAGTGGGGACAGCACGCAACCCTGGCGACTCCTCTCTGTATTTTGATATTTTCGGTGTACAGGCTGTCAACTCTTACCTTGGCAGTTTGATTCCAAAATAAATTTGATATAATTTTGAGATCACGACTGTCAATATTTTTGCTTTTTAATATATCTACAAGCTTTTTATGTTGAACTTTATCAAATGCCTTTTCAAAGTCTACAAAAACATAAAGTACATATCCTGATCTCATGTCCATGCATCTCTGAGCCAGCACATTCAAGCCGAACAAAGCATCTCTTGTACTCATACCATTTCTAAAGCCAAATTGTGTGTCACTAATATCTCATATTCAAGAGTTTTAACAATTATGCTTGTGAATTATTTTTCAAAAAATGTTTTAAGTGTGTGTGACTCATTAAAGCTATTGTTCTGTGGTCTGAGCAAGTGTTGAACTTGGTTTTTTTGGGAATTGCTACAAAGGTTGATTGCAGCCATTGTCTGGGGATTGTGGCAGTCCTGATATATTAGATTAAAGAGTTTCAACCATTACATCAATAACATCTTCATCGATGAGTTTTAATAATTCGATGGGCACCTCATCTGGTCCAGTAGCTTTACCCTCTTTTGTGTTTTTGATGGCATAGATGACCTCTTCTGTTAATATTGGTGGTCCAGTATCCTCGGTGATTTCTAATGACAGTTCGTCTCTTTCTGAATGTAATTGAGAAAAACTTAGTCTCACCTTACTTGTATGTAGAGCATACAAACTTTATTTCGGAATTAAAGTAGGACATCAATATTAATCATGGCCCCTCATATATTTTGTAAGACTTGTGTAACATTATTAACATCTTGGTTAAAAGCCACAAAACGTCAAATGCTCTTTGCAGTACCAATGATATGGAGGGAACCGAGAGACCATGTTATAGATTGTTAATTTTGTCTTACGAATATTCAGAGTATAGGAGCCAAGTCCAAGAATATTATGCAATATCTCTATTTACCATCAGCTCTTTCATCCCTTGGAATATAGCAAAAATCTTTCTATCCTATCTCTATCTAAAAAAAACACCAAAGACTCGAAAGATTGTGGACGAAAGAGAACTTGTAAGTTTCCATTATATATTTTGATATGTATTGTTTTTTAATTTTTAGCACTAATTAAGGCTTTTAAGTACCGTTATAACCTTATTGAACGATCTAATACATACGAGACTAGCTCGGAGCGGCACTCAGTCTGAAGTAATCAGAGTTAGTCGAAGCGCGACGGTTGTTTATTTATGTATTTGTTGTTTTTGTACTCGTTATTTAACAGAATAAGTATATTAACACTAAAATGTCCAAACGTTACCAAAAACTCTTAACCCAAGCTGAGCTTGAGAAAATAATAAATAATTTGAGTGACTTTGACAGTGATGATCAAAGCGATAAGGAAAATCAAACTCATGATGACGATCAAGATCCCGATTTTGTGCTAGAAGAGGACAGTTCATCAGAAATTAAAGACCATATTAACGTAGGTGTTAAGAAAAACGAAGACTAGCCGGCTGCAGATACGATAGTAAATTATGAGGTTGGAAAACAGACGGAAGGATGACTTATAGAGCAAGAAGTTAGAAGAAGAAATTAGAAATAAGATTAATTGGAAAGAAGAAGTTAGAAATATTGTTAACACATTCACTGCCCGTGCGAAACATATGTGTCACACTGGGCACGTGCCACGTGAATTTTTCTTATACTAAGCATAATATGAGTGACTTGTGATTGGCGACATATTTTACTGCTAATTAATTGCTGTTGAGCGGTATATTAACCAATCCCCAAAAACTACCCTATCATCCCCTAGCTCACAGTACACCCCCGAAAAACCGAGATATCGGCCTTAAGGCGAACCGCAAGGAACCGATTCCTAATTTATTTCCGAATGTTTATAGATATATCTCGGCAATGAAAAGGGCTATAGAGTCCATCTTGGTGGCATGTTTTATTGCTAATTAATTACTGCTGATTTTTACATTGACCAATTTCTAAAGGCTACCCTATCATCCCCTAGTGCAAACGTCACCACGGGAAAATCGAGATGTCGGCCAAAAATTTCGTCTTTTTCTATCGTTTTTTTGTGAGTTATTGCGCCAGAAAGAAAAAAACTCGAAATTAGGCTGTATTGTGTCAGACAAGTATGTCTTACGCTATGCTCTGCAGAATAAGTAAATTATTGCTTATTGAATTGGCTTTAAAATGTAACATTTTCCACATACATATTAAGAATTAATATTAAATATAGATTTTTGAAGAATTTTTAGTCAATAGTGTCAATTGCAAATATTACGGATCATGTTCACTATATGTATACAATACATATTATGTACAATGTATTAATTGTAAGTATTATGTTAGAACAGCTGTACTCAAACTGTGGTACACGTACCACTGGTGGTACGCAAAGCACTTAAAGGTGGTACTTTATAAACTAGAAGAAACGAAGAATAATATAATTTACTAACAAATGTTATCTTTTACGTTGTGCATGACTGTGAGTTTGAAACCAAAAGCGTGTAATGTCTTATTCCTTGTTGGCAACACCGGAATCTCGGTAAATTGTCACTGCCCTTGATTCACGTCCATTCACGACATCACGTTTTCTCGACGTTTCCTCGTCGCCGTCAGTCGTTGTGGTTGGTTTTTTTTTCGAAACGAGTAATTTGCTGTTCGTGATTCGTGCTAATTTTTGAATATAAAAAATGGATAAGTGGCTTAAAAGAGACAACAGAACATCTGAAAAGCCCGGTCCATCGAGCTCCACTTTCGGATTCAGAGCCTATTCAGGGTAATAACAAAAAGAGTTCTTTCAAAAAACTAAAAGTGGCAGTTAGGAAATATGATCCTGAAAACATTAATATGGAATTTACATTTACGAATATAAATGATGAGCCAAGGCCCCAATGTGTAATCTGTTCGGAAATTCTTTCTAACCAGTGTCTAAAACCTTCGCTGTTAAAACGCCACTTCAATAACAACACATTCAGTGTTGGAAAATAAACCTAAGAGATAATAAACTTTCACACGGACGTCCAGTTCTGCAGGAGTGATTTTTTACTGAATCCCGTAAAAACCACTGGTGTGTTCACACACGGTAGTTTGCATCCCGTTTTTTGCGGTAGAGCAATGGGCGGTATATTATATTTGCCAGATTAAAACAAAAATTCAGAGGTGATGGACGTGAACACGCTTGCGATATTGTATTATTACCGCCGTCGCCGGCAGTGTAAAAAAAGAAGATTTTGGGTCCACCCGATTCTGAAACAAGGATCTCATGAGGCTCTGGCCTCTGGACTTCTTAAAGCAGTCTGGCATTGGTCAGATGACACTTACTCGTCGGTCATATATACCACAACTACGAATCAACCTATCTTCCGAAAAGTGGGTACCTCGCTATACTTCTTAGTCCTTAAGAGTCGCAAACAAGCACATAAAGGACAGGGGGAGAAATAGTTTTTCTGTGGTTTCCCAATCTGATTGTAGAACGATACCTGTTGTAGGTGAGGACCTAGCTACAGTTAACATCCACACGTTTTTACTAAAGAAAACAATTTTTAAGGATATCGTTTTTTTTGTGGTATATGCAGATCAGTGTTTTTTATCGGTGTATCAGTGTATTTTTATAGATTAACCTTCAAAATCCTCCAGAAGTCCACGCAACACAGTATTTTGTACAAAATCAATTCTCCATATCAATCCAAACGCGGAACCAATTCCTTGAATATGCTAATTAAAAGCTTAAAACAAGGATCTTCTTCACACTCCTGATCTCTCTCACATTTTAAAAAATTTTAAAAATTGATCTGGGCTTTGATCCCTAATCCATGAAAGTAATAAACGGTAATTTTACCACTCGATGGAATGTTGTTTTCACAGTAGTTGTCAAAAGTTTGTATGAATTGCTTAAACAATTTCAGTATCAGCGCTTCTATCGAACGCTGTACAAATATTGTTTATTTAGATTTAAAACGGAAGATATTATAAGAGAACTATAGTTCTCTGATATTATCTTCATAAGCAATAATCTTCGTTGGCAATAGTTGTTTTTGTGGAATTGTAGTTGACTTTGTGGAATAGTTGTTAACTATAAAACCATATTATACACCATACTTCTACATTTTAACTAATTTGGCTTTCCAGTGTATACCTGACTAATTTATGACACATTCTTTAAATAAAATGTAACATTGCATATGAAAATTCTCAACAAAAACTGACAAGACGGAAATAATACATAGAGCTAATTGTGATCTATTTTATATCTGCTCATATTTAACCTTTACTCTATGGTATTTATAAAATCCTTCTATAGCACCACATCTCAAATGATTCCAACTTCTTTATATCATCCACTTTTAGTGTCCAGCTTTCCGTTCCATACAACAAAGTCGAGAACACGTAGCATCTTAAGGCTTTTATCCTCAGATCCAGAGGAAGGTCTCGATTGACAAACATTGTTTTCATTTTTATAAATGCTTGTCTCGCAATTTCAATGCGTGTGCTTAGTTCTCTACCTTGGTCATTGTTTTCATTTACCCAGGTTCCCAGATATTTGTAGTTATTTACTCTTTTTACTTGTTTTCCCTCGATATCTAGCCTTCCTACTGTATGTTGCTTGGAAATAATCATGAACTTGGTTTTCTTAACGTTCATTTGTATTCCATATTTGATACTGACTTGATGTAATCTATTTACTAAGCGTTGCAATGCTTCTAGACTGTCTGCAAAAACAGCGGTGTCGTCTGCGAATCTTATGTTGTTTAGGATTTTTCCGTTTATTGATATACCTTCTTGTTCCTCTGATAGTGCTTCCTTAAAAATAGCTCCGCTGTACAGATTTAATAATAATGGGGACAGCATGCAACCCTGTCTAACACCTCTTTTGGTTTCTATTGTTTCTTTATCGACATTTTCGATTCTAACCTTTGCTTTTTGATTCCAGTACAGATTGACAATAACCCGTATATCTCGACTATCTACATTCTTTTCTTTTAACAGTTTTACGAGTTTCTGATGTGCTCTATCAAAAGCCTTCTGATAATCTATAAAGCAGACATAGAGATCCTGGTTCAGATCTAGTCGTCTTTGCGCGAGAACGTTAAAAGCGAACAGATCCTCTCTCGTTCCTAGTCCTCCTCTGAATCCAAACTGGGTGTCATCTATATCTTTTTCTATTTTTTTGTATAGTCTTCCATATATTATTTTGAGAAATATCTTAAGTGTGCGGCTTATTAAGGAAATTGTTCTGTATTGGAAGCATTCTGTCGCATGTACTGACTTTGGTAGTGTTACAAACGTGGACAGCAACCAATCTTGGGGTATTACTCCTGTTGTATAAACTTTGTTGAACAGATCTAAAAGTATATGCAGTGTTTCTTCGTCAATGCATTTAATTAGCTCAGTGGGTATCTGATCTAGGCTTACTGATTTTGCGGTCTTTGCATTTCTAATTGCCTGTTCTAATTCGCACATTATTTTCGGTCCTGTTTGAACGTGGTCGTATAAGCCTTAAAGACACGTCGAGAACATCCAAAAACATCAACAACACCAGAAATCGTAGAAAAATACAGGATAACATATTGGAAAATCGTCGAGTGACTAAAAGATATTTAGTAGAAGCCCTAGGCCCATTGGGAAGTGCAAGCACTATTTTGACTGAAGTATTAGGTTTCAGAAAGCTGTGTTCACAACTGGTGCAGCATTTGCTGACAAGGGAACAAAAACACATTCGAATTTGACTTTCTCACCAACATTTAGAGCGTTTTCGAAAGGTTACAGTGGATTTTGTGCATGGATCCATCACTATGGATGAGACTTTGGTCTATCACCATGATCCTGAATCAAAATAATAGGCTAGAATGGTGTGAACCTGGTTCTTTAGCTCCGAAACGAGTTCATGACCAGAAATCGGCCAGGAAGGCGTTCGCATCAGTTTTTTGGGAATTATGTAAGGAATTTTTTCTGTATTACTCGCAAACTCGTAAAATAATAAATTCTGAATATTATTGTAACCTTTTAAACTAGCTGAAGGACAGAATTCGTGAAAAAGACCCTATTTGCAGAAGAAAAAAATCCTTTTCATCAGGACAATCCGCCGTGTCATATGAGCATTTTGACAATGACTAAAGTCCATGAATTAAAGTTCAAATTTTTAGAATATCCACCATATTCGCCAGATTTGTCCACCATATTTGCCCCTAATGGAAAGCGTTGTTCATCAATTAATGAGCTCATAACCGCTGTGGAAGAGTATCTAGCTGTAATCGTGATTCCACATGAAGTTGCAACTTCATGTGGTAACTTTAACATCTTAATATATGTATAAGATCACATTAGGTAACTAAATTTAAACATATAACTTTTAACGGGTTTTTACCCAGATATTTAGTGGCTTAATACATGTACACCTAGACACTGATGATGGAACATTGATTCCGAAAACGTTTTGTTATTGTGATATAGCTCGATTGGGTTTTTAAATTATATACTTTTTATAAAGGATTTTATTAAATGTTAAAAATATAATACTCTCAGATATTATATATGATTGTTATAATTGGAACGAACCCTTTCTATTATAATTACAATTTTCTTCAAGGCTAGTGGATTTACCCATTTAACACCTGTAGTAACTATTAGTATTAATCATCTAAGATATGTTGTCAACATTTTGTGCTAAGAATAACATAATTTTCTTACTTTTTTCAGAAAAATGAGCTGTAGGATTATACTAAGTAATCCAGGAACCTACCATCCAGGTGATATTGTATATGGAAGAGTAGTATGTGATTTTACATCTACTGAAAGCTTTAGAGGTTAGTAGGCATTTTTGTAAAATATTTGTCAAAAGTTCAGCTTCAGTGTATCTTTTTAATTTCAACATTTTAAATTGACTATTTTCTTTAATTGGTTTTTTATAGAGAAATTTTGGTTTTGTTAGTTTCTTTTCTGTATTTCTCTCGAGAATTAATAATTCGAATAACGTGTGCAAAACGCTTATAAAGTGCTTTTTCATTATTCTCCTACATTTATTTTTCCTGTTACTTAAAAATCTTTTCTTCTTTTACGAATATTTTTTTTCACTCTACCCAAAATTTTGTTTGAAGTCAGCAATACGTGACCAGTATAGAGTGGATCTACTTTTCTTCTTATGATACAAAATTTTTTATGAAATATAAAATGAATATGAAATATAAAAAAAATAAAATTTGAATATCGAGAAAAAAATTACATTAATTTTTTTCATATTTTAAATAAAATGGACTTTATATTAGGATATGAATAAATAAATATCAAACTATGTCTATCGACATCCTGTTTTGAATCACTTAGGGAGAGCGCCCACCAAAGTGGCGTGGCAGTGGCAAGTAGCAAGTAGCACGCGTCTAGCATAATGTAACCAATCCTAACGAATGATTAGAATGAATGACGTTAATGTCATTTTGGTGTAAACTGAATCATTCGTTTGGATTGGTTACATTATGTTAGACGCGTGCTACTTGCTACTTGCCACTTTGGTGGGCGCTCGCCCATTGTTCATTATGACGTGAAATGTAAGCCCCTTGAAGCTATATTTTCAGACCATACATACATGTGATCTTCATTGATTATTAGGTTGTAAATACAAAAGTTGTATGAGCAAGGTTATCTCAGATAAAATACTTTGGGTACTGTTAAGAGTGGTGTTGGTAGAGACTGTTGTTAAGTTAAAGCATACCACTACTGTATCTGTTAAAAGTCTGTATTTCTCGATATCGCTTTTCTTCCTGTTTATGGCATTTTACGTTTCTGATGAAGAGCTAACTAAACCCTACTATGTAACTTTTTGATATGATTGATTATAAAAGTTCATTGCTCATTTCCCATCCTCCTGTTAGTTTGTCCTTTTCCTTTTTTGTCTGGCTCAGCTATACCAAGGTGATTTGTTTTATCACATACAGATGTAAATATTTCAGTGGGTCTATCAAATGTTTTTAGAAAAAAATTGTTTGTAAACACGCTTTTTTAGTAAAAATATACTTGTGCTAAATTTTCTTTCGAAGGTGTTGATGGTAAAGGTGTCATGATGATAAAAATGCAATCATATGACGGTAAATCATAGAAGGCTTTGAAAAGTTCTTGCTTTTTTTTTACAAATATTTATATTGCATTTGTATCGATATGTATGGTGAAAGGGTGGAAGTGACTTTTTTTTGTAAATCTTAAAAACTACTTCAGCGGTATCAAGGCAAGATTGTCTTCGTTTGCATCTGATTCGGAAGTGGATGCTAGAATGTATCCTTTGTCTTCGTCCGTATAGTAGGGTCTGACGGTAAAACAATAATTTGTAACTTGCTATGACACTAGTTAAAATAATAAAAAACGATATTCGTTTCAAATTTTCTTAACTTCCTTTCTTTATTGTAATCTGTTATCAATATAGCAATAAACAATATGTTTAAAAGACAGAAAAACACAGTGAGAGCTACACCCATTGGTGAATCACCCTTTACCTTTAGTTTTCATAACATTTTTTTTTACTTTTATACAAACAACTATTTACAATTTAAATAAACTTCTATCTAGTTTCTGGCGGTGGAGAGATCTAGAGTATCCAATTTTTAAGTCTTCTAAGCAGTGGTGGCATTAGGAGATCGTTAGCAAGTGAATTTGGATGAGATGCTAGTCTGTTAAAGTTGTTTTTACACTGAGTGGCGATTGCTTCTGTAACAGTTTCAACATTCATGTCATGATGAATAAAATCGTTCACATCCGTTTAAAAACTATCATCTATCAAAACCCATTCAGACATCATTTGAGGGTCAGCAGCAACCCCTAGTGGGAGTCTTACGTTGCCAGTCTTACGTTGCCATGTAGGTTATTTGGAAAATACTCAAACATCACAATATATTTTTAAATAAAATGTAAGACATATTCAAGTCTGTACCATCTAAAGGGTTTTTACGCAGGTATTTAGTGGCTTAGCTCATGTGCACTGAGTAATAAAACACTAACGATGGGCTTTTTAATCCGAAAATGTTCTGTGATATAACCCGAAAGAGATTTTAAAAAAACTTAAAAAAAAGTTTGTTAGCCTTGATCTCAGACCTTCAGCGGTTCCTTTGGAATCTAAGCTCACTTTTGCGGCTTCGTGCTATAATTCCACTTTGGAAAGACGGTATATCCACGACGTACCTGTCGTGGCATCACAGCACATATCATAGACAGCAGACTCAGTAAAACTCTAGTTTTACTGAGTCTAATTTTAATAAAAGGACATTCGAGGCAAATAAATAACAAAATAAAACTACGTCCTAGATAATATGTACACAATTGAAATATCAGTCTACATCGAAAAATAAAATATAATTAATGTTATCAAAAACCAAACTAAAATACGGATTGTTAATACACACTGGCTCACTCGTTAACGAAAAGGAATGGTCTGGGTTAGAGGTGGACGAATTAATCAAAACTCAATCCGACAAGGAGCAGGAAGTGACTAATCAACACTTCTCTGTCAGATTAACACTCTAAGACTGGTAAGGAACTGCCACTATTCAATCTTTAGCAGAAGCGGTTGAAATTCAGTTAACACTCTAGGGTCAGTGGAGTTGTTCCCAGATCAACACTCTGATAGATCTCAATTCTCTCGTGCGGCTAATCTTGTTTTCGACTTGCCGGCCTTCCACCTCCTTTAGCGCGCATCGATAGAAGTGGAACTCAGCGGTGGGAGTGCTTGGCGAAGTTTATTCTGTACACTTTCCTGACGATCAAATCTTTACTTCTGATAAAAATTCTTTACACTGTATTTGGTACTTGTTTCTTTACATTTGTTTGTTGGATCTACGTCTTGTTTAATATTCTACTCTTTTCCAGGCATGGAATTTGGCTGATTCCATCATTGAGTTTTCTCGTTGTGCCTCTCTTGTGCATAATCCTCTTTGTTTCCTCTAGCCGCGTATTTTGCAATCTCATTATTTTTAATTCGTTACATTTCTTACAGTATTTTGCTACATACTTTTATTTATATAGGTACATGAGTGAAGCCACTAAGCATGTGGATAAAAACCCTTTAAATTATGTTAACTCTGCTAATCATTACATATTTGTTGAAAAATTTAAATGATGTTATTGTTTTAAACAGATTTACTTTGACAGTGTAAGATTCATAAGGGTTGCTAACCCGAGACAAAGTGTCTCTATAGATCTTCGATAGCGAGAACCCATAGCTTATTGCTAAACTTTATATCTGCCTAACAATATATATATATATATATATATATATATATATATATATATATATATATATATATATATATATGTGTTGTGGACTTCCTAAAAAAAGGTAACTTTTCAACTTGTCGTTAGCGGTCGTTCAGCTCTTTGCGTTACGTTTTGTCTCGTGAAATAAAGTCCTTGTCCATTCACAAGGTGAACAGCTAAATTAACTATAGTGCGATGACGAAGTATTCCAGCTTGCGTTTCTTTATTATATTGAACAGTTGTGTTGTTTGGTTCAGCTGTCTGGACCTCCTCATTTCTTACTCTGTCGACCCAGCTTATTTTCAGTAGTCATACATGCATTATTACTTACACATTTACGTTGCTATTAAACTTATAACATTGATTAAAAACTACTCTACATTGTATGTGTAGTTTTTATTCAATGCTTAGAGTACATGTGACAAATCTGTAAAACAAAAAAATCTCTTACCTGATATTATGTCTTTAATATCGGGTAAGAGATTAATTAACTGTTAACGGTACTACAGGTAACTATTGGTTTTAGGTATAAGATGTAAATTCCGAGGAAGGGAACATACTGCCTGGACAGAGAGAGAAAGCTACTACGATAGCTCTTCCAAATCGACGAAATGGAGAACAGTCCATTACTCAGGAGACAATAAGTTTTTATCTGTCAATCTCAATCTTGTTGGGGAATGTAAGAAGTTTATTATGGATTTATTACGCTTGAAATCTAAGAGGTAGGTGTGACAGTTTAGCCGATGCACTCATGTTGTACTACCAGTTAAAAATACCTTTTATAGGCTGGCCTAATATGCGGGTATTATAATATAGAATTAGAAATATTAGAAATAGAGTAGAATAGAAGTAAAATATGTTCGAATATGATTTATTTAAAGAAAAGGCCAATGTAGATATATTAGAGTCGCGATATCATCGTAATAAGTAAGTGTATCATTTTAAATAGCTCTTCAATTAAAAGCAAATATTTTGGTCTTCTCTTTCCATATTTTAGATCAAATATTGAATATAAAGAGTGTAACAAAAAGGTTATAAACTAACTCACATATTCTAGGGCCAAAACAGCTTCATTGAGCAAATATTTCTTTAGTACTAAATGTGAAAAAAAATTGGATTCAAATAGTTATGATATATTTCCAAAAAAGAAACAAAAACTGTGCAATCATTAAATATTTTCCCCTAAACCCCATTGTGTATACGATACGTTAAAAGTAGATTATGATTGTGACACGATTAGATTAACACATTTTTTTGCTTCTTAATACTATTTCGGAAGCTAGTTATTATCGAGATAAAGCCCAAAATTGTATAAGCGGAGTTTAGACTTTTTTTTTTACTACGGATACTTTTAAACACTGACATCAATATATATTTTAAATAATAAATATCAAAGCGACTGGTTATTTAGAGGAAAGTCACCAATTATGGAATACCATTTTGTTTTGGAGATATAAAAAATAACTTTATAGAAATGAAAAAAATTTAATGTCATTACAGATCTTCTTCTTCAGCCTTCATTTATCCAATGTTGGACATAGGCCTCCTCCAATTGCTTCCACGCTTCCCTATCTTTTGCAATTCTCATCCACTGCTTTCCAGCTACAGCAGTTATATCGTCTATCCATCGCAGTGACCATAGACTAGTTCGTGCTGATATACGTATTAACGTAAAGAGAGAAAGACGAAAACTATTAACAACAAACCCTTTACCGACGGCAGACATCCTAGCCAGTAATAAAGAGAAATACCAAGAGGAATTAGCACGAAAACTAGTAGCAAATACCTTTGAGCACAAGAATATAGATGAACTAGCTGAGAAAATAACTAAAGACATACAAACAGTCGCTAAGAAACTTTGTTGCAGAATAAAAAAACAAAAGGAAGCTAAACTAAAACCCGAAACTCTAGAACAGATAGAGAAAAGAAGAAGAACGAACAGAGATAACCCGGACTATAAAGCGCTCAACAGAATCGTTAAGAAAAATATTCCAAAAGACAGTTTATGGAGTTTATAGAGTTTATAGAACAAACCAGATTCTTGAAACCATAGAAAACAATAAGAACATGAAAGTACTAAAAACATATAAATCCACTGGCAGGAATAAAATCATAAAGATAAAAGACGACCGTGGAACATTGTGCTCGCATAAGGAAGAGATCGTTAGAGAAATCCGAAAATTTTATGAGAAGCTGTATACTTCTACTATTTCGAACCCGGTCTACCAACAAAACATATCTTAAATGTGGGCTCAGAGGACTTCCCTGAAATAATAACATCAGAAATTAGAGCCGTCCTAAAACAAATGAAAAATGGGAAAACACCAGGAGAAGATAAAATTACTTCAGAGATACTAAAAATGGGAGGCACTGCATTAGAAGAGGCAATAAGAGCATTACTTAATAAATGCCTATTGGAAGGACAAATACCGAAGACATGGAAAAATGCGGAAGTCATTCTACTCCATAAAAAAGGGGACGCCGCAAATATAGAAAACTACCGATCAATAAGATTATTGTCACACCTTTACAAACTACTAACCCGAATAATAACAAATAGATTGACAGCTAAACTAGATGCATACCAACTAGTGGAGCAAGCAGGCTTTCGTAAGGGAGGTAGGTAGGTAAGGGTAGCACTATCGATCACTTGCAAACAATTCTGACCATTATTGAAAAAACAATAGAGTACAACATACCACTACATCTGGCATTTGTCGATTATCACAAAGCATTCGACAGTATCGAGAAATGCGCTTTCTTAACAGCATTGGACGACGCCAGAGTAGATTCAAGATATGCTGCCCTTCTTAAGAATATATACGATGATGCTACTTTTCACGTAAAAATAGATGATCATCTGGAAACTATGAAAATAGACGTTGGCAAAGGTGTGAGACAGGGCGACACCATCTCACCCAAATTATTTACTTTGGCATTAGAAAATGTTTTCAAACAACTAAATTGGGCCGAAAATGGATTAAAAGTAGATGGAGAATATCTTAACCATTTGCGTTTTGCAGACGATATAGTACTAATAAGCACAGATATCCATGAACTAAAATCAATGCTACAAGATTTAAATCACAAATCGAATCAAATAGGACTAAAAATGAATCTCGACAAAACAAAGATATTAAGCAACTAAATGCTACAAGATTTAAATCACAAATCGAATCAAATAGGATTAAAAATGAATCTCGACAAAACAAAGATATTAAGCAACAGCCTAGAAAACATCACGATAGATAACATCAATATAGAAAAGGTAGAACAATATATATATTTAGGACATGCAATTAAAAACGAAAAGGAAAATCAAACCCTAGAAATTAAAAGAAGGACACAATCATCATGGGCTGCTTTTGGTAAATTGAGCTTCATTTTAAAAGACAGAAAAATTCCAATTCACTTAAAACGAAAAACCTATGACACTTGTATACTACCAGTTGCAACTTATGGGTTGAAAACTATGGCAATAACAAGAAAAATGGCAGAACAATTAAGAGTAACTCAACGGGCCATGGAGAGGGCCATGTTAAATATAAGCCTCAGAGACAAAATTCCTAACACCGAAATACGTCGGAGAACTAAAGTAACCGACATCATGGGAAAAATAGCGACATTGAGATGGCAATGGGTAGCACATGTAGCAAGACAAGACACCAACAGATGGTCTCAGAAAGTGACATTCTGGAGACCTCGAGAAACAAAAAGAAGCGTGGGAAGACCTAAAAAGAGATGGATAGACGATATTACAGATCACTCTCACATTTTTGTGTAGTAATTAACAGCCTTCTATCAAATATCTTAATTAAAAAAATAAAATCGAGCACAAAATTGTGAAAAATAAAAGAAGTAGTTTAATTCACTTACACAAGTCTGGACTAGTACAATCATAATGAGCCCAGAGCCCACACATTATGCACTTAATCCAGTTTTCTCCACTGTTATCCGTGGAAAAAGTCTTTGGCAAACAAATTTTCTTGGCTCAACAACTAATCAGGCTCACTATCTGCATCAAACTGGATACCGTCCTATTCCTCAAAGTTCTCTTCTTTATAATCATTCTTATTTTTCTTTGTTCATTTGTTTCTCTTTGGAGTTTGCTATTTACTTTTTTTTTCTTAGCTAATTTATTTTGACGTAGAGTGTTCCGATTAATCCCTGAAGTCTAAGGTACAAATTCAGGTTGTATATTAGCACTTGTTTTTGGTACAAGTATTTGTGTTTGGGCCTAAGCAGGTTCAGATCCTGATTCCAGTGCAGTGATGTTGGTTGTACAACCGTCTCTTACAGCATTATCAAAAAGCTAAACACAGCTTTATTTAAAGGCCATAATGCAGTGACCTTAAAACAATTGGCTGCAATCTCGTCTGTTTGTACTTTCAAATAAGATTTTCCAAACAACTCCGCGATATCATATGGAGTTAGAGCTCTGCTATTATTTCTAATGTAAGCCCCATAAAAGTGTTTTCTAACGGCTGCAGTTTTTGAGTTGTATGTGGATTTAAGAAAACGATGTCCACGTTTTTTTTCTAGCGATGTCTACTATATCGAGTGTTACTATCGCGTTCATCTAGAATCAGTAAAACCTTCGATTCAGGAGTCGGGTTGGTGTGTTAAATGAAGTATTTGAACCACTCTTTAAAGATATTCATTTGAATCCACCCTGGTGGATGTGCTACCCCGACTGATCCTGGTTGACAGCCTCCCATTAGCTGAGCACTCATATTTTTTCTGGTCAAAATAATAAACGGTGGCACAAAATGTCCTGGAAAATTTATGCAAACCACTATTGTCATAAGGGATCGATCCATAAAGATTCATCTACGTTGTAAATACGATTTGGAAAATAGTTATTTTTAGTGTAAATCTCTTTACGGTTGAAAAAAGCACTGTTTCCTTATCAAATCCAAATACTCTGGCAAAAGATGTAGGTAGCAGTTGCTCTTCGTATCGAAAGTTTCTCTTTATGATGATTTAGAAATAACTTAAACCACTTTTTTTCAGCTATATCTAATTGAATTAAGGAATTCTACAAACTGTTTCTCTTTGCTAGCATATACACCATACAGCGAAGATCAGTTCTTGTCAAACCGTGAAATTTGCTCTTCATCATCAATCATTAATACGTATTCTACCAGCTGATCTTCGGGTTTGGAGCTCAATATTGTAAGTCACCCCATTCTGGAGCCTGTTAAATCTTTTTAGCACAAACGAAATAACGGTGTCTTAGGCACTTGAAAATTCTGAGCTGTTTTCAAATATCCCATTTTCTTTTCCGAGATAAATTCTATAGCTTCTGCCATTTTTTCTTTATCAAAGGTTTTTCGTTTATTGGTCGATAGTGAAGCTGACAATCTAAAAACAAGCATAACACATAATTTTTAAAAGAAATAATAACAAGTACCTAATTTGTGAAAAAGACTCAATTATGGAATATTTTATAATTAGGCAGCAACAACTGTCCATATTGGGATTTTTATACCAGTTGAAAGCAGTATCAATATTTTTTCAAATCGCATTATTTTAATTACAGGACACAAAATGAACAAATAAACGTAATATGGATGTACTCAATGGTATAGTAAGTCTGTATCCATGCATAATAACCGATAAGACTCGTTTAATACATACCTGTGAAATTTTCTGCGAGACCATAAAACAAAACACTCCTGCCACATGCGTATTGTTCGTGCAAGTGACACAAAGGTGTGAATGTGATGGTAAAGAAAGATAGCGAAATAGAAGATAGTCATGTAGGATACTATTCCATATTTTGTTACTTTCCTCTACAATTAAGGTTATTAAGAACAATTACATTTTTCTCTTACAAATTATACTTATACTCCTGGTCTTGTACGTTTATTACTGCTAACACCGCTATAAAATTATAGATAATTTTTTTTGTCCCCAAGATTAATGTATCTAACGCACAGTCGTCAAAAGTCTCAAATAGCTGATGTTTGGTACTTATATCCTTGCTCCAACCTTGCTCCATCCTTGCATCCTTGCTCCAACGATATGGTTGCTCCAACCTCCAACCTGGACGATTAACATTTCCTGTTGAGGTTTTTTCCTTGGCCGTTTGCTACATAAGGCACACCTATTTCACGCCATTCACCCAGTGGTTACGGGGCAAAACACTTCGGGTAGGATTTGTTGGCAGATGCTTAATTCCATTTCGAAAACCCCCGACTCCTTCGTCGGAAACAGTGGACATTATTTGGAGTTTTATTACAGTATGAACATTGGTAACTCATACTGCCCGTAAAATCGTTCACCAGCCTCAAACTAAATATTTAATGTGTATATAAGACATTTGCAAAATAGGCTACACACTTGTAAATATGCTTTTCATTTGGTAACTTCAAAGAGCTGTGCCTTTTTTTTTGCAAATTTGTACTATTAAACTAAGTTAGGTTCAATGAACTTATTTTTGGGCAAGAATTATGTGGTTTAATTTATGATCTTCATTTTTGCTATGCCATGTCCAAAACTTTTTCTAATTCTTTATAGTACACAGTGCATCAAAAGAACTTTTATGAGACAAATATAGAAATCCAAATAAAATATAATAATATTTGAGTCAAAAGACTATAAATATGAAAATAGAAAATAAGATATTCTGATTAATTTTTGTCGTCAAATGTATGACAAAATTCTATATTTGATAATGTTTATGTATATTTTTATCTTAATACTAATAATAATCATTTTATAAAGTTTGTTTATATTTAAACTGTCTAGTCGTTTCTATGAAAAAGTATTGATTTTTTTATTTTGTTGCTAATATACAGGGTGAGTCATGAGAAACTGTACGCACTGCTACCTCGTTTGCAGACCCCTATGGGGAATATCAAATCAAATTACCAATAAAAAGTGTTTGCTTCCATTGTTTAATAATATACAGAGTGAGTTGTGAATCGATTCCATCAATTGCGAATTTCTAGTACAGGTCATAGGCGTCCGTTCGGGTCCGTTTCATTGCCATAGAACGAAACTAACACAAAAGAACAAGTATCAAAAGTAGATAGTTACAAAAGATGCTTGATGTCATAAACATTAGTCTCTGCATAAATTTGTCCTTTTGCTTAGAGAACTCTGAATTCTTGCAAAAATGCAAGTATTTCTAAATTCGTTGCAAGTATCTTATATCCTTAGCTAGAGTTGTGCACATTTTGTATCGGAACGGAATAAACAAATGCTTTTATGTATCCCCAAACAACCCAGGCGACCTTGCTGGTCAAGCAATTGGACTACCTCTTCCAATTCATGTGTCTTTGTAGTTATAAGAAACTCTCGTACATTCCTACTAAAGTGAGTTAGACAGCCTTCCTGTAGAAACCATAAGTTTTGCCGAATATTAAAAGGCACATCATCTAACGAATTAGGTAAAACAATTCCACAAGCCCAAGTAGATAATCGTTAACTGCTCCTATCCAGACGTTTATAAACCCGTGCTGATGCTTAAATTCTTATTAAACAACGTGGTGATTGTCACCAACGTTCGAATAATATTGTGCATTATGCACATTAAAAATTCCATTTTTTGTGAATGTAGTTACGTCGCAAAACAAAATGTATCTGAAAAATCTTCATTTTGATTTTTCTGATTTTGTAAACATCTAGCGAATTTTTTACGAGCAGGCAAATCTTGCAGCAGTGCTTGTACCTTTGTAAAATGAACATGATATAAATTTTCATTCTGGAAGATAAAGAAGATTTTAAAATTGTTGCATACATGGCAGATAGTCTTCGAAAGCTGATAAATGAATACTATCTTCATGTGCTGCTGTTTCTCTTAATCGTCGATAAAGAGCTGTAAATGTTTAGAAATGTAAAGGAACCAACAAAAATTTAATTGACTTTTTAAAAACAATTGGTGTATTCAATAAAATCTAATACGTTTTTGCAGATAATATACGTAACCTTATACTTATATTGTACCACAAAATTGAAACACGTATTGTTTCGTCGCTAATATCCATTAGGTGGGTGCAACTTTTTTTCTCAAACGAAAAAAATAAATAAATTAAGTAGTTTATGTAAAATTAAAGTATTAAATATAAATTATCTCAAATTGTGCTTCATCAAGCTTGTATATTTTTTGTTGAACCAATAGTATATTCATTATTTGAATTTTTTATGTTTCTGATAAAAGTTCACTGTGAAGTCTGTATACACGTGTACATCGGCTTTATGTTTTATACCTATCACTTAGATTTAAATGAAAATTTGATATACTACTGTGAGGCTATTGCATTTTTTTTATATAAATTAATAATTTAGTTTAAAAAGCATTCAAAACCATTTTGTTGAAACCATTGATTAACTATAGAGCTAACGTATTAATGGAACACTCTCCGTTTTTTAGTAATTACCTATTTTTCTTTTACAACTATCAATATATCTTTGTCGTGAAAAGCCACGGTCTGGAGTAATTTCTTCGTGGCGCGGCTTTTAGTGTGCAACCTCAGCAAAAGGTGATGTAACAATGGTCGTACCTGTGACTATCTGCTTAATAATGCTGTTTTAATTGCTTTACATAAAGACCTTCATTTGGGCATTGCACCGAGATTTTCGTCTTTTTATTTTCGTATGAGGTGGCCCATAAGGTCTTTCTCTCGCTGTCTTCTTTTTGCTCGTCGAGTTCTATTTGATATATTGTATTTCCCATCCCTAAAATTGTTTACTGCTTCTGTGTTCTGCAACAAAGGATAATTAGTAGTACTCACTTATTTCTTCTGGTGTCTTGTGTCGGGTCATTTTCTGTTTTTTGATCCTTTCTATGAATTTAATCATCATAATGAAGGTTATCGAAGGGAGGTGAAGGGAAAGAAATGAAAGGCAGAATTTACAAACCAGTCATCAGACCAATAATGACATACGCGGCAGAAACAAGACCCGACACAGAGAGCATAAAAATATGTTAGAAACAGCAGAGATAAAAACACTTAATTGTTGGTAAGACACTATGGGACAAAGCTAGAAGTACAGATATACGACGTAGATGCAAGGTGGAGAATATCAAGAACTGGATAAGAAATAGAAGAGTCGAATGGAACGATCATATAAGCCAAATGACAACAAATATAGTAGTAAAAACGGCAAGAGACGGTTCCCCAATAGAAAGACGTTAAGTAGGAAGATCACGGAAACGTTGGACTGACAACTTACTGGAGGAACATTGAAAAACATACAGAGTCATGTCTACATAAAAAGAAGAAGAAGAAGAGTAGTTGCAGTCTGTTAGAATATTGGCGTTTTGAAGACGTCATCAGAAGGACTTTGTAAGATGCGAAAATCAGTGCATTTTGACGGGTAGACCCAAAAACACGTGTCAGGGAGTGGTAAGAGACTCAAATTAAATCGAAACGCAACATTCTTCGTATATTTATCGTCTTTACTCGATGCAATGAATACAAGAATGATGGTAATTTATATGGGTAAATTGTTGGTGCATAGTGAAATATAATTCAAATCATGAATGTGTTGCTTGTGTGAGTCCATTTCAAATAGGTAAAGAAATAATAAATAAGACTTACTCACAATCAATTTAATTTAACTATCAGACGACCGGTTTCGCTTTCTACAATATGCAAAGCATCTTCAGGTCTCGATACAAAGTTAAATAAATGCTGAAATGATAAAAACCCATATTAGGGTGTTGTCTAATAAAGATAAACAAATTAGATGTTGTAAATTACAATAATTATGCCAATATTACATGTCTGTGGTTTTATTTCAAAATGAGTAAATTGAACAAAAAGGTGTAAAAAGTTTTAAAAGTTTAGACAGACTAGGTAAGGCCCACAAATTATTATAAAATGGTAGTAGATTGTAATAAATTAATAAATGAGCAAATAAATAGACATTACTTACATGCCGGTACTCTATTGAATGGATGGTCCATACCGATGGATGGTAGAACATGGTTGAAACTACTACTATGTATTGTTGAATGGAGAACTCAATTCTGCTATTGTAGTTGTTTGACAGTAAACGGGTAGTTCTTGAGGAGATAGATTTGATCCAATGAAGCAGAGATATATGTGTGATTGTTGGTTAAATGAAAGTGATGTTATATACCATTGTATTATTTAAAAGTTATTTATACTTATTCGAGAGATATATTTATGAAATGTGTGTTATTTATCGAGTAATTGTTTTATGAAGTGACAGTTTTATGACAATGAATAAGTTTAGATGTACAAATTGTGTGGTTGTGCAATTATTTTTCAACTTGTAATTATCAAATTTATTTGATAAAGTTCTATTGGCAAAATAGTAGATTATTGCAAAGTCGAGTAAATAAAATATTAGAATTAAAACCATTAAGGACAATTTAAAACACACTAAAATAGAAAACACTTAAAAGTTTCTTTACCTATTTTAAATACCTATAATTATTCCCAGCACCTCTCTGAATGGCTTGATTAAGCTTGGGTATACATTTTACTTCAATTACTATCGACGTATCTTCATCTTTCCTCACTAGAGGTCTCTAGTTGCATACCCTGGTAGATATTTTCCTGTAATTGCCAGAGTAATCGGTGCCTTTTGATTTGGTTTGAGTTTTCTTACAAGCTCCTTCTGATGACGGATAGACACAGAAACACGTGTCAGGGAGTGGTAAGAGACCCAAATTAAATTGAAACGCAACCTTCTTCTAAGAAAGCTTTACTTTTTGGTTGTCGTTATTGGTCGATATTTTGGCTGATTATTTTTGGACGTATAAGTAGATCGTTTTATAGCTCTTAAAGTATTTGTTTTATCTCGACACTTTCTCTTTCCTCAATATTCTGTATTTCTATTATCTCTTTAATGCTATTACATTTTGGTTTTTAAATTTTAAACTTAGCGTATAATAAAATATTTTTATTTTTAAAGAGAACTTTGTATTAATCTGTTACAATTGTCCGTAAAGTTGTAGTAATAACTTAATGTCAGTTAGATAAAAGATAATGGGAAATTTAGTATGTGTCTTATCCCAAAAATGAAAAGGTAAGTCATGGTCACACATGACGTAAACATAAACAATGTATCACTAGAATTAGTTAATTAAACATCTAAATTTAGTTTTATAATTCCAAATGAAGTTAGTTACATAACTAGCCGACTAACAAGTACTGCAAAATTTAAATTAACAAATATGCGAATGACATTAGGTTCAAATTTAAACATGTCTGAATATCAATTAATTTCTTTAAACATAGTTTGAAGTAAAAAAACTATAGTTACCTGTTCTATAAAAACAAAAAATTAGCATGGACGAAAATTGGTTTGCTGCGAATATTTATATTAAAGAAATTGGAATAAAATTATTTTACTTTCTCTGCAATCAAACGGCATTTCAAACAATGCCACAAAAATGAAACTAGAACGAGTAAGAGAATTTAAATACCTTGGCTCCTACATAACGGAAAACGGGATACTAGATAGATCTAGAAATTGTCCACAGGATACAACTGAAAAAATATGAGCGGGGTACTCTATAATCGAAAAATCGGACTGTGTACAAAATTGGTCACATCCTGTGTACCTTAACGTATCTACCAACACTCTTCTCTAAACAATATCGTAGAGCCACAACAGAAAGGATGCGGTAAGTGTTCCATGAGCTGCAAATAACAACTTATAATCGACTCGACAACTTATAATAAACTTGTTATTAATTTTCTGAATATGGATGATCTGAAATTAATAGTTTCCAGTCGAAACCACCTGGATTAGATGCTAACAACTGTGGAAACATTCTCAAGTGATATCAGTATGCATTTTGGACTAGAAACGTCCCGTGTTCTAAATAGTCAGAGGAAAGGTTCAGCCCGGAGGTTTCGATGTGCAAGGTGGCCAAAACATCGAGGCAATGAGGGAAAATTGGCGATGAGGGAAGGGGTAAAGCAAGCGCGGAAAATTGTACCATAAACAAATGAAAATCGAACTAATTTCTGAGTTTGTGCGAAGAGTAAGACAGCTAAATCGGTCATATCTTCATAGTAAAAATCTGTTTAAGGCATTAAATACGTACGCCTGTTCCGTGCTTAGTTACTCATTTGGTATTATTAAGTGCTCAAAAACGGATATAGGGAGTCTCCAGCGGAAAGTAAGAACACATCTGACAAAGGCACAAAATATTATCCACGCAGTGCAGTAGATGTATCTAATTATTTTCAGATGCAGGCTGAGATATCTACTTTACATCGAGCAATTTGCGCAGTAGATGACACAACACCGCTCAAACTGGGGGAACAAGAAATGCACATAAACCACCTAACTAAGCAAGAAAAAATGCGCACCTGGATGAGTAAACCTCTGCATGGGCGACATCTCAATGAAATCAGCCAAGAATATGTCGACAATACGGCGTCGAACTTTTGGTTGACACCAGGAAAGATAATATATGTGGCGGTACCTAACAATAATAATCTGCTTGTTAAATACAACGTAAAAATCCCCAATTACAGAGATCTGGAAATACAAATATGGAGACAATAGAGAATGAAAAGTATTCAGACGATACCTGTTATTCTCTTAGAAAACATACAACAACTCTTAATGAACATCTCTATAAGACCATGCAAAAAGAAGTACCTACTGCTCTCAACATCTAGATGCGTAAGAAAATTTTATGGGATGAATTTAATGAACCGTGCAAAAAGCAGTACCTACTGTTCTCAATATCTAGATGCATACGAAAATTTTTGGGAGATACTCCAACGTACCAAGTCGCCTAGGGTTCGATAATATGGAAAGAGTCCCACCAGAGCTCAATCCTTTTGATACCGTAGGGGTCTGGGATGAGTGAATTGTCACCCTTAGAGGGAGTGTGAGCGGTCCGGCTAAATCTTCATAATGATAATAATGTTTATTCAGGAACCTTACATTATAATATAGATTACAAGAAACAAAAAGCATATTAAAACTCACTGAAGTAGAGCTATTGTAAAAGTAGCACCCCTTGTACTTAAGACTTAAAAATATATATTCAAACAATTTAGTATAAAATAAAAACTTACAAAAATAGAATAATTTTAATTTTAGTCTAGCATGTGACACAAATGTGGGTAAACAAATGTGAGTAAATGTTAATAACTGCAGTAAATTCAAGAAGTGTTGTAGTTGGTAATCAAATTATATTTATTATTATTTATTAAAATCGTCCGTTAATCAATTCTTCTTACAAAATTGACATACTTTTGATATTGTGGGCAACAGCATGTAAATGGTTGAAAAAAATCTGAGGGTGGTGTTTTTACCTTAGAACTATCAAATTCTGACTGTTTTGCGTGTTTTTTTGTGTTACGTGTTTGTGTAAACTGTATAATGATTGTGGCTTTGTAACGTAAGTTGTGCAACGTGGATTTGTGCAACGTAGATTTGTATATTGTTGCATATGTATTGTGTATAATATTGTAGGTGATGTTTCTCCGACCTCCTATTATTGTTGATATGTTCTTGTTGTTGATTTTTTCTTGTAGTATTGCCAACTAAAGTCTGCTGTATTCTGTTGATGGGCATTTTTCGTCGTTAAGTAGGATGCGGATTGATTCTTTGACTTTTCTATTTTTCATGTCTGTTTCTTTCATGTTTATTGATGCATCTTTCCATTGTAATGTACTCTCATTGCTCCAGGTATATTTGCATATCTGCGATTTTTTGAAGTCTCTGTTCTTGATCTGTTTCATACTCGTTTATACTAGTACGTAGTAGTTTTGCGGTTTCTTCCACGTAGAAACTGTTGCATTCACAGGCTATGTTATAGATACAGTTTTTCATCTTTCTTGTGTGTTGTTGGTTTTGG
This sequence comes from Diabrotica balteata, assembly GCA_918026665.1. Taxonomy (NCBI): domain Eukaryota; kingdom Metazoa; phylum Arthropoda; class Insecta; order Coleoptera; family Chrysomelidae; genus Diabrotica; species Diabrotica balteata. The sequence continues at coordinate 107,164,084 of OU898278.1, read as the reverse complement.
TTTTAAACAGAATATACCTCAGTATGTTGGTTGTTTCTGGATTTCTTGTGATATTTTATAAATGACAGTGGGTAGTCATTTTTAGTCAAAACCTTTGTTAGCAGGTTTTTTTCTTCCCGAAATTCATTTTCATTAGAGCAGGTTCTTCGGTCTCTATCATATAGCAATTCGATAATTCCTTTTTTGATATTTACGTTGTGGTTGGATTAATAATGTAAATATCTATTGGCGTGGATTGGTTTTCTGTAGACTTTGCTTGAATATCCTGTGTTTTTTCTTGTGATTAGCACGTCCAGAAACGGAAGTCAATTATTGTTTTCTTGTTTCATGGTGAATTTGATTGATTTTTATTTATTGTTGATGTACGTCAGAAATGTGCGTTGTACATTTATTATATACATTTATAGAAATACATTTATAGAAATTGTGTTCTATGCTTCTGGCTCGTAAGGCCAAATGGAGAAAACACATATCTCCATCAAACTGTAACGATTTTCATCGCCTCGATTCGTCAGCGCTTAGTATTCACGCATCCCTACAAATAGTTCCTCCTCCAACGATGTGCGCTAGAGAAGATGGAAGGCCTTCGACTGTATAAAAAGCAGCCGCCGCAAGAGAATCAACAGTTTTGTGGGAGTATTGATCTGACAACTCCACTGGCCCAAGGATATTGACTGTGACATACCTATTCTCTCCTGTGTCCAAGTACTGATTGGAGACCGTCCGTTCCTCATCGGGCCGAGTGTTTATTGGCCCGCTCCATCTCTACTACTTCGATCCGTTTCCCTACCTTCTGTGTCCTGTGTGTAAGTGTATTAACACAGCAGAAAACAATTACAAGATCTAAAAATACCGAGACAAATGTCGCAAGCAGATCGATAAAACAACATTCGGACGCAGGTCTGTCGGTTATTTGACTTGTTCTGTCGTTTTTATTGCACTTTTTGTATACCAATAGTAACTCATTTTAGCGATAGTAACTATATCACATGTTCAAATATATTTTAACGATTTTAAAACCTGTTTACCTTTTGTAGTGTGTAGATTTAATGTTAAGTTAGTTGTATAACCAGGAACTAGGCAGGCACACATCGCTCACATCATATTATACATGCTCTTGTGATTTCTGTTGACCAATTCCAATTAACTTTGAATCGTTCCTTTAGATATATTATCATTAGTACTATCTATTTACTAAAACGACTGGAATTTTATTCATAAATGTTAAATATTGAGTATATGTTTTTCAATTATATCCAATGCGCACAACTTAAAATATTTACAATAGCCTTGCAGAATGTTTTAAAACTAGATTTTAGTTAAACAATTATAATAATATATTTTCAAGGTACATTACAAGCTGGGCACTATGAATATGAGTTTTCTTTTACAATTCCAAGAAGTGGTATTCCCAACCCATATAATGGTAATTATGGGTACATTAGGTACTACATTAAAGCGAATGTTGATAAAGCATTCGCTTTTGACTACGAAGATGAGGTGACATTACATTTAATTGTACCTATAAATTTTAATGATATTCAACATGAGTTACAACTGGTAAGGTGGTTTAAATTATACTAAATTTTCTCTATCTAAAATTAAAAAGTTGCTTTCGAATTTTTATATAAATTGTACACAGCCTTCGAAAACAAATCGTAATTATAGCAGGCCTTGGAATTCCTCCTTTTGTATCCTTAGTCACTCCCACACAAGGAAGTGAAAATATACTTTTTTCTTAATCACATTTAAGCCCTTTTTGTTATATTTATAATATAAAAGAAAGTTAGTTGTCAGTAACGTAATAAAATTGACATTCAAGGCCATTCAAAGTCAAACCTCACTTGACTACATGTGGTATATTTTAAGTATTTTCAAAACTTCTAAAGCATAGGTTAGTTTTTAGAATTGAAAATTTCAGTGATGTCATTGGTGTCTGTGGTGAAGCAGTAGCTTTAAGAGTGAATTTACTTAATTTCTAATTTAGCTTGGATCGAATCTTTATCCCAACACAATCGTGGAATGTATAATTGGAGCATTTACAACAACAAACTGAACAAATTTTCTATAGAAGGAATAAAATAGTTGCTACAATGAACGTATAGAGGGGCACAAAAACATTTCATGTTTATTTAGTCAAAAATTTATTAATGGCACTAGTAATTTTAAAATGACCAAATCTATGAAAGTGTTGATTTCATATAAAAAAACACTAAAGTTTCTGAAATCAAGTGCATCAAATTTGACATACTGATTACAGAAAATTGGAAATAAATTTAACCTCTGTTAATATTGCTGCTGGCCATCAAGTTGTCTATTTTTGCACAGCAATCTTTCGTGCAGCAGTTTCCAAAGCTGAAATTGCCATTTGGATCGCCAACCTTCGAAAGGAGACGGCGCAATACGAAGAAGAAGAATGAAAGTTAAAAATATGCGTAGATATGCAAAAACTACAACAAATAAGCAGAGTATGAAGTATGGGTATTCTTCAAATTTAAACCCGTAAAGTTTAGTTCAAAATGATGGATGGCTTTCTCAAATTTCACGTAAAATCAAGAAATGCCCTTTGGATTATTGGGGATTCTAAATAAATAATCTAAACTTTTAAAGGAGTCTCCAGTAACTAAATATCGAAGTGATATTTACAATTTCAGTTTAGGCAATAGAGCTTTTTATAGAGTTTTTTAAATTTTAATAAGATCACCTTATTTGATTTTTGGATCGTGTAGTCCGTCGTGAGGAGTGCAAGAGTAAGTGGTCTACCGACGCTTCTCTTATCTTCTCTTGGTCTCTATTCCAATAACCTCTTTGACCATCGCCCACCCGCCGTTCTAGCTATATTTCCTGCCCATCTCCATTGTAGTCTGGATGCCATTTCGATGACGTCGGTTACCCTAGTTCTTCTCCTGACCTCTTGGTTTTTTGTTTTGTCTCGCAGTTTTATTTCTAACATGGATCGCTCCATTCTTCTCTGTGTGACTCTCAGTTTGGTAGCCAAAACTTTTGTTAAAGTAAGTGTTTTTGCTCCGTATGTCAACTCTGGGAACGCATTGATCAAATACTTTTATCTTCAGGTATGTACTTTTAGAAGTCTCTCTCAGTTTTTTATATGCTGCCCTCCCAAAACTTTTTCTCTTCAGTTCATGTCAGTCTAATTATCCCTGCCTAGTAGAGAAACTTTTTGAGTTGGGTATCAAATTTGTCATTATTTTTGTATAAGAGATGTTTATATTTAAATCTACATTTTCTGTAGCATCTCTCTTCCCATTCCTATATTCTGTTTATATGTTCGTTTCAGTTTTTTTTTTCTTGTTTTTATCCACCCGTTAATATTTTGAATTTTGCATTGTTCGCATATACTTCTTTTGGTTTGTCTGTCTCTTAATGATATGACCGCTATTGATCTTAATACTTTCATTTCGATATTGTTGATTTGTTGTTTCTTTCTTGTATCGGTCCTTGTCTCCGCTGCATATGTTAGGATTGGTCTTACTGTTGTCTTGTATACTTTCATTTTGCTTTCCGTGGTCAGATATTGGTTTCTCCATATGGTTTCTCGGAGGCAACCACTTACTCTTGCCGCTTTTGATGCTTGCCTTGTGGTCTCTGTTCTTATATCCCTGTTACTGGTGATCTCTACTACTAGGTAATTGAATTTGATTACTTGTTCTACAATTTTGCCGTCTATTTCTAGTTTGCATCTACGCGGCTCTTTACTGATCACTATACATTTAGTTTTTTTTACTGATATTCTCATATTGTTTGTTTGCTGTGATATTGAAGGTATGGAGATATTCTCCATATATATCTATTCAGGGTATCAGAGTCCATATGATAACTTCAGTGTTCATCGAAAGGTGAAAGAAATAGCTGGAAAGTTCCGCAAACACAACAGCGGAAAATAACAGATGATGAAGGCAATCTTGCCATAACCAAAGAAGATAAAAAAGTATGGGACGAATACTTGGAGAAACTTTTCCATGACCTTAGAACAATACAATAGCCAACCATTGAAGAAAATTCAGGTCCCGAAATCCTAGCAGAAGAAACAACGGCAGCCGTCAGACAAATGGAGGATGGAAAGGCACCGGGACTTGATGAAATTCCTGCAGAACTGTTGAAGCTATTAGATGCAGAACAGATAAAAATAATAACTGACATATTTAATGATATATACAAGGCAAGAAAAATACCAGTAGAGTAGTTTAAATCGGAGTTCGTACCATTGCCTAAAAAGCCAGGAGCAAAGTTTGTGAAGCCTATAGGACCATAAGCCTAATGAGCCATCTGCTGAATAAAAGTCATCCACAAAATAATTTACCGGAAATGCGAGGAACAAATTGCGCCCAATCAGTTTGGATTTGTAAACGCCGTTAGTACGAGCGAAGCTGTATTTAGCGGCAGGTATTGTTTCAGAAATATATATGTCAGCTGTAATGTTTTTTTTTGTAAGGCTTTCGATAGAGTCTGTCATGAACAATTAATGAAAGTGCTGAAAAGGAGAGGGATTGACGGAAAAGACTTAAAAATAATAGCTAACCTGTATTGAAATCAATCAGCGGTGCTCCAAATAGATGGAGAATATACAAATTAGGTCAAAATCCTAACGAGAGTGAGACATGGGTGCATAATTTCATTACTGATATTAAATCTGTAATCGGAGCACATTTTTTAAGAGGCTCTAGAAGATATTGATGAAGGCATCTGAATAAATGGACTCAAGCTCAATAACCTGCGGTATGCAGATGATACAATTGTGTTTTCCAATACCATAGAAGGGCTGCAAAACTTAATGAACAAAATAACGGAAACAAGTAGAATATATGGACTGGATATAAACACCAGCAAAACCAAGCTAATGATCATCAGCAAGGAAAACATAACTGGAGCAAATACGTATGTGAACCAAATGAGAATAGAAAGTGTCTCACAATACAACTACTTGGTAACTATAATCAATGAGTCGTGGGACAATACCCAAGAGATTAAATGTCACATCGGAAAGGCAAAAAGTGCATTCTTGACTATGAGCTCTCTTTTCAAGAGCTATGACCTCACCCTAGAAACAAAAATAAGACTCCTTAAATGTTACGTGTACTCAGTGCACCTGTACGGTGCACTGAGTACACCTGATCCTGAAGATACCATGGCCAGACAAAATCACCAATGAAGAAGTACTGCGGAGGCCACAGATTTGGGCAACATCGTGACGGGCCGTAAGCTGCAGTACTTGGGACATATATTGAGAAGTCAAGGCAGGTACAAGCTACTTCAATGCATTTTGCAAGGTAAAATTGAAGAAAACGGAGCCTCAGGGACGAAGAAGAATATCCTGGCTTGCTAACCTGAGAGCATGGTATAGAAAGACATCAACACAGCTTTTTCGTATAAAGGTTTTCGTAAGTTGACTTGGTTTTTCATCCTTTTTGTTTGTTGTGCAATATTTAGTTTGAGCCTGTTGCATTGTGTTGACTATTCATTTGTTCAATATATCGATGCCTTTTGTTGCTGTGACTTTCAATGTATTATTAATATATTTTTGGAACTGCTAAATATTAGAGGATAGATACAATATATTAATTGGCTGCTCACATTTTAAGAATGAATGACGTAGTAACCAATCATCATCATCAATCAACCCTGATTTGTCCATTGTTGAACATAGGCCTTCTATAGATATTTTCATCTATTTCAACCCTTTCTGGGCCACTCCTACTAATGGGAGTGACTGAATATGACTCTGTACTCTATGGGCCAGGTTAACGGCATTTACCCCCTTGTATCAAGAATACTGCTGAGAAGTTTTAATTGTTTTGAACACAGAAATTAATCTCATGTGAAATTAGAAGTTTATTTTAAGTTTTAATATTTATAATTTGTTTAATTAAATAATAATAAATATAAATTACTAGTTACACGGCTATATGAGCATTGACAAAAATTTTACTTGCAAGAGTACAAAAATTTTAAAGATGTGAACATGAACTTTTAGAAAAAAAGGACATGTTTCAGGATTATAGCGCTCAATTTAATAACATTGACTCAGTCCTAATCACAAACTATATCGTCGTCTCAGAGCAACAGTAAGCCATGTGCAAAATCTTTGTTTGCGAGAAAATCGATTTTAAAATTTGTGTGTATTTTAAATCTGTATAAAATTACTAGTAATTAGTCAATCGAAATAATTTTTACGATAAGAGTACAAAATATCAAGACAAATAAAAGTGTTTAGATATAAAAAAGATTGAAGTTTAAATTTTTAGAAAAAATAGAACTTGTCCTACTGTTGCACTAAACTATTTGAAAAAAAAAAAGGATATCTAGTATTTGTCTTAGTGTTATCCTATAATTTAATATTGGTTTCGATGTTACACATCATATAAAAATATAATAAAAACTACAGAATAAAGGAAAGCAACTACTTTATTTAAAAAATTCAAACAACAAATAAGTAGGTGTCTATAATTAAACTTTATTCACTCTCAGAATCATTATTTTCTGAATATGCATTAAGTGACATGAAAAAATTATGATATTTCTTAGAAATTAGATTATGATTTCATAAGCTGAAAAGATCATTCTTCTTATTTAGAGGTATGGTTGGTGTCGCAATATGAACAGGGGGTAAACATTGTACATTTACTGGTTTTGTTCTCAGTTTCTTTTTATTTACATTAATAATCTTATATTCTTAATCGGGATAGGATGTCTTATAAAAATCAACTATTCAATCTTATAAAAATGTTTATTGGTTCTACCTTTTTAACCAGTATAACTTTATTTTCATTTCAAGTAACTTTTTCTCAATTTTCATTTGTATTAAAATTTTTGCCCATCATTGAGTTTATTTTCTTCCAATCTATAAAATCCTCTGTGGACATTCAGTAACGGAGTAAGGATTGCCCTTTTTCTTGGCCGACTTTATAATGATAATAACTTCAGAGGGAACATGAATTGGCCCGCTTTTTAATATTCTACTTCTCCCTTTTTCTATGCATGAATACATAGAGTCACCCTCATTTTCAGTATGTCCAACAATTAAATATTCGTGAAGAATTTGTTAAACGTCCAAGTACTCCACTGAATACAAATACATAGTTGCTAAAAATCTGTTTTTGTTTTGGTCGCTATAAAACACGATTTTATACTTTTTTGTGTAATTAAAAACGAATGTTGATATTTCGTTTGCCCCCTTTTCGCTTCACCTTCATGCTACATGTAGCAGAAACCCTCTTTTGTATTAATATTAAAAATTGTAGAGTTAAGAACATATAACTTACTCTTGTAATAAAAAGAGGATACATTTTCATTTGGTAGGGGTATCACGGTTTGCAATATCGAATATTATCATCTGAGGCCAATTCCTTATCATTTTCATTTTCCAGGCGCAACAGTACCATTTCGTCATTGTGCTTTTCAATTTCTGCCCTTTTTCAATTTTTTCTTTTTCACTTATATTTTTGTACACTTCACATACTGAACACAAATCTTTCTTCCGCTTGAAAAATGCAAGATTAAACCTTGTGTTAAAAATTTCCTGATAAATGTGTTGTTTCACAAATGGCACATTCTCCTCTAAGCACTTCTCCTTATACATCCTATACATCATACTGATATTTAGTGATCCTTCTAGATACTCTTTTTTTGTAGTCGATCTGCAATAGTAAGGTTCTGTTCTTGGTAACTTATTATGATCACTTACGCCCTGAGTTATAGCGTCGCTTGTTTTATTATCCCTATTTGAATGTGTCCCCCTTTCTTCTTTAGTTAGAGAACCACACTCAGTTATTTTTTTTTTAGAACCGTATCTATGGCACATTTTGATATATTTAATGTTATTTTAAAAAACAGTTTGCATACGCAGATTTTCTGATCTCTGATATTAAGAAAAGAAATCACATGTGAATGTTTTTTTCTTGTACGTTGTATCATCTTTTGGCAGTATTTTTTCAATGCTTCGAGCCAAGTATTCTCTCTGAAGAGTTTTATTGGCTAGCTCATAATATTTATTGAAAATTTCTTTTCGGTAATCACAGGATATTTTTTGGAAACATTTAAATGAACAGTTTTCTCCACAACCGGACAGAATATATTTTGCTGCATGCTTTTTTCCTAATCTAGAGATATATTCTTCGCCGAGGTTAATCTTAAACTTTTTCTCATTTCGTTTCCATTTACTATCGTCTCTTAACCTTTTCCTGCTATTCGAAGATTCATTCTTTGGGGTATTTTCATTCTTTTTATCCGCTACATTTTAACTCAATTCGTTACCTTCTGGTAGCGTGGTTACGTCATTAATTTCTGTAATATTATCTTCTTCCTCATCAGGTACAGAATTTGGGTCTATTAAATCATCATCTTTTCAAAATTCGCTTGCACTCATATCATTTTAGATGTTGTATTTTTCACAGCAAGTATTTGAGATGTCTCATTCTCCAAAATCAATAAAATTAGACAAATAGTTTTTCAATTGTACTTTTTTAATATGTTATAATCTAAACTCACAACACATCAATTAATTATCTTCCACTGATCTTAGAAGACTAACAAGAATTGATTATTATCGTTCGTTGCGAGCGGCGCGCCAAATTTCTGGAGCAACAGTAAGTTATTTAGTTTTACAGCAACTAATTTGGTGAAACAGTAGTATATGTTATCTTAACCTAGTGTTGCGCTGACTGAAAATATACTTTAAAATGTGTGTAACATAAGGTTATGTATTTTATCGCGTTAGTGTGAATATTTACATCATGCCTTAGTGTTACACTCAATAAAGACACTCTTTTTGACCCATTTTATGTTAATAACCAAAAATCACTAGTTTTTTTTAGTAATTGTTAAGTAAGAAACTATTAATAAAAGACTGAATGAATATTTATAATTTATTGAGAAAGAATAAATATTTAGAATTAACTAAGTATAGGAATAAATTGTTAAATAACCGATATCTTAGTGTTAAGTGTAACATAATATTTTATTTTTCAGAGTCCAGTTAACTACCAGGATGAAAAAACTATATGTTGCATGTGTTGTGCCAGCGATCCTATCACCATGGATGTTTTTTTAGAAAAGGAAGCATTTGTAGTAGGCGAAGTAGCAAATATAAAAGTAGAAGTTACTAATATGTCTAATGAAAGTATTTCCGAACTTAATTTAACGCTGAAAATGGTAAGTTTTGGATGTAATATAGAAACTAGAAACCAAATATACAGAAAATATATTATTTATATAAATGCACACATACATATGTGAGCCCAGACGAATATGAATTTAACCAAAACCAAAATGCAACACAATTTATTTTTTTTTTTTTTTAATTATAATTTATGGAATTATTATGAGAATTAAACGGATAAGATTAAGCTTATTTGATACTATTTGGTTTTGCCAATTAATCAACAACATTTCATTCTTTTATCAACTATAATTATATAATAATTATAAAATAAACAAAAAGAAAAAGTAATGTGTGGCACAAATTAATTGAAGCATCACCCAATCAGTAATAAATATTTATATTAAAATGTATTTATCCAGTAAAATCTCTTGTATATTTTTTTCTGGAGATGATATATTATCAAATGTGCATTGAAGAAATGAGCCTTCTATATCGAAGATATAGATCTTGTTTGCTATTAATTGATTTAGAGATATGGCTTTGGAGTGATACAAGATTATCTCTTGTGGTAGCTTTGGTACCCAGATTGTTCATTTGATTTTCGTTTTTCGAAATACCATAAAAGACGTTTGCTGATCATTTTTCCATTTGCTTACACACGCTTTCTATTAGTGCCTGTGAGGGAGTGCTTGTAAATTGTGGTAAAGTAGTTAAAATAGGTAAAATACTAATTCGGCTTGAGTATTGCAATAACAATGTACTTGCTCCAGTGAGATGAAAATTAAAGTAGTCTCTAGATTATATTATATACATGGTGGTCCTTAAGTAATTGTACAAACAGAAACCGTAGAATCTGCACTTTAAAATATTACGATTTAAGCCAACTTGATTTAATAAAATGTTGTTATTAAGAAAGGTACATTAGAATCGAGAAAACATTAGAATTCAATATTGAAACTCATCACCTATTCGTTGACTTCAAGGCAGCATACGACAGTGTCAAGAGAACAGTGCTATACCAATCAATGCATGAATTTGGTATACCAGAGAAACTTATCCGACTAACGAGAATGACAATGTCTAACTTAGAAGCCACTGTTAGAATACAGGGAGAGAGTTCTACATCCTTTGAGATAAAGGATGGACTCAGACAAGGAGATGCTCTGGCTTGCCTCCTATTTAATATTGCCTTAGAAAAGGCAGTCCGAGATACACGAATTAGGGACGGCGGTACTATTTACAATAGATCGATACAGGTCTTAGCATATGCTGATGACATTGACATAATAGGGCGTAGCAAGCGAGATGTTGAGCAATATCTCCTAGAATTGGAAACAGCGGCGAAACAGGTCGGTCTAGTCATCAACGAAGACAAAACCAAGTACATGTTGGTTACAAAGGATCCGATAGCAAATGAGGAACGAGAAACAGTCTTTGGAAGTCATACCTTTGGACGTGTTGACAACTTCACATACCTTGGGTCGCTGTTGACTGCTACCAATAAAACAAGCGAAGAAATCAAAAGACGAATAAATCTTACAAATAGGGCATACTATGGACTCCAAAAGCATTTCCACTCAAGAAACATTCAAAGAAGAACTAAAATTATTATATACAAAACATTGCTGAGGCCGGTCCTCACATATGGAGCAGAAACATGGACACTAACGCAGAAAGATGAAAGACTTTTGGGAATATTTGAGCGTAAAATACTCCGCAAAATATTTGGAGCTGCAAACGACCAAGGGCAGTGGCGCAGAAGATATAATTTTGAATTGTATCAGCTCTTTGATGAGCCAGATGTCATAACGTTCATTAAAACACAGCGACTTAGATGGGCTGGACACATAATACGAATGCCAGAAAATACCATTGCTAAAAAGCTAACCACAGGAACACCTGTAGGAAAAAGAAGCAAAGGCCGACCGCGAATTAGGTGGTTAGATGGAGTAGAAACCGACTTACGAATATTAAAAATCAGAAGATGGCAACATGTTGCCAAAAACCGAACAGAATGGCGACGAATCTTAGAGCAGGCCAAGATCCACAGAGGATTGTCGAGCCAAAGATGATGATTAAGAAAGGTACAGGGTGGTAAAGTGCAAATTTAAAATTTTATTTTTCGCTATAACTTCTATGTCTGTAAACATTTATGTATAAAAATTTACAATTGGGTGCTTTTAAATATGAGAAATTATAATTTGATGCACATTTTGATATAGCTGATAGAGGGCGCCACATTTGCCACTTATGTGGCATAAATTTGCACTTAACTTTTTTGCTCTTTAAGTTACCTGTATTGTGTATTTGTGACAAAAAATATTAAAGATACATTATTTTAACAAAAAAAAGTATATACCTGTTTTAACCAAAGTATACCTGTTAATAACTTCAAAACTCAACAGTTTTCGAGATAATCGCATTTTACAAATCAGCTGCATAATTCTGATTTAAGGAAATTACTCCTGGCAACGAAGAAAAAATAGACAAAAGCATTAATACTTCCTAAATTTTTGTATAAAATACCTTTAACTAAAGTTAATAGTTAACAAAATATTTAATAAAATAAATATATCAGCAGAATTATTAATAATAAGATTTGACAAAATATTTTAATGTAGTATTATTATTTTTAGACCATAGAATCAAAAACTACCAGTCCAAGAACCCATCACAAATATGACAATGAACTGATAGCTCTTACATCAGCTACAGGTGTAGGAGCCCATGGTCAAAGAACATATACGTTTGATTTCCAAATACCACATAATGCCATGATTCCAAACTTCGCCGGAAGTTATCTTTTTAAACAGTGGTGTGTACTAAACGTAAGACATTCCTTATAAAAGTAATTTTTTAGTTTTTTAAATGTGTGATTTTTTAGGTTGAGGCAGTAATACCAGGATGTCACTCTAATTTGGATATTTCTACCGGTGTAAAATTAGGTCATATTCCACTTATTGGAAATCAGTTTCCACCTTCCCAAGTGAATATGATACCAGTGCATGAAGCACCAGGAGGTAATTATAAATTGCATGTATATTTTAAGGTTTTTAAATGTTTTTCATTCACGGTAGATATTTAGTAGAATTAAGCACTATACAAAAATACATCGCATTTCAGTTAAAAGCAAAAATATATGACAAAATAAAATACATATCACAAAAAGTATCCTATAATTGGATTTTGTTCAAAAAATTTTATTATTTTCTCCCAAAAGTTTATGAAAATATTAGGTAAGAAAAAAAATCTTTAACAGCAATTTATTTGTGTAAAATCGTAGAATTAAATGCAAAAATGCTAAAACTAACAATAATTCAACGAAAATAGTATTGTCATCTTTGACTCTAAGAACATCTAGCAATGCCCTTTTAAGTCTTACATTTCTTCCTTGTGTAGATACTCAAGATCTAATTGTTCCATTCTGCCCTTAATACATTTTATTACATTGTTAGTCTGGCAGCGGCACAATATCTTGCTCAGGAGCCCTCCTAATATACCGATCACTGTCGGAGATCCCCTACAAAACACTGTTAACTTTTTATAACATTCAAAGCAGATGCCTTCTCATAACATAATTGAACTAGCTTCAAAATTTCTGACTATCTTAAATTATACTGAACTACGATATAGAAGTATATAGAAGAAGAAGATGTAGACATTGTTCTGAAGTGGGATTATCCGATGAAGAATCCGTAACAGCTTCACTTTATAACTATTATGTAGCAAAAGATAAAACTACCCAATGGTACAAAATAAAAACGACAACTTCATCTAAGACAAAAAAAAAATACATTTTAAAAGAGCAGCCTGTAAACCAGACTGTAAGTATATATGCAGAAATAAGATTATGGCGTATTTAAGGTTGTTGATTTTGATTGGCATACAAAAATCGAATTTTGCAAATGTCAGAGAAATTTTGGCAAGCGACGGAACAGGAATTGAGATAACAAAGGCTGTTATGAGTTACAAAGGATTTTTGTCTATAACAACTTGCTTGAGATTTGATGATCGCACAACCAGATTAAAGCGCCGTTAAATTGACAAATTGGTTGCAATATTCAAACATCCTTCAAACGTTGCTGTTGGGTGCAGTACGTTCCAATCAAACCAGCAAAATACGGCATCAAAAAGTATGCTTTATATGATGCAAAGACATGGTATACTTCAAATTTAAAAATATATTGCGGCAAACAGTCCAATGGTCCGTACATTACATCCAACCCACCAACTGACATTGTAAAGAGACTTGATTCTTCGATAGAGAATACCAATCGAAATTTAACCACCGACAACTACTATACTAGTGCTCCACTTGCTTATTATTGACTGCAAACAAATCACTTTAGTTGAAATTAAAAAAAAATAAGGCAGAATTTTTACCTAACAAGGAAAAAGGTACTAAAAAATGTCTTTGAATTCCAAAAAAAAAACATGATGAATTGACAAATTGGTTGCAATATTCAAACATCCTTCAAACGTTGCTGTTGGGTGCAGTACGTTTCAATCAAACCAGCAAAATACGGCATCAAAAAGTATGCTTTATATGATGCAAAGACATGGTATACTTCAAATTTAAAAATATATTGCGGCAAACAGTCCAATGGTCCGTACATTACATCCAACTCACCAACTGACATTGTAAAGAGACTTGATTCTTCGATAGAGAATACCAATCGAAATTTAACCACCGACAACTACTATACTAGTGCTCCACTTGCTTATTATTGACTGCAAAAAAATCACTTTAGTTAAAATTAAAAAAAAATAAGGCAGAAATTCCTGCATTTTTACCTAACAAGGAAAAAGGTACTAAAAAATGTCTTTGAATTCCAAAAAAAAAACATGATGCTCGTGTCTTTTGATACTGGTTTTAACTTTACACGATAATGACGAAATTCAGCCAGTCAAAAACCAGTAACTATGGATTGTATGGGAACTAAAGGGGCTGTTGATACGGTGGACAAAATGTGTGCAACATATTCAGCTTCTCTCATCTCTAGGAGATGGCCTTGTCTTATATTTTACACTTTATTGAATATAAGTGGAAGAAATACCCAAGTTTTATACAGATTTAACCTCAGATCTGTAAAAATCAGATATAGACAAACTGCAAATGAATACGAGGAAACAGTTCGTCTTCCAAAACGTGGAGTTTGTTGTTCAAAATGCGTTAAATGCAATTCTTTTTTTGCAAAAAACATTCACTTACTATAGTTATGTGTAACTTTTGTAATACAAACAGTCAGGATGATAGTTTTGAACTGTACATTGATTTATTTGTTTACCTAGGCTAGAAAGTAAATGTGTAATTGTCGTTTTATTTTTTTAAATTTGCAAATAAATGTATTTATTCGTTATTATTTGTCATAAATTTATATCCACTAGGAAACTAAGTTCCTGTAGCTGGCTGTATACCACATATCACAAAAAATTTTATTTTAAATCCTTTATAAAAGGTATATAATAAAGGTATTATATACCTTTTATAAAGGATTTGAAATAAAAATGTTTGTGATAAATTTATAGGTTTTATGATTTACATTCAAGAAATATGAGATAACTCACATTTATCTAAAATACATAAAAACTATGTCACGAGCGCTTTGGTGTAAAATATATGGGCGCAAGCGCTGAAATGGTAAATTAAAATGTATTTAGCCAATCCCAAAATTAAATCTGCACTTATCTGTAAAAATATTAAGCCAATCACTAATATCTCAATTAACATTAAATCTTACATACACCACATGGTGAGCTCTGGGAAACAGTTGGGCACTAACGTGCATTCTGGTTCTGATTTAATTTTTGTTTTAATCGGGTTTTAACGGAATTGGCACACATTCGAACATAATGGACAGAGAGATCATTTTACAATTATTTGGATGTAAATAATGGTCGTCTGCGAAGTTGGATATGGTATTTAGAAACTGTCCTATTTTTACTATTCTTAAAACTGCTATTTAAACTAAGTTTATCTAAACTTTTTTAAAACGCTGGATTGATTGATTCTCATAAATTGCAACTTACTGCTTGTACCATCCGTTTACAATTAAGACTACAATTTGGACTACCTGTTCTAATGTTATAGTACTCATTTTTTAGTCAAAATACTTTAAAATGGAAAGGTTTAAAAAAATATGTGATACTTTTTGTAGTGTATTTGATAATAGTTTTTCTAGAACACTTTCTACAGATCATTTTTACTTTAAGGAGCATTCCCGTCTCGTACAATGTATGATGATCCATCGTCTAATCCTCCTCCCTACCCTCCAGAAGGCGAGAAAGCTCCACCATATCCAACAGGCCCTGCTTCAGGTTTTCCTGTTCCCAACGGGGCTGGTTTTAGTGGAGCTCCCTATCCAGAGAAAGGAATGCCAATGCCTATGCCACCAGGAGGAGCTTCCTCTAGTGGCGCAAGTGCTCCAAGAGAAGACGGTACTCCATCTGCCCCTTCAAAAGCACAATTGGCAGAGAAAGATAGTTTTGAAATGATAGATGGTTGGTATTTTGCAATCAATGTTTTTCGATATTTAAGTTGATATTTTTTAGATGGTGCATCAGAACCACCTCCGCCATCTTATCAAGATAGTATGAAAGGAGATTTTTCTTCAAATCCAACTGCTCCATCAGCACCGCCAAAGTAAATATGATTCGATACTAAAAAAGTGTTAAAAGTGGTTTAAAACTCTGCCCGTCAACTACGACAGCTCGAATCTACAAATAATAGTAAAATGCCTAATGCGACCACCATGCCAAAATCTTAAATCAATATTTGACCCTCTAGCTCTTGTATGTGTTAACTTTTTTGTCTTTTGAATATTTATTTATAGTACGGTCTCATTTGCACCTGTTTTTAATTGTGAATATATTTCTGCCGCCTATTCCGTTTTGCAGGCAATGCTGATGTCATTGGCATAGGCGGCAATCTGTATTGATTTATATTAGGAGATTATCTATATATAACAATATATATTAGGAGATTAGCTCTTCCTACATTCAACTGCCTTTTCACATATTCAACAGACAGGTTAAATAGGTGCCAAACCGTTTCCTTGCTTTAATCCTATGACTATTGAACTATTATTAGATTAAGAAATAATAAAAAGTTCTATTTGTCTATAGTTTATACTAAAAAAAGGTCATTATTAAAAGACAAAAGGTATTGTAGTATGTCATGAAATTTTAATTGACTAAATATTGTAAATTGTGTCCCTAAGTATATGTTTGATTGCTTGAGTTTTAAAATATTTTTTTTAATCTGTAAATAACTTTAAATTTTAAAGAGATATTTCCAAACCGAATGTGTAACAATATATATCTCAGGGGATACTATAAAAATATAAGGTACTCATATAAATGTAAATTATTATCGACTATTATATTGAATATTATGAATATTATATATTATTAAAGTGAATACTATAAATTATTTTAACGATGTTACAAAATACAAAATCTATTTTAAGTTTAAAAATTGTTGATGGTCTAAAATAGCTCTTATAGTTTGCACGAATTTTCTAGAAGATTACTAATTGAATTTGTAATTTCTTGGTATTTTAATGGCTTTTTCCATATAGCTGTCAAACAAACGTAAAGCTAAAGGGAAATAATTTTTTATGTTTCGTTCTAGAAACACAGTATTTCCCTAATTAAGTACTTTCCCTATTTTTAATGTACAAAACAAATAATCTTAATTGTCATGAGTGCGCATGATCAAATTGTTTGTATCAGCAGTCCGGTAATGGCATTTGATGTTAGGTTGCGAAATTAATAGTTCTACGGTGGTTCTACACAGTTTACAAATTGTATGTATTTAGTTTAATCTAAGCTTTAATGACATTTAAGATATACGCAATTTCATAACTCATCAAATCGCCTAAGCAGTAATTAAATACAAACAAGTCGATCGTTGAAGATTGCAGATTTGACTTCGACATTTGGACAGCCATTGTGGAAGGAAGAAAATTCTTTACATTCAAATATCTCTTTGTGTTATATATATATATATATATATATATATATATATATATATATATATATATATCCGGCTTTGTGTTATACATTAGTTATTAACCTTGACTGTAATCTTGAATTGCACCAACAAGTTTGTGGAGCTATCCTATTAATCTTGGCTGCACGTGAGCTGCATTAAGTTGATGCTGTTGCTGTGCAGACAAGTCTATACATCATCCAACTTTGTGTACAGGAAAAGGGTCTTCTGGCGTACTAAGAATGCAAATTCGTCTAAATAGGGCTTTTCATCAGCCGCATATTTTTCGTACAGCTAGATTTGACAACGACGTATAATATATATTATACTTCATACCATCCTTCATACGTACTGGTTCGTAAAAAAACGGGTTTGGCAGTCCAGTGGGATTACCGGTAGAAGTTATACTTGTATACACGCGTTCGCCATTACAAATTTATATGGTAGTCAACAGAATTAGGTATATAAGTATATGATGCATCGTTTTCTGTATATAAACAACATTTGACTTGTAATAGGAGTATGGTAAATGAAGAATTGAATCAATATTTTGAAGAAAATGTATATTTTTATTTTCATATATTATGCAAAAAAGAAAAGAGTTGAATGCAAAAAAAAATTTTTACACATACTCTGCAGTAAAATTCCATTGCATTGTTTATTTTGTTATTAATATAAAAATACAATACAAAACACTGCAACATAGTCCAATATAATAATACAGTACAAATTAAAATGCAATATTTATAAGTATTTAAAAATGACAATATACATAACCTACTTACGCATATATTTAATTTACCATGATAATAATATTAATATAAAATATATAAAATAATAATATTAAACATATTTACAAAAGGAAAATTTTTATTCTCGAGAGAAAATATATCTTCTGTCTCTCTGTCTTAACTATATCTTACATATGTAATGATTTTGCCGATTCACTCCTGTACAAATTTCCAACGTCGAACGTGCGTATTAGTGATGTAACGAATATTCGCATATTTTTGCATATTCGCATTCGCGAAATTTGTGCGGATATGTTGGAAATATGAATATAACAAAAAAACATGAAGATGTTAATAAAATTAAAATCCATTCACTTCTCAGTTTTTTTATTAAGAAAACTCACTTTAATTTACAAGCTTAGAAAACAAAAAATAAATCGTGCAATGTAAACAAACAAAGCTGTTCAACCTAATAGCACATTCTTGGATAATCATAAGAGGCTTTTGATTAAGCCATTTTTGTATATTGGTCAGCTCATCTTGGGCAGCAGTCGAATGATGAAAATGAGTTGCCATCTTTTTGCATTTTCGTATGGAAGCCACGACAGATTCTTGAGCCTTCATCCTTGCTTTTAACAAGTTTTGAATCTTGTGAGGGTCACTGTGAAGATGTTCAACATTTAATAAGTTAACACCTTCATATTAGCGCCTGCATCGTGAACTACACATTTCACTTTTTTTTTGAGTATTTCCCAAAACGACAAGATTTTCTGCACAATTGCTGAATTATTAAATTTATTTGAACTTATCTAACTACACACCTTGCGCAAATAAGACAGCCGGGCAGTGCCGAATACAATTAAAATTGTCAAATTAAAAAAAACTGACTATATTCGCATTTGCGAATTTCGGTGGCATATATTCGCATTCGAGAATATTCAAAACATGATATTTGTTACATCACTAGCGCATATAGAAGTATAACTTCAAAAATCCGAACATAATAATTAAAAAAATATATTCCCTCATTGGGATCGAACCCTCGACTTCTGGTTCTAAATACCACGCTTCAACTCATTCGACCAATAAAATTAAATAATAAGGTGGCTAAACAATGTCATTAACCCTTCGGTGCACGGGTGATACTTTGATACACGTAAGAACGGGTTGGGTCTGAGAAACCCAAAAATTAAACTAAAAATTTTTTATGTTTAATTTTGTAACAACAGGTTTGCATTGCATATATTAAAACTACTACTAAAGGCAACTTACATACATTAAATGAAAATGAACTTCTATTATAATACTAAAACTAAAAATATAAAAGGAATTACGTACTACAATATGGCCGATATTTAAAAAACACCTTGTATATAACTTATTCAGTGATTTTATCAATGCATATGCGACAAACAGGCACGGTACGTTCCAAGCAAATAATTTTTTTACAATAGTGACACATGTACTTATTGAGTTTTACGATCTCTACAATAAGCACAACGCTCCATTTTATTTTGCAATTTCGCAGGTGCTTGTACTGGTCCAACACCACTGAGTTTAGCAGCAAGCTCTCTTATATATCGTGCCAAATGAGGAGATTGAGTTCTGTCTTTTATATTGTACATTACTAACTAAAAACCTAGTTTAAAAAAAATCTTCTTTTGCTTGTTTATAGATTCAGTTTGTTAGTTTTCTGTATCACAAATGCATTTATTGCAGCAACATCAAGCAATTCATAAAAGATGACCATTGGCCAACTTTCTATGTTTCTTGCGACAGTATAGGAACTTCAAGTTGATCAACCGTGTCCACACCATCTTTCGTAGAGTTATAGAACGTTATTACTTTAGGTTTACTTTCGTCACCCGTTGTCGGATCGATTCGGTCATCATGGTTGACAAAAGAAAAACATGTTTTTTTTTTGGTTTTGGTATACAGGACAATATTGTCATATTCTTGGTAAATCCAAACATAATTGATTTTGGCGGTCTATTGATCAATAAAAATTCGGTTGGGATATGCCTTTTGTAATTGTTAGACATTTGTATGATTTGTTGTATGATTTGTAAGTAAGTTTTGTGCGACTTTAATTGATGTAAACCAATTGTCTATTGTGACATTCCGGTTGTATTTGGAGATTAATTTGCAAAGCCGCTCAACCACATAGTAGGCTGCAGAACTGATAGAATATGGACCTGGTGGTTGTGTACCGGCATAGATTTCTAATTGATAAGTATAGAAAGTAAGAGAATCCACCAAAGAATATACCCTCAGACCGTATCGGTCCGGTTTGTTAAATGTTCTTAAACATTTTTAACTACATCCTCGAATACGACTCTAACTGCTGCAAGTTTGTCTATTTTTTATAATTTTATCATTAAAAAACAGTTTCCAGCATTTCTTTTCAGTTGTACAACTTTTCGCTTCACGAATTTGCTCCAGGAAGTTTTGTGATGATATTTTCTTGTCTAGTTCTAACATTTTGTGATCCGCATGTCTTATTCCATTTCATTCCATCTTTGATATTGTAGTAAAGATGTTGGTTTAACCCACCTTGTAAAATAAATTCTTGTAAGTTTAGTTCGGTGTCTGATAAATTGAATTCAGACTCTGAGATATGATTATCATCTTCATTTTCTAATTTTCCAACAATAGTCTCATCGGATTCTGAATCTTCATAATTTTCTTCATCGTCGGTTGCAATTTCCTCGTAGGGACAGACATTGCACACGTTTTACGTCTTCCTCGTAAGAATACATTGTTTTGATAAGCTCTAAAAACAATGCACTTCAAATTTTGTTTTGTACTTTCATAAAAAAAATACTTACATTAAGGAACGGGTTGGGTCTGAGAGAACGAAAACAGATATAACATCGACACTATCGCTTCAATACGCATTAATAACTAAGGGATTATAGCTGGTCATGTAGTCATGCCGTCGAAAGGTACCTAGACCGCCAGGACCGTACTTAGACTCGATGACCGAATAGAGATATTAGAAAAACTGAATGGCCCGATAGACCCAACCAGTGCACGGCAGGGTTAATTGACAAGAACATTATTTGAAATCAGTTTTTTGGTTGTATTTTGTGTTTGTGTTTATTTATTTATTGTATTCCCAAAATGGAAAGAATATTACGAATTATAGAAGTTCCAGGAAGAATTAAAAAAAGGAAGTTTATTTAGAACCAATGAGGCTATTTAATATGAGACGATCTTTTATGGAATGTATTGACAAATGAATTAAAGAAAATGGTGGACATATCGAACAGTTACTTTGACAAAACTACTATTTGTTAATTTGGTTTATAAATAAAATATTTTGATTATGACTTTAATTTAATACAAAACGTAAAATGTTTTATGTAAAATCCATTTATTCTGTTATTTTGTCAAATCCTACTATTAACTATCCTGCTGATATATTTGTTTTATTTTATATTTCCTTAACTATTAACTTTATTAAAGGTATTTGTACCAAAATTTAGAAGAATTGATGGTTTTGTCTAATTTTCTTTTGTTGCCTGGAGTAATTACGTTAAATCAGAATTATGTAGTTGATTTGTAAAATGCGATTATCTCGAAAACTGTTGAGTTTGGAAGTTATTAACAAGTATATCTTTTTTTGGTTACACCGGTAACTTAAAGAGCAAAAAAGTTAAGTGCAAATGTATGCCACATATGTGGCGCCCTGTATCAGCTACATTAAAGCATGTATCAAATTATAATTCCCGATGTTCAATAATACCCAGTTATGAATTTTTATACATAAATGTTCACAAACATGAAAGATATAGCAAAATTTAAAATTTTAAATTTCTACTTTAACAGTGTATCTTTCTTAATATCAACATTTTATTAAAGCAATTTGGCTTAAATCATAATATTTTTAAAGTATAGAATCTACGGTTTCTTTTTGTACAATTACTTAATTATACCACCCTATAGAAATATTGGAATGGCCTCCATGATCTCCAGATATAAATTTTATCTAAATTTTTTATTCCTTTTAAAAAAAAATACAACAAAGATCGCCTCACGCTAGAAAAAAACTTATAGGGAACGTATAATATATATGACAGAACGACAATGGCATACGTGGTACGTTTGTATACATTTATCATTTGGGGACCGTGACCACTTGTGTAATTGCTTTTAGTAGTTCTAGACGAGGATATACTGATCGTTGAATAAGCATGTACTTCGTTATAACAACTGTATAACAAATATACAAATATTCTAACTACGTTAGGGAGGGTGAGCACGTAATTTGGCATGTACTATAAACCTCACTTTAATGAAATAACAATTGTTAGGAAATCGTTTGCCAAATTGTATACACTTCCATTATAATTAATTCTACGGGGTTATTAGGCAATTCGTACAACCTACTACCTCATAAGTAAAGTTATAACTCGAGATTTAACATTTTTCTTAGGTTTGAACAAATGTTATGAACTTTGTAAACAGACTACGAAAGTTATAGAGAATGAGACATTGATACGTATGAATGTAATAGTTAAAATATCCATTCATTTATGTTTCCTATAAGAGAAGATATTTTGTAAAATGACAACATTTGTTCAAAGCAGTAACGATACTTATCTTTTCAGGATAATAATTAATCGTAAATACTTATTATTTTTATTAATTTATAATTAAACTTACAATTTTTAGTATCATAGTTATTTAACTTAAGCCTCAATTTGATTAGAATGTTTACTTCAAGATCAACAAAATACTCAGTGATAAAATAATATTCCCAACAACGAAAACTAATTATGCATTATTATATTAAAATTAGATCAAATATATAACTAATCAAATAATATCTAGGAGATCCATACAGAAATGTGATATTTAAATACTCTTTTCCATGTTTTGTGTTACGTTATGTGTGAATGGGCTAGTGTTGTAAAAACAACATTTTATATTAATTTTAGTATAATTTTTAGTTCTCACAAATATTAGTTTGGATTTTATGCTACAGACTGTACTTTTGACTGCAGAATATTTGTGTCATAAATAGCTTATAAGGGTTGTTTAAAGTGGTAAAACCGACCTTGTCGGAAATTTTAGGTAAAGATTCAATTCAAAATCTCTCGCAGATGTGACCAGAGTCTCAAGCTAGTCAGTACCAGCCGGTACCTAGCGACTAAGCTCTCTCTTCGCCGCCAAAATTCAGTGAAATGTGTATTTGTTTTTCTCGATAATTTCGCGCGCCCTTAAAACGCCGATATAATAATGGACAATGTTTTAAAGCGAACTCTTTCATTAGTATTAGTGCTTGTGTAAATATTCTCTTGTTATTAAATGTGTAGATTCAATTAATTACGCTTATTTTTCTCTAAGTACAACCCCTATTAAATCAAACACATAAAGAACCAGCGCCGTGAAGTTCTGCTTGCATATATCGAAGGAAACACTCTTGTACAGTCCATGGTCCTAAAATATTTGGAACTGTACACGCACGGGGAAAGGAATTTAATAAGCTTTCCCCACAACAATTGGTGGAAATCGGAGAAAACTCCATCATTGTTTGTGGTCCTTACTCGACGGATTTGTGTTTGATGTTGGCATTTGTACTAACTAGTTTCGGATATTTAGATGAATGTATTTAAAAGACTCTCGAAAAGACTAAGGTGTCGCGATAAACTCTTAAACAAAAGGACAGTAGTGAAGTTTATATAGTGTTTGTGCCTGTTCCTGCAAACCACTGGACAAATTGGGTGAGATTTTTCCATATTATAACTTCGCTTATGCACAGGGTAAATCGCTTTTCAAAAAGACTATCTCTTTAAAAATTTATCTGTAGACATTTGTAGACATTTACCGGGTGTGCAAAAAATTTAATTGCAAAAATAAACTCTCATGTGTGATTTAAGACTTTTACCGCGTTTTAATAAACTATAAACTTTCTCGCCGTGTTCTATATGTTATTATATGATATAAATATCGACTCTATTCTCGTCGTGTGCTATATGTGTTCATACATAATATAAACATTATTTACTCTATTCTCGTTGTGTGCTATACATGTTATTATATACGATAAACATTACTCACTCTATTCTCGCTGTGTGATACACGCATTATTATATAATAGAAACAATAATTTCTCTAAAGAACTCGGTGTTTGCACGACCTTAGGCAGTTATTTTTGGAGTAGCACTTTTTGTTGAAAGTCGAAATGGAAGATCTCAAGAAGAAGAGGAAGCCGCTGAAGGCCAAGATTACTAGAATAGTAAACTGGCTACTAGAAAACGCAGATACAGAAACTGACGGTCTCCAGTTTCAACTCAGACACACCGAATTGAAATCATGTTATCTGAAGTATGAAGAAGTGATGGATCAGATTGAAGAAATCGATGAAACCGATTCTGAAACAGAAGACAGAGCACTCATGGAGAAAAAATACTTTTCTACACTAGCTGGACTGCAGCATAAGATGGAAGCATTAAAGTTACCCTCCCACTCGCTCAGCTCAAACGATACTCCGTCAACTGTAGCCACTGCTAAGGTTAGGTTGCCGGAAATTACAATGCAGGTATTCTCTGGAAACTTCGCCGAATGGAACGCGTTTTATCAGCTATTTGAAACGCTGATAATCAATAATGTGGAGCTGAACAATGTGCAAAAATTTATATATCTTAAATCCTTCTTAAAACATGAACCTTTACACTTAATTGAAAACATTGAAGTTGTAGAAGAAAATTTCCAGATCGCTTTGGACACGCTCAAGGATCGATACGAAAATAAATCGCGTGTAATTAGTTTACATATTCAAAAATTGTTAAAGGCTCCATCTTTAGCTAAAAGTAACTCAAAATCATTACGAGAATTTTTAACTCTTTGCAAACAAACGTTACTCGCACTCAAGAATATGTCAGTACCAATCGAACATTGGGATTTATTGTTAATCGAAATATTTTTACAAAAATTAGATTTCGCTACTCACCAGTCATTTGAATATGAAATAGGTTCAAAGGCTTTACCTACTCTTTCACAGTTTTTTTGTTTTCTTGAAAAAAAGTGTGATATCCAAGAAAAATTAAACGTTTCTGATAATGATAGAAAATTTACTAAGCCTCAGTTAAAAACATCTTTGTTTTCATCAGTTAACTTACAAACAAACTCTTTTTCAGATACTAGTTGTATATGTTGCAAAAGTAATTCGCATAAAATTTATCAATGTAATGGTTTTAAATGTCTCTCTTTACAGGAAAGATTTAATTTTGTAAAAGGTAAGAAACTTTGTTGGAATTGTTTGGGTAATAAACATTTTTCTCAAGATTGCAACTCTGCACGCTCATGCAGTATATGTAAGAAAAGACATCACTCGCTCTTGCATAGTACCCCTGAAAATGTCTCTTCCTCTAGGAACACGAATAGGCAATCTTTCCCGATTGATCGCAATGCTCAAGCTCCCAAACATTCTCAAGGTTTTTCCAGTCGTGTCGCTCACATATCTACTCAGCCTTATAGTGCTCATACCCAAAATGAAGCTTCTACCAGTTCGTTCAGACCTCCTTTAGAAGTACAAAATACTGCAGATTCTCACACAGCCACTTCTCTCTCTGCTTTATCAGTTAAAACTGATGTATTGTTGGCTACCGCTTTAGTGACAGTGTATTCTAAAGATGGCAGACCTATGCATGCCAGAGCGCTCCTAGATAATGGGAGTCAGCATTCATTTATTTCTCGTGATTTGGTTGAGAAGTTAAACCTCACCCCTTATTTTAAACAATTACAGATATCAACCATATCCGAAAACACCTCATTGTCAAATCAAATGATTAACATAGAATTTTTTCCCTATAATGTGAAGGATAGAAGTTTCAAAACCTCTTTTGCTGTACTTGATAGTATAACTTGCAGACTTCCTAAAGCTACCCTAAATAGAAGCAAAATAAATGTTCCCCCTAATCTCACTCTCGCAGATCCCTCGTACTCTGTTCCGGTAAAATTGATTTGCTTCTAGCTGGTGACATCTACAGCGAATTATTGACTGATGGATTCATACGTTTAGGAAAGAATCTTCCCATTCTTCAGAATACCCACTTGGGTTATGTTATTTTTGGTACTCTTCCCCCTCATGCCTTTCATCGTAGTTCAAATTTGGCTATTTCTCAGTCAAATGTTTCTCTCCTTGTTCAGTCCGAATCCGAAGAGAATAATTTAGATAAATTAATTCAACAATTCTTCGAGATTGAAGAAGTTCCGCACGTTAGTAAATTAACCCCCGATGAGAAATTGGCTGAACAAATATTTAATAAAACCACTCGTATTTTACCTTCGGGTCGTTTTCAAGTAAATCTTCCACTTGTCTCCGAAAATGCGCATAAAAGATTAGGCGAATCTTTTAAAACAGCTCTAAAGAGATTTATTAATTTAGAAAATAGGCTCTTAAAAAATGAAAATACATACGCTCAATATAAGTCTTTCATTAGTGAATATCTTCTTCTCGAACATGCTAGAATAGTCCCTCTCTCTCTTACTAATGGAAACTTAGAAAATAAATATTTTCTCCCGCATCACTGTGTATTGAAGGAAGAATCCTTAACAACCAAACTTAGGGTTGTTTTTGATGGTTCGATGAAAAGTTCTAGTGGTTATTCGCTAAATGATATCCTCCTCAAAGGTCCTACTCTTCAACCGGAACTTTTTGACATTTTGCTACGCTTTCGATTATATTCCTTTGTTTTCACAACGGATATACAAAAGATGTACAGACAGGTTAAAATCAATCCTGATCAAACCTTTCTATTAAACATACTTTGGCGTGACTCCCCGGAAAAAGATATTGAGTGCCTGGAACTGCAAACAGTTACATATGGAACTAAAAGCGCCAGTTTTCAGAGTACTCGCTGTTTAATGGAACTGGCAAATACTCATCAAACTGAGTATCCCCTGGCCAGTGACGCTCTTAAAAATAGTTGCTATATCGATGACATTCTCTATGGTGCTAATGATGAGCAAACTCTTCTCAAAGCTCATAAGGAAATAACTAGTTTGCTTGGAACAGCATGTATCTCTCTACATAAATGGTGTTCTAACTCGGACTTGTTTCTAAAAAATATTTCTTCTCTCTCTTCGAACTCTTCTTATGTCATAGCTCCAGATAATTGCTCTAATAAGGTTTTAGGTTTATGCTGGAATCCTGTTCTTGACACGTTTTCAATCTCTCTTCCAGATTTCACCCTAAAGAACTCATATACCAAAAGAGAAGTACTGTCAATGATTGCCCAAATATTTGATCCTCAAGGTCTTATTAATCCCGTTACAGTTGTCGCTAAACTTATAATGCAAAAAATCTGGATATCCAAAATCAGTTGGAACGATACCATTGACGCAGATACGTTACATGAATGGCTAAGTTTTATTAGCAGTCTCTCTCATTTTAAGGACTTAAGTATACCAAGATGTCTCTTTTTGAGTCAAGAAATCACTGGTGTCGAGGTTCACTCATTCTCAGATGCAAGTTTAAAGGCTTATGGAGCTTGTATCTACTTACGTGTGACCTATAAATCAGAACAGGTGTCTTGTTCCCTTCTAGCATCTAAGAGTCGCGTTGCTCCGCTAAAACCCTTGACCCTTCCAAGATTGGAACTCATGGGTGCGCTATTGTGTAGTAAACTCACAGCAAGGATTGCTAACATCGTTAAAAAAAATTATCTCGATTAGACTCTATAAATATGTGGTCGGATTCAGAAATTGTTCTCGCTTGGCTTCGTTCACATCCTTCTCGTTGGACCCAATTTGTAGCAAATAGGGTCGCACAAATTTTAGATAATTCCCCTGATGCTCACTGGAGGCACGTACGATCCAAAGAGAATCCTGCCGACATACTCTCCCGAGGAATGTTACCCTCTGAGATATTAAACTCTTCCTTGTGGTTTCATGGTCCTCCATTTTTAAATCAACTGCGTTTGGATTTATTAAAATACCACCCAAAGGGTTATACCTCCAAGTTGCCTGAAGAAAGGAAAGTCATTCTTCATTCTCGAAATGATACAATAGATTTTTTCACCTCCCTTTCTGATAGGTTCTCTAATTTTTCAAAGTTTGTAAGAACTTTAGCCTATATGTTTAGATTTGTTAATAATGCTAAACCGCTTTCTCGCAAGTTAACGGATACCCTTGAAGTCACCGAACTTCAAAACGCTGAACTTAAGATTATTAAAATGCTCCAGTATTCCAACTTCTCGAGTGAGATTTGTGAGCTTAAGAAAGGTAAAACTCTAACTAATAAGTGTTTGTTACCCCTAAACCCCTTTTTGGATGAGAATGAAATGCTCCGGGTAGGAGGTCGCCTTGGAAACTCAGACGTTACCTTTGATCAAAGATACCCCCTTCTCCTTCCCTCAAAAAATCGTATAGTTCGTCTCATTCTTCACAGAGAACATGTCAGACTTTGTCACTCAGGGCCTCAAAATACTCTGTCCCAAATTCGTCTCAAATATTGGCCTTTAAATGGACTACGAGAAGTCAAAAAGGTCATTCACCAATGTATGGTTTGTTTTAAGTTTCGTGCCAAACCCGCTACCCAGATTATGGCAGATTTGCCAAAGGAACGTTTAAATTCCTCTCGAGCATTCACTCATGTTGGATTAGATTTTGGCGGTCCCTTTCAGATAAAGGCTTCCAAACTTCGCAAGGCTCCTTTAATAAAATCGTATATTGCTCTTTTCGTTTGCTTGTCGACCCGAGCTGTTCATATTGAAGTCGTCTCTGGCCTCTCTACAGAGACGTTTATTCTCGCTCTAAAACGCTTTATTAGTCGTAGAGGCCTCCCTCAGACAATATTCAGTGACAACGCTACGAACTTTCTTGGTGCTCGTAACCAGCTGTTTGAGCTCTATAAGTTTTTAAAGGAAAAGGAAAGCTCCCGTTCTATTCAAGAATTTTTGGCCTCGTCCCATATTCGCTGGAAAACTATAGTTCCTCGAGCCCCTCATCATGGTGGTATTTGGGAAAGTGCTATTAAAAGCGCAAAGCATCATATGCGTAGACTCCTGGGTAATCTTAAGCTTACTTTCGAAGAATTCACCACAGTCCTCGTTCAAATTGAAGCTGTGCTCAATTCCCGGCCTCTTTGCTCCCTTTCAAATGACCCCTCTGATTTTACTTATCTTACTCCTGGACACTTCTTGATTGGACAATCGCTCACCTCATTCCCTGAAAAAGAAGTGATCCACATTCCCGAAAACAGACTAAATCTATGGCAGCATTTGTCCAAACTCCAACAAGTGTTTTGGAAAAAATGGTCTATCGACTATTTGAACAGACTTCAAAATCGCCCTAAATGGTTTCTCCCTCATAAGAACCTAGAACCCAACGATCTCGTCTTGTTGATTGAAGACAACACTCCTCCTCTTTATTGGGTACTAGCAAGAGTGATTGAGGTCTTTCCAGGAAAGGATGGGAGAGTAAGAATTGCCTCGGTCAAAACTAAAGATGGAGTCTTCAAGCGCTCTATTACCAAATTGTGTCCTCTACCCAATGACGATTTAAATTAAGTTAGTATAAGATTAGAATTGTAGTGTATTTTCTCTTCGCCATGCTCTCTTGTCGTAATATTATCTGTTTATTTGTGTTAAAGCCAGCGCTTCAACGGGGGCGAGTATGTTGTAAAAACAACATTTTATATTAATTTTAGTATAATTTTTAGTTCTCACAAATATTAGTTTGGATTTTATGCTACAGACTGTACTTTTGACTGCAGAATATTTGTGTCATAAATAGCTTATAAGGGTTGTTTAAAGTGGTAAAACCGACCTTGTCGGAAATTTTAGGTAAAGATTCAATTCAAAATCTCTCGCAGATGTGACCAGAGTCTCAAGCTAGTCAGTACCAGCGGTACCTAGCGACTAATCTCTCTCTTCGCCGCCAAAATTCAGTGAAATGTGTATTTGTTTTTCTCGATAATTTCGCGCGCCCTTAAAACGCCGATATAATAATGGACAATGTTTTAAAGCGAACTCTTTCATTAGTATTAGTGCTTGTGTAAATATTCTCTTGTTATTAAATGTGTAGATTCAATTAATTACGCTTATTTTTCTCTAAGTACAACCCCTATTAAATCAAACACATAAAGAACCAGCGCCGTGAAGTTCTGCTTGCATATATCGAAGGAAACACTCTTGTACAGTCCATGGTCCTAAAATATTTGGAACTGTACACGCACGGGGAAAGGAATTTAATAAGCTTTCCCACAACAATTGGTGGAAATCGGAGAAAACTCCAGGCTAGTAAGTAGAATTATTCACACATTTGACATCAATTTTTGTATCTAAAACTCAGGAAATTGAAAAAATCATTGGAAGAAGTAACGTATAAGAGAGGTGGATAAGTGAATTTATTTTATTACCTTACTCGTAAATGTACAAGCTTCATACAAATGAAATTTATTTCTGTGTCAACTCTTTTTCAGTTTGATAGAGTACTACCTACATTACTATTGCAATGAGTAGACCCAATTGGTCTGGACACGCATGACATCAGATTGCTCCAAAATCTTTACTACAATCAGACCGCTTGTATTATAGTGGATAAAGAGGTTTCAGTGAAATTTTCTATTAAGCCAGACAGAGATGTGTTATGTCGCCGATGTTGTTTAATGAATACATTAAACCAGTTTTCGAGATAGCTTTAAATGATCGTCGCGAAGGTGTTAAAATCGGTGGTGAAATTATTAATAACATCAGATACGCAGATGACACCGCCATAATGGCAGAAAGTTTAGAAGACCTTTAAACCCAATTAAATGCTGTAAACAACGAATGCACTGAAAAGGGCTTAACCGACATCGCAAACAAAAGAAAATGGATGGGGTCTGAAAAATTAATATCCGTACTAAAATTGTATAACAAAATCCAGGAAAGGGTGGAACACTTTAAGTATCTGGGTAGTTGAATTGATTGCAGGGTTGAAAGTGATGAGGGAATTTCGACTTTTGAAAAAACTTGATTCACTGGCGATCTGCATTGTGCAGTAGAAGTCTGTGATTGACCACACGTTTAAGAGTATTGAAGTGCTATATCAGGTCGGCTTTGTTCTAAGGATGTGAAACCTGGACCACAAAAATAAAATATCTTAACAAATTAGAAGCGTTCGAGTTGTGGTGTTATCGTCACATGTTCAGAATCCCGTGGACAGCACACATATCTAAAGAATGTGTGCTGTAGACCAGGCACAAGAACGAGAATTGAATTGATAAACATCATCAAAATAAGATAGGTCCAATAATTTTGTCATATAATGAGAGTGCCGAAATATGGCTTACTCTGGCTGATTATTTAGGGTAAAATCGACAAAAAAACCTGGGTCGAAAGAAAACAACTGTCCTGGCTGTGTAACATTGGACAATGGATATGTGAATTGTTTCATTTAGCTGCTGACCGAAAAACATTTCATCAGCTTGTTAATACGACGAAAGCGAACGTTTGAAAACAAACATGAAACACAAAGAAGAAGAAACTCTTCCTTCACTGTCTGTAGAACCTGTTTTTATGTGCTCAAAGGTTTTTACTAAATTCTTCCAGAATGGCATATAATGGTTGGTGTACAAATGTACAAGGTTTATTTACTATTTTCTGTATTTTATTAGGCATGTATTAATCTTTGGAAAACAGATGTATAAGCTACCTTCTGGTAACCATACATCTGTTATTTAAAAGAAACAAATTTAATAATCAAGGTTTTAACTTTTAATTATAATTTTCTTTTTCTTTCGCATTTTCCACATGTCATAAAATGTGTTTTCTTTGCAGGCGCTTTTTATACTTCGCATTCGATTTTTGCTCTTAGAACCTGAACCTTTTGTATATAATCTCTGTTTTTAAACCTTTAGTTAAACAAAGTGTCATTTGGTGCCTACATTAACATCATACTAGTTAATATTTTAAAACTTTATTGTTCCCTGAAGTTTTCTCATATCTACCGATCTTTACCGTTGGATGAAGCGAGGATATTATTATAGATTGTAGGTACAGCCTATAAGCTAAAGACATTTAGCGGAATGTTGCGGTTGTTTTGCATACTTCACTTTAGAACAAACTTCCCGTTTGTATCTGTTTAGAGTACTAACAAGATTTATTACTTTCTTTTGCAACCTAGCCGCATGTTTGAGCGATGTTAATTAGCAGTAGTTATATTGTTGCCTTTTTGTAGTTGATGCTATATCCGTTGTAAAACCAAGTGTTCACTGACACTTGAGTTCTAAGATTGTTAATGCCAGTATAAGGAGAACTATTCGCGACATATTTTAAATCTAACCAAACTACAATTCAACACTTTATAACATATTTGTCTGACTTGTGAGCAATATATTGGGTAGAAGGTCATCCAACTTTGTGGATACTATGACAAATTTATCTGTTTTTCGCCTTTCAGATCTTGCGGATTCTGTTTTTTAACTCATACTCTCGTTTTGCCTATCCATGACATCGTCTTTATAAAAAATACAGCAGATTTCTGGTTCTACATACACGTCTTGCATAAAAAATAACAAATGCGGCTTTAAATTCTTCTAATATAGACAACATGCTCTGAGAATTAAATATTTTTGAAATGCCTTGTAGTATTTATGAAAGAATCTGACTCTTCATGACAAATTTTTTGTACAAATCACCGTATTATAAAAATAAAATCTTCCAATTACTGCACTATTCAATGAAATTATCCCATCTGTTGACTGCGCCAATCTCTTTTATTAAATAATTTATAAAGAAATTAAAATTCGTATCAAATTATCTGCCTCACTTTAGTGTTACGAATCAACTTGCCGTATGAAACTTATATTCTATAACTTTCACACAGCTTATTTCTTATTGACAAAAAAAAATAAAACATTGGCGATCCATGACGTAAAAAAAAAACTAAAACAATTTTGTTTTAGAGTTGTGTCTACTACATAATATGTACGTTAATCAAATTCCTTGCTCTGATAATTTTTATACCTACAGCTGCGTAAACATATCTATAATAATTAATAACAAATTGACAGTTGTAGTATGCTATTTTATTCTATATTTTGTATTATTAACATCGTCAAAATAATTCTAGTTCTTTTGATTATTATACGTTTATATAATTTTTTACTGTTTTTAACCACTTTGGTTAGAAGCAAAAAACAAAAACATATTTTCTAATACGATTTTGGTAATTATTAAAATATGCCATTATTGTAAGCTTTTAACTTATACAGTGCGTTCATTTTTCAATCAGACATATGGTATATAACATAAGTCCAAGTGGTAAATGTGGCTATATTGACAACAGTGACTGACCTAACTGATACCCAACGTAATGTATAAAATCACTCTGTAATGACAGATAGATTGATCTATTGTATAGACTTATTGGAATAACAAATTAGTTTTATTATGAGCTGTTACTTAAAGACTCTTAGAAGGGTTATTTACGAGTTATTTATTTGATCTTAATTGTTGTATATTTAGTGATATAATTTGTTAATGCTGGGCTGTAGTTTGAAATAGTTTTTAAAATATTACAACTTTAAGAATGTCTATGACTGGGACCAAATGGAACGGTGTGATTAACGGACCAAAGATAAACATACGTAAATATGTTTAATAAACCATATATGAGATGGGGAGGCAAATATGGCAGAATATAGATATCGCATTATCACAGGAAATAGTCTGGTAAATTTCTGTTAAAATAATGTCTTTAGTTTAAATTCTTATACTGAATACAACATTGGCCAAAATTAATAGCAGCAAATTTAAAAACGATAAATCATTCATCTTCTTAAAATGTGATTGCTGCAAAAACCGAAGGTAAATTTTGAAGGGTAGCTTCTATGGCAACTATCATTGTATTACTTTTTCTCTATAGTAAAATGCTGAGGAGAGCGTCACGAAAGTAGCGCCGCGAATTAGCGTGTTTCGTGGCGCTACTTCTACTAAGTTGGAAGAGTCCATTTGACGATAGGAGTATACTACATGTATATTTTTTCAATGATATTAAAATCTATAAAAGGGATATTAACTAATAGCGGTTTTATGTAATTCTTAATATATTTTTTTTAGAATTACAAATTTTTTTTAGATATTACAAGTGTTTTACTTCGATGTTTAAGTTTTTTATTTATTTATTTTTTTGTTTATTTAAATCTATAGATTCACCAAGCGTTTATTAAAATTACACTTGAAATTAAAATATTAAATAAACAATGAAATTATTTGATTCAGTATTAAAAATATTATTGAAAATTTAAAAATACAGAGAGCATAGTATAAAGCTTTGCGCTAGTCTACAGTACAACCTACTGTGCCACTTTTTTTGTTCGTTGTCGTCGTTGTGTATTACTTCCTGAACACAATGAACACAAGTAATTTTAAATTATTAATGCCAGATCCTAAAATTAACGCACTGTATTTACGTTTTTACGCTTGAAAAGTTTTACCTTGTGTATACATAGAAAACTTACGCATTTAGGTATTTTAAATAATATATATATATATATATATATATATATATATATATATATATATATGAATATATTGGGTATTGTAGTCAATACTGGCCTTTAAATAAAACTCTTTAAGGTTTGTTGAGCTTTCGAGATTATTTTTTAACACTTTTTCCAAACATACTAAAAATTAAAATAAAAAAGTACATTAGAACAATGGAGTTGTTTTATAGGGTAACAGGCTTACCCTTGTGAGGATTGTATTATAAAAATTAGCAAAATTATCTAACATTTGACATGTTTTGAAAAAGAGTTAAATAATCTCGAAAGCTCAACAAACCTTAAAGAGTTTTATTTAAAGGCCAGTATTGACTACAATACCCAATATAATATACCCAAGGTATATTATAGGTCTAATATTTGCGAATCTAAGAGACAAAAAGATAATACTTTTTTAAACTACAGTACAGTCAGAGAAATCTACAGGAAAGGATATTTTGTTTTTTTTTTTTATTGAATGGCACAAACTTTTCATGACGTTATAGAAGCTGTTAATTTTTCATATTACAACAATAAATCGTTTTTAACAGGATGCTTGTGATTTTGAAATTGTAATAAAATTTTAACTTTTTATGGAACTGGTGGTGATGTAAATTATGCGATATTTATATTTTTTTGTCTAGCGGAGAGTTCTGTGTACTACTAACTGTATCTTAAACCTGTTTTTATATTTTTTTGTAACAACTTCCTGCCTGTTTAGCCATCAAACTTCATTCAATCTCTTCAAGAGGTGAGTTGCTTTCGTTTTTTAATTTAGTAATTGTTTGTTAGTCGATTTTTATTTTTGTGTTTTGCAGCCGTTACACCTAGTTAGCAAATTGTTGATTTGTATGCCTTTCACAAAACTTACTTCTACTTCGAGGTTTTCGGTTCACTAGTAGTCTATTCTTGAACCGTGAGTAAATCCAGATAATTTTGACCTTAAAAGTTCAGCGTTAAGCGAAGTATTGTTATTTGATACTTCTATTGTTTTTTTTTATTATGATGACTACTTAATTATGTTAACATAATGGTTCGCATTTTATTAACAACTTATCTAAAAAGCTTTACAGATATCAGACCAAACCACTTGTAGGTTTTATGATACTAAGCTTCTTCATGGACCAGTTTTCGTGGAAGAATAAGTTGCTGCAGGCCATATTTGGTATCTCTCATCAGATGACCAATGTTAGTTGGCGATATGTGTTAATATCTAAATTTCCTAGCATTAGCAAATAACACAGATGCATTCTATAAATACTTTAAATACGTTAATAAGAGCCCTTTTCTTGTCATAATGCAAATTTGCCTCCCGCTTCACCTCTCTTATCAAACCGACATACTACCAATATTTATAAATTTGTAGTTATCACTGGCTTCGATATCTCCGAGAGTGGTATCAAGAGACATCCCCTAATCTGTTTCGAGCTGTCGTAAACAAAGTTATTAGTGTCAATACGGTTGCCAACGTTCGATAATGGAACAGAATAGTCGTAGTCTTTTCGCTGCAGATATTTAATGAACAAAACAGCTTGACAAAACAACAAAAATCTACACAACTTTTAGACAGCAACTGTGTGAAACAATATATCAATAAATCAAAGACCATGACTATGATAACGTGCGTTTTAAATTTTGATTATTTTTCATTTAATACATACCTCACGAGTCTAACAAGCTTTTTCGGTTCCCAGGTTCTAATACCCTCCTTTATAATCACTAATCCAAAGAGATTTTACAATATACCACTTTATAAGAAATTTTTAGTAATTTGAATAGTTTGGTGCATATAGGCTTGTTTGACTTAACTTCGTTAGTATGAAACCTTTGTCACCCGATATTTCATAGTATTTTTTTGCATTTCCTAGTAAATAGTTTTAATATACGAAACACTACACAAACTTTTTTTTATCAATTTAATTTCTAAGTCTAAATTGCATGATATAACAGATACTTAATATAAAAAAAATCAATTTAACAAAAAATAATTTTTCGCGCTGTCACACTGGATATTATGATTTAAATTTTGCCCTTCTTTTCATCATCTTTATTATACAGATTCCTTGTATTGCACTTTGCAATTGTATTGCAATTGGAAGTTTAGGATAATTGGTAGTAAAAACATAAAAAGTTAAAATAATACACGCCATGAATGAAAGAGGAATAAAAAATGATGTGCATAAAAAAATTATTTTTGGCTGTGTGCGTAAATTTAAGAGGTAATAGAAACATGTAAAAGAATCTATTCTGAACATAAACTATACAAAAAATTATTGAAATTATCTTAGTTATTCTATGTTTATATGTTATGTTTATTATACTGCCAGTTCGGAGGTAAAGTTTAGTTGCCTGAAAAATAGTTAAAAAAAATTTCGACAGTTAAGTCACAAAAATCATTTAAATTATTACTGTTTTATACTTAGTTAACTTTGTCTTTGTGTTCAAGCGAAAGTGCCTCTATTTCTAATATATATTATATAGTACCATATATACTACAGCTTATAAATTTATTTTGAAAATGTATCCAATGTATGTATTTTATATAATGGTATTTGTATTTTAATAAAAGATATTTTATTATGATTATTCTGTTTTTATTAGGTATTATTATTTTGTTTTACCACTTCCTAGGTTATCCACTTCCATAGAATTTTTTTTTACTTAATTTGATGGCTTTGGTAAAGACCAATTAGCCAGAATACTTCCATAGAATTGAAAAGTCGAATAAATATCTTTTGGTTAGGGAGTGGGGGCACTTTTGGACATTGTATGGGGTACTTTGGAGCAACCAACTAAACTTTATTAAAATAGTCAAAAAATAATTTATCGAAAATAAAATTGACTTCAAATCAAATCTAAATGAAATTAAAGATTGGGTTCTTTCGATGCTCTTCGTATTGACGGAAGATGGCAGCGTTGGAACAACATCGTATTGTGGAAATATTCTTGATTTTAGGAAAATAAAATTTTGATCCGTTCTTTCTCATAAATGACATGTGGAATTCACTATGCGCTTGTTCGTTAATTTGTTCAACTTAAGTAGACAGTTTTTTTGTACAAAATTTATCTACAAAATTTAACAATAATGTAATCTACAGATAGATCTATTAAGTATATTATTATCGGAATAGCAATCATGAACCGAAAATGAATCACTTTCGCTAGATGTTTCAATTTCTTGTAAAACCTTTGTAACCCTAATTTTCTTATTTTTTCTATTTTCTGTTGCTCTAAGGCCCCTTTTTCTGGCATTTATTTGAGAATTTTTGGCCTGCCTTGCTTTTTACCGCGCGATTTTCCACTTCCAGCTGGTGCCTTCGGAAATGATCGAACAGCCTCAACAGGAAATAATGGAGTTAACAGTTGTAGGTTAAGGAGTTCTAAAACTACAAGAACTAGTTGATGCTTGCGGTTCAATAGGTATGTTTGAAGCTTCTATGGTGTATTCTACAATAGACCTGTCTATGAGGTTTGCTGAATCAAAGTCTTCACCCGAGAATGCATTTCTCTTGATTAATATATTTCAGTTTTTTTAAGCCTCCTATGTTTTTAATTGTAAGAGAGTTCTGAAACCCTGGCTTACAAGTTCAACAAGATTATGAATGGTAATGGGATGTGAGAGCATCCGATAGAGGGGACCATTATAATACCTTCGACTTTTGTATAAATAATGGCTTCCAGTGAACAATGGCTTTTGTGGTGGTCTAGGATAAGTAAAATTGGATCAGTCCCAATGCATTTATTGTTATTTATCAAAAAATGTTCCAGCATTATTAGAAAAACCAATGCGTTCCATCCATTCACTATTTGGACTATTTACCAAGCCTAAACTACCAGATGGACAACCAACCATAAAAGTGTTATGTTATGTGAACCTACCTTAATATTTGTAAACCTACCTTAACATGGGTGACAGGTGAAGGACATTGACAGCAGACAAGAAGAAGAAGATGGCTCGTTAGATATAATCATGTATTAAGTTTAGTTGGTCTTTAATAAAAGATATTAAAAAGAAACTGGTCGTCAATCTTATTAAAAGCCCACAGAGACAACGTAACATGGTGTCAGAAGTAAAAATTCAGGTCAGATTATAGTAACGAGTATTATAATAGTCATACAAAAGTCGAAACATGGTCTAACAGCACGTGGTGATCTGGTTGGTTTTAAAAGAAATTAATTAAAAACGGTCAAAAGGTAAAGTTCAACCATGTCGGAACAAGATTCTATAGAGCAGAATCAACCTGTCGTTGTAAAAATAAAAAGTAACGTGATAGGAAATGAAATCCAACCGTTGTCAATGCAAGGAAATTTGGCACATAACTGGGGAGAATGGAGCATAAATTTCAAAATATTTTTGAGAGCCACAGGTTTAGAGGAAGAAAACGATGCGAGAAAAGTAGCTTTATTATTGCACTATATTGGTACAGATGCAAGAAATATTTACAAGTCATTTGAGTTTAACATGGATACTGTAACATTTCGAGAAGTTGTAGGGAAATTTGAAAAATACTGTAACCCGAAGAAAAATTTAACAGTAGAAAGACATTATTTTCTTACTAGAGTACAGAAAGATGGTGAAACCATTGAAGATTTCATGACTAGTCTAAAGAATTTGAGTTTAACATGTGAATTAGGAATTTTAAAAGAAAGTTTGGTGTGTGACATGTTCATTATTGGTTTAAATCCTAAATACCATTCAATTAAGCAAAAACTATTGCAAGAAGTAGATCTGAAGACAGAAAAGGTATTACAAATTGCTCAAAATATAATTACAACTCAAATGCAAGCACAACAGTTAAATAAAAATTCAGAAGCAGTGGTATACAAAGTAGAGAAGAATAAAGATGGTCCAGGTCCGAATTTTTCAAATCATTCAAGGTATAGAAATGAAGTCCCAGGTCCAAGTTGGAGAAATGATAGTCAAAGGTACAACATAGATGGTACGAACACAAACAGTCAAAGTCAGGTAACAAGTCAGAATTTTAAATCAAGATATAATGGATATGCAAATCAGAGTAAGAATAGTGAAAATAATCAAGTGGTAAGAAAAGTTTGTCAAAGATGTGGTGAAAATCATAGAAATAAATGTCCAGCATTAGTAGCTATTTGTCATTATTGTAAAAAACAAGGTCATTATGCAAAATGTTGTCAAACTAAAAGAATAAATAATATAAATTTAAGAGAAAGTACAGTACAATCATCTAATAATGAAAATGATTCATGTTTTGTTATTAAAACTATTAGTCAGAATAGTATTAATCAGAATTGGTCAATTGTAGTCAGAATCAATAAAATAAATGTAGTATGTTATTTAGATACAGGTGCACAAGCTAATGTGATGTCAATAAAAATTTTTAATGAGGTTAATGTACAAAAGTTAGAACTGGTACCTACATGTATAAATTTAAAGTCTTTTTCAAATGATGTCATACCTATAGTAGGAAAAGTAAATTTGTTATGTGAAATTGAGAATAGGTTAGAAAGTATTGAGTTCATTATTGTGAATTTGGAGTGTCAAACAATTTTGGGTCTAGATACTTGTCATAAATTAAAATTAATTAAAAGAGTTGGTCTAGTAAGTCATGAGTCTATAATAGAGAAAAATAAACAAGTTTTTGCTGGTCTAGGTTGTCTACCTAATGTATGTCACTTAGAAATTGATAAAAATATTAAACCTATAATAGAACCGCCAAGAAGAATACCTTTTTCTTTACATGATAAATTAAAAGAAGAATTAAATAGAATGTTGTCTACGGGAGTAATAGAAAAAGTCAATGAAGCAAGTGAATGGGTAAATTCAATAGTCTTAGTCGAAAAAAGTAATAAAAGTTTGAGAGTTTGTCTGGATCCCCGTAATTTAAACAAAGCTATAAAAAGATGTCATTATCCTATACCAACATTTAATGAGATTAGGTCAAAATTAGCAAAAGCAAAATATTTTTCAACACTAGATGCACAGTCAGGGTTTTGGATGATACCATTAGATTTAGAGAGTTCTAAGCTATGCACATTTAATACACCCTTTGGAAGGTTTAGATTTACAAGATTACCTTACGGTATAAGCTGCGCTCCTGAGATTTTTCATAAAGTAATGAATGAAATAGTAGGAGACATAGAAGGAGTTTGTTTATATATAGATGATATTTTAATTTATAGTGAAACTTTGGAAGGTCACAATAAAATACTAGAACTAGTACTAGAAAGGGCAAAACAATTCAATTTAAAATTCAATATGGACAAATGCAAATTTCTATTATCAGATATAAAATATTTGGGTCATATTTTTAGTGCAGAAGGCATATGTCCAGATTCTAGTAAAGTAAGTGCAATTTGTCAAATGTCTATTCCTAACAGTGTAGCTGATATTAGAAGATTTTTGGGAATGATTAATTATTTAGGTGAGTACATAGATAATTTAGCAGAGCGTACAAAAAATTTAAGGTTGTTATTGAAAAAAAATATTAGTTTTCATTGGACAGAAGAGCATGAAAGAGAATTTGAGTCGCTTAAAGAAATGATTAGTCAAACGCCAGTACTAGCATATTTTGATAACAATTTACCTTTAACATTATCAGTTGATAGTTCACAATTTGCAGTTGGTGCAGTGATTTTACAAAACAAAAAACCTATAGCATATGCATCTAAATCTTTGTCACAGGCTCAGTCAAATTATGCACAAATAGAAAAAGAGTTATATGCAATACAGTTCGGATGTACTAGATTTAAACAATACATTTATGGTAGAAAAGTTCAAGTTGAAACAGATCATAAACCATTAGTCAGTCTTTTTAAAAAACCATTATCTGAGGTTCCAGCACGTTTGCAAAGGATGATGCTAAACTTACAGCTTTATGATTTAGAAGTTAGCTATACTCCAGGAAAATTTCTTTTCATCGCAGATACATTAAGTAGGGCACCAGTAGAAGGTCCAGATAATACTGATAGTGGAGATGAAGAGTTACGTATACATGGAAGTTTATTAGTTAACAATTTAGCTGTGTC
The DNA here is from genome assembly GCA_918026665.1 of Diabrotica balteata. Taxonomy (NCBI): domain Eukaryota; kingdom Metazoa; phylum Arthropoda; class Insecta; order Coleoptera; family Chrysomelidae; genus Diabrotica; species Diabrotica balteata. Next base: position 107,122,763 of record OU898278.1, on the reverse strand, counting down.
TTCAAAGAAATTAATGGAAATACAGGCAGCAACCAAAACTGATAGAGTTTTACAGTCAATAATAAGATATTATAATGAAGGTTGGCCAAGTTCGAAAAATAAATTGGAAACGGAGGTTAAACCGTATTACAATTTCAATCATGAAATACATGTTGTGGATGGATTAGTCTTTAGAGGAAATCAAATAATAATTCCTGAGTCATTGCGTCAAGTTATATTAGAAATAATTCATGAAGGTCATTTAGGATATGAAAAATGTATTCGACAAGCACGTACGGTAGTTTTTTGGCCAGGCATGTCAGTAGATATAAAGAATAAAGTTGAACAGTGTCCAGCATGTCTTAAATATCATAGATCAAATAGTCCAGAACAACTATTACCACATGAAATACCAACTTTGCCTTGGCAGAAAATTGGTGTTGATCTTTTTTATTATAGTAAAGTCACATATATATTATTAGTAGATTATTATTCTAAATACTTTGAAATAGCGCCTTTAAATAATACTTCAGCAAAAGAGGTAATTAGTACAATGAAGTCTATATTTGCGAGACATGGAATACCATTGATCTTAATGTCTGATAATGGTCCCCCATTCTCATCAAAAGAGTTTCAGTCATTTTTAGTAGATTGGGACATTACTTATCAAAGTTCTAGTCCTTATTATCCAAAAAGTAATGGTTTGGTAGAGAGGACAGTTCAAACTGTAAAAAATATTTTTAATAAGTGTATAGAGTCAGGCTCTGATCCATATCAGGGAATGTTGCAATACAGAAATACAACGTTAGAATGTGGTTATTCTCCAGCTCAGTTATTAATGTCACGTAATTTAAGAATGAAATTACCTGTTAGTGAAAAAATACTCATACCAAAAACAATTGATAGGAACGAATATAGCAAATTTGTTAAGGAAAAAGAAAGGAAAGTAAAAGAATATCATGATAGGTCAGCTAGAAACTTACCGAATCTGTTTGTTGGAGAAAATGTATTTTATAAAAAGGTTCCATCATCACCGTGGTTACCAGCTACTGTGATAGAAATAGGTCCTTTTCCAAGATCATATGTCGTCAGAACACCTGAAGGTGTACATTATCGTAGGAACAGACAACACATATTAAAGCCTGCCAGTACAATTAGTAGACAAAATAGTGAGGTGATAGTTAAGCATGAAAATAGTACAGCAGCTAGTTCCAATTTGTATGAGGCTCCAAATATGAACAACGATACATCAATTTCAAATCAAAGTTATGACAATTTAAATGTTAACTTAAATAGGTCACATAGACTAAATGTAAGTAATCAATTTTGTACCAGGAGTGGTCGAATTGTAAATAGACCAAAAAGGTTTTCATTTTCAGAAGAGTAATGCGGCAGTGTAGTGTTGCGGGTAGATTTAGGTTGTTAGGATAGTTTAGTTTTTTTTGTTAAAAAAAAAGGGGCATGTTATGTTATGTGAACCTACCTTAATATTTGTAAACCTACCTTAACATGGGTGACAGGTGAAGGACATTGACAGCAGACAAGAAGAAGAAGATGGCTCGTTAGATATAATCATGTATTAAGTTTAGTTGGTCTTTAATAAAAGATATTAAAAAGAAACTGGTCGTCAATCTTATTAAAAGCCCACAGAGACAACGTAACAAAAAGTATCATGGAATCTTGCCCGAGGGAAAATAAAAACAGGTGGTACGGTATTACCCGATGCACTAACAATTCCTACTATTGCAACGAGGTGTCCACGTTTGCCAAAAACCGTTTATCTTACTTTCTTTACTCCTTATTTGAGAGTATGTTCGGAGCTTGAGTAACCGTCCTTGCACCAGTTTCGGCGAGATTGAACACCCTATGTGCAGCGAACGGGTACTTCCGAAGAGCTCGAATATAGTTGTCATAAAATTTTAAAACATTCGTTTTATTGAATCTGGTAGCTCTTGAAAGACTTGGTGTTTTCTGGTTTGCGTAATAATAGTGTTAAATATATTTTCATAAAAACCTTTACCCAATCCCAGCCTGCCGTTTTGTTAGTTATTTAAGAGTCTGGAAACACTTTCCAGCATAAAAATACAAATAAATAATGAAACTTTTACAGCGATGAAGTTACTTTAATGCATATTTGAAGGTCCATGTGCATATAATTTTATAAGTTAAATACATAGTTCATTTGTGAGCATTTTAAAATGTGTCTTTAGAAGTTCTTGTTCACTACTAAATACCTACCAAAAAGTGTGCTTGGAGGTGAAGTTTTCTTGATGATTTGTAAGAGTATCACGATCGCCCAGTGTTTTCAATTGATAAAATAGTGCAGTTTGAGTTAATTCATAAAATCTTCAGCTTTTTTTCGTAATACGTCTTTTCTTTTTATGCATTCGATTGTTTTTAACATGTCTTCCTCTTTAAATTCTGGTTTGGTTAATTTTTTCAATAAATTAAATATTTTCTGGAATTGGGGCACTGTTTACCACTGTTCAAATGTGCCCCATATCTTCCTCTTCAGCCTTAAGTTATCCAACTGGACATAGGCCTCCACCAAATTAATCCAGTGTCTTTTATTTTGCGCCACCTACTTCCAGTTGTGTCCTCCGATCTTCTTAATATCATCCGCCCATCTCATTTGTGGTCTTCCTCTGCTTCTCTTTCCTAACCATGGTATACATTGTTATCTTTCGTAGTTCCATCTCTTATCCTTCAGTCGGACATTGTGATCTGCGAAGCTCCATGTTAATTTGGCAGCATGTTCTCCTGCATCTTTTACTTTCGTTTTGCTTCTAATTCATCATTTGTTTGTTTTTTTGTCTATAACTCTCACCCCGCGCATTGCTTTTTCCATCGCTCTTTGTGCTTTTACTATTTTATCCATGTTAGACTTGATTGTAAATTCTAATTTTCAAATATTGTTTTATTTTAGTGCTTTTCAAGATCCAACTCAGTTTTCCAAATCCTGCCCACGCTAATTTTATTCTCCTGATAATTTCGGCAATTTGATTTTCTTTGTTAACTTTCATTATCTGTCCCACCTAGATGTACTTGCTTACTGTTTCTAAATTTATGTCGTTCAACGTTATTTTTCTAATGTTCGGTGTATTTGTCATTATTTTTGTTTTTTTCCAAGTTCATCTTAAGACCTACTTTTTCCGAAGCTTGAAATAGTTGCGTCATCATGGTCTGTAGTTTTTCAAAACTTGTAGCGAATATTAGAATGTCATCTGCGAATCTTAAATGATTCAGTTTTCTTCCATTAACATTTATTCCTTTATCTGTCCAGTTAATGTCTTTGAATACGTCTTTAAGTCCAAGTATGAATAGCTTTGGTGAGATAACATCTGTCTGTCGAACTCCTCTGTTCATTGGTATAGCTTTGGTTTTCGCATCTATTTGTATTTTCATTCTAGCTTTCTTGTTAATATTATGTATGAACACTCTGTATCGGGAGTCTATCCTGCAGTTGTTCGTAGCTCTCTCTCTATTGCCCAAAGTTCTATGGAGTCGAATGCCTTTTCATAATCAACGAAGACAATATATAAGTTCAAGTGATATTCATTGGCTTTCTCTATTAGAGTTCTGACTGTAAGAAAATGATTCGCTGTACTGTAACCCTTTTGGAATCCTGCCTGCTCTACTGGTTGATAGCTGTCGAGCTTCAACGTTAATCTGTTAGTTATTACTCCAAAAAACAGTTTGTACATTTGGAACAGCAGGGAGATTGGCCTATAGTTCTTTAGATCTCCCCTGTCTCCCTTTTTGAAGAGAAATATTGTCAAACTTTCATTCCAATCATCAGAGACTTCTCCTTTGTGAAGACATTCGTTGAAAAATGTTTTCAATTCTTCGAGAATAATTTCATTCCTCTCCTTCAATATTTCTACAAGTATTCCATCTGGAGCCTTATTGTTTTTTAGTTGGGCCGTAGCTTGTTTTATTTTGAAGGATTCTATGTTAGGGAGTATTTCTGAGTTGACATTCGTCATCTTTCTCTTAAGATCTTCCTTTGCAGTGTTATCTAGGTTCTTGTGTGAGGAATATAAATCACGGTAAAACGTTTGAGCAACTTTTAGGATTTCGTTCTTTTCTCTTATTTTTTCCATCTTTATCCATGAGATTATTATAGGCTTTCTTAAGTTTGTACTTAAGTATTTCAGGCCTCGGTTCTTTTCTATTATTTTTCTACCTTGTTTTCATTATAGATTCTTCAATCTTTCTTTACTTCCTTCTTTATTTGTTTATTCAATTCTTTAAAACCATTGATGTTTCGCTTTCCTTCGCTTAGAAATGTGCGTGTCTCTTTTTCATCAACCGTTTTGTTCTTTCACTTATTCGGTCTTCTTTATTTTTCGTTTTCTTTACAACAGTCAGTCCTGCTTTCAAGAGTTTTCGTTGCATTTCTTTATTAATTGTGTTTGTGTTGGAATATTCTTGTTTATACTTTTCTACAAATTCTTTTCTTAAGACTTCTCTGTACTCATTTCTCTTGTGTCGTATTATAGTTTGATCTCTCTGATAAGTATGTGGCCTGTTTCTACTGGTTTTCGTCTGTTTAATAAGAATCCTTGCTCTTAAATGGCAATGATCGCTGCAGTTGTGAATCGATTGAGAGCAATTATATCTTTAAAAATGTCTTTGTTCCCACACAAGAAGTAATCGATCTTGTTTTTCGTCTTTTTATCGGGAGATATCCACGTCTATTTACAGTTTGCTGGCTTCTTGACGTATGTGTTCATGGCATATAAATTTTGTTTTTCTAAGAAGTTATATAATTTTTCTCCTCTTTCATTTCGTGTGCCATAACCATGCATCTCTATTTTGGTTTCAGTATTTTCTTCTTTTTACCCAATTTTGCGTCGAAATCTCTCATAATGATAATATTTTGTATCATTTTCTTCTAATGCTGTTATCAAATCTTCGTCGAATATTTCAACTACCTCTTTCTGATGTGTTCTGGGAGCATACACTTGTATAACCTTGATCTTGATTTTAGTCATCATCTTTGGCTCGACAATCCTCTGTGGATCTTGGCCTGCTCTAAGATTCGTCGCCATTCTGTTCGGTTTTTAGCAACATGTTGCCATCTTCTGATTTTTAATATTCGTAAGTCGGTTTCCACTCCATCTAACCACCTAATTCGCGGTCGGCCTTTGCTTCTTTTTCCTACAGGTGTTCCTGTGGTTAGCTTTTAAAAAACGTATTTTCTGGCATTCGTATTATGTGTCCAGCCCATCTAAGTCGCTGTGTTTTAATTAACGTTATGATATCTTTCTCATCACAGAGCTGATACAATTCAAAATTATATCTTCTGCGCCACTGCCCTTGGTCGTTTACAGCTAAAAATATTGCGGAGTATTTTACGCTCAAATATTCCCAAAAGTCTTTCATCTTTGTGCGTTAGAGTCCATGTTTCTGCTCCATATGTGAGGACCGGCCTCAGCAATGTTTTGTATATAATAATTTTAGTTCTTTGAATGTTCATAGTATGCTCTATTTGTAAGATTTATTCGTCTTTTGATTTCTTCGCTTGTTTTATTGGTAGCAGTCAATAGCGACCCAAGGTATGTGCCAAAGGTATGACTTCCAAAGACTGTTTCTCGTTCCTCATTTGCTATCGGATCCTTTGTAACCAACATGTACTTGGTTTTGCCTTCATTGATGACTAGACCGAACTGTTTCGCCGCTGTTTCCAATTCTAGGAGATATTGCTCAACATCTCGCTTGCTACGTCCTACTATGTCAATATCATCAGCACATGCTAGGACTTGTATCGATCTATTGTAAATAGTACCGCCATCCCTAATTCGTGTATCTCGGATTGCCTTTTCTAAGGCAATATTAAATAGGAGGCAAGCCAGAGCATCCCCTTGTCTGAGTCCATCCTTTATCTCAAAGGATCTAGAACTCTCTCCATGTATTCTAACAGTGGCTTCTAAGTTAGACATTGTCATTCTCGTTAGTCGGATAAGTTTCTCTGGTATACCAAACTCATGCATTGATTGGTATAGCGCTGTTCTCTTGACACTGTCGTTTGCGGCCTTGAAGTCGACGAATAGGTTATGGGTTTCAATATTGAATTCTAATGTTTTCTCGAGAATCTGTCTTATTGAATGAATCTGGTCAATTGTTGATATTTCTGGAGTGAATCCAGCTTGAAAATATCCAGTTGGTAAATATACCAACTATGCCCACTGTGTAAGCTTGCAGCCTTTCGTAGAGAATATTATTTCTTGGTTTTATTATCTAGGTCTATTATAATATAATCTACTCTATCAGAAACGCTTTTATATGTGCGCCATATAGTCTGTTCAATTGGGCACAACTATAAAAAAATTACATCAGATTTAAAAGATAGTTATATAACTTACGTTGCAAAAAACGCCTAAGCTACACGACTCTGATACAAAGTCGTCCTGTTAAATACAACCGATACACAAATATGTGTATTTGTGTAACAAAAAAAATATTCACGTGCTTGCTTATAACCGAACACGACAAAAAATAAATACTCTGTCTGGAAGAAAAAGTCTGGAACTTTGTGTCTGTGGGCCAGTATGTGGGATATGTATTTAAGGTTGTTGGTTTGCATTGCCATATATAATTGCCTACTTTTCTGGGTTAATAACGTGGATCCCCAGTGAGTGTGTTTTGTGTTCTAACCGCCGCCTGCTAAATATCTGTTTCCAAGGGTGTTAAAGAATTTTGGTATTGATTTTTGGCTATGGTATGTCGTGGTGGACTGTATATTGCAGTTATTGTTAAAGGACCGTTTCAGTCCTCTATGCTAGTATTTGTTGTTTTGTAGTCTCTTTTAAACTTATTTAATTCATGGTATTTTATCGATGACTTGATTATAATTGTAGTTCCTCCATGTGCAGCGCCATCTGGATGTCTGGTATTATATATTACATAGTTAAGGATTTTCAGATAACTTCTATTTGTAAAGTGTGTTTCAGAGATTAACATTATTGTCGATGTTGTGTATTAATATAAAAGCTTTAACCTCTTGAGCATGATTTGTTAGCCCGTTGGCATCCCAAATAGCTATTTTTAAAAATTTGATTATTTTGTTAATTTAGTGACGACAGTGGTGAGTAGATTTAACATTGTACCCATTTTTTCCATCAGGACTTTTAACATATTCTTTAGTTCAGCCATGTCATTTGAGACGGGAATAGTAGAAGTAGTTACGTCTGTTTGATTCGTATTACCTACCATTAGGAATTTCTTGTGAGTAATTAACTATTTGAGCGTAGGTAACTCCTGCTTGAACATGCTGTGAGTGAATAATCGGCATGTTAGGCTTGGGTCTAATCGTTGCGAATTTTTTTTTGTAGCTCCTTTCATACTTTACAATCTTTGTAGTTTGCTGGGTGGTCTTCCTCGCAGAGTACACCCTTGACGTTGACATTTTTTTCGTTTCTCGTTTATTACTCTGTTCCATGATCCCAGTCCACTTTACACAGCGTGGTCATTAGTTTTAGGGAGTTTGATGTTCCAAATGTTTCTAACAGTGTGATCTTTCTCTTCTATTTCCTTTTTTACAAGATTTTTGTTCATCGAGTAATACATGTTCATATAGGTAATACCCTGAAACCTCGTTTGTTTTTTATCTGATAAGTATGAAACTCTGTTTCTTTTCCGCTAGGGCTTTTGTTATTGTACTATAGTAATCAGCTTTTTTTGGCTGGACTTTAACTTGATCGGAGCTAAGAACTTTTAACACTTAACTGTTTTTAGGGATTTGGTTTAGTAATGCGATAAGTGGGGTATGTGTTTAACCCCCTTAATAAATATTGAGGGCGGTTTGGTTATGTTCTCTTTTTTACTTGTGCTTTCATTATCATTAATTTCATCATCTTTTGATTCACTATTTAGTGGATCGAATCTGTTAGAAGTTGGAGCCTTTTGTTGGAGTTTTCGACCTTTTTTCACATTTCGGATTGATTTAGAGGGGTGGAAGGTGGTTAATACATTGGGGCTGCTGTAAGGGTTGAAAGTAAGACGTGTTTAAAGGTTGAGAAATTTGCATATTACCTTGTTATTGTTGATAAGTGCATATTTGGTATTGCGGATCGACACAATTCATCGGCTGGTTTGATTGCAGAATATGCTAGTTTATCGCTGTAGAAGCGAAGTCCATTTTCGTTTTTTGGGTCCCATTAACAATCACAATTTGTTGCACGACAAAAATTGGATTTTTATTTTTATATTTAACTAACGATAAGCAGAATGCCGGTAATATCGACTGTCTCGTTTGAAATTCAAACAGCGACTCCTGATTGGATGGAGTAAAAAATATATGTAGATCCTAATGAAGTAAAAAATATGATTAACAAAAAATAATTGTATCATTCAAATTTATGGCTTCCTCATATTTTTCTGTACCAGATTCTTTATATACTACTCTCCAAAATTAACGCACCACTTAAAATGGACCATGATTTTAAAACTATATTTCTTCTGAACCCTTAACTGGATTTCCATGATTTAGTTTTCACGTTGTATGTACATTTCTAATTATTGACTGTATTAATGTTTTTTGAGAAATGTCAACGTTTAACTGATATACAGGTTGTAAAAATAAAGTTGTGTTTGTTCATCAAATTTTGCAACACCCTGTGGTATGTATTAGAAACAAACCCTACATGTTATTAATATTTTTAAATCGCTTTATTCTTTCTTCTTTTTTACTCTCCATAATTAACGTATTGCCTCAACACCATAATTTTTAAGTTATTTTTCTTGTGTATCCTTGATTGGATTTCGATCAATTGTTTCGCTTATTACAGACCTATTTCTAAGTAATTACTATATTAATGTTTTCTGGGAAGTGTCAACGTTTCACCTATATACGGGGTGTAAAAATAAATTTGATTTTTCATCTTATTTTGCAACACCCTATGGAATTTACTTAAAGCAAATGCTACATCTTAATCTCAATATGTACTTTGAAAAAGTTTAATTTTTTTTTCAATATTTTCGTAAAAAAATCATCGATATCTTTATTATCAAAAAAGAAAAGTACGTTCAAAGCATAACGTGATTTTATTGAATGGAAGCAGTTAGTTGGCTATGAAAAATCAAACAATTTGACGGGACAGTTTAAGACTGTCAATATTGTTTACATTCCAAAAAATTGTTTTGCTATTTTACATATGTTACTTAGTTGACATGGACCGTATTTCAAGAAATCTGAGCCGAGATGAATGTGTTCAGGCGATTACTTTAGCTGATGTAGAATTAAGTTATCGTGAAATAATCTTGAGGTTAGGGGTATCTCATACTACAATATCACGAGCTATTCAACGTTTTCGAGAAACAAACGACCATATGAAACGACGTGGACAAGGAAGAGGAAGACTTACATCAGGACAAGATCAGTTTATCAGTCTTCGTGCTATACGAGAAGGTTTTCTCACAATGAGACATTTACAAATACAAGTGACAAATGTTCATAATATTTAAATTAGTAGAAACATTATACAGAGGCGTCTCGCTGAATAAGATCTGCATAAATAAGGGCATCTTCTTCTTCTTAGGGTGCCTGTCCGTTCCGAACGTTGGCGATCATTCTGGCTATGATCATTTTGTTGGTTGCTATACGAAATAGCTGTGTTGAGGTCTTCTATACCATGCTCTCAGGTTAGCAAGCCAGGATATTCTTCTTCGTCCTAGGGCTCTTTTTCCTTCAATTTTACCCTGCAAAATGCATTGGAGTAGCTCGTATCTGCCTTGATTTCTCATTATATGTCCCAAGTACTTCAGCTTACGGCTCTTTACAATGTTGGCCAAATCCGCGGTTGTGTTCATCCTCCGCAGTACTTCTTCATTGGTGACTTTCTCTGTTCATGGTATCTTCAGGATTCTTCTGTATAACCATAATTCAAAGGCGTGAAGTTTTGATAGAGTTTCCGCCTTTAATGTCCACGTTTCTACTCCATACAGGAGCACTGAGTACACGTAACATTTAAGGAGCCTTATTTTTGTGTTCAGGGTGAGGTCATGGCTTTTAAACACAGAGCTCATAGCCAAGAATGCACTTTTGGCCTTTCCGATGCAACATTTAATCTCTTGGGTATTGTCCCACAACTCATTGATTATAGTTCCCAAGTAATTGTATTGTGAGACACGTTCAATTCTCATTTGGTTCACATACAGATTTGCTCCAGTTATGTTTTGCTTGCTGATGATCATTAGCTTGGTTTTGCTAGTGTTTATATCCAGCCCATAGGTTCTACTTGTTTCTGTTATTTTGTTCATTAAGTTTTGCAGCCCTTCTATAGTATTGGAAAACACTATTGTATCACCTGCATACCGCAGGTTATTCAGCTCGACTCCACTCCAATAAGGGCATAAATAAGCATAAATAATTATATAAGGAGATCAGCCAGAGCACCAGCTTTAAATGTAAATAATTGTAGAAGTAGATTACAATTTGCCAGAAAGCACCTTGACTGGAATGTTGATGACTGTAGATATTTTCGATCGTTTTGATTATTCCTAGAGGTATCTCACCTGCGTACAGTAAGTGGATAACGTCTTTTAATTTGACCCGGCCTTTGTAAGTGTCCACGAAACATAGATATGCCGGTTTGTTGTATTCTAATGATTGGCCTCATTATAAATATAGCGTCGGTGTATGATCTTCCCGACCTAAAACCTTGTTTTTCTTCTGCTAGTGTTATTTAATTCAATTTAATTTATTTATTATCACTTTGGTTGTTAATTTTAGTATTGTTCTGAAGTTATTTTCTTGTGGCATTTTAAATATTTCTTATTTAAAATGCTTATTTATTCCTTATTTAATTCCCAGTTAAATAGTAGTTAATTTTAGTGTTGTGATTAATAAATTAATTCCTTTTTTGAAGAGAGGTATTAGAATGCTTGATCTCCATTCTTGATGAATTTTGTTTTGTTCTATTATTTTTTGGATTAGTTTTAATAGTTGTTTGGTTAGTTCTGGTCCTCCGTACTTTAGGAGTTCGTTCGGTATTCTGTTCTCTCCTGGTGATTTTCTGTTTCTTAATTTCCTTAATGCTTCCTTTTCCTCTTACTCCTCAATATTTATTTCTTCGTTTGTCGTTACGTTGGTGTTGGTGGTTCATTGTTGTCACCTTTACCAAATAGGGATCGAAAGTAGTCTACTCATGTTTCCTTCTGAATGTGTTTCATTTTTATTAGTTCCTTTATCTCTTTTCTTTGTCCTCTGATCATTCTCAATATTTCTTTTTTTGTTACGTAGAAGTTGTGTACCATCTGTCTTGAAAAACTCTATCAGTGTTCCTTTTCTATTTGTCTAACTAAATTATTCGTTTCATTTCTGATTCGTTTGTAGTGGTTGTATGCCTGTTGTGTTTGTTGTGTTCTGTATTGTTAAAATGCCTTCTTCTTTTCTTCACATCTTGTCTTCACTTCCTTTTTATACCAAGGTGTTTTCGTTTTTGATATGTTAGTGTTCGTTACTTTCCTTTCTCCAAGTGATTCTGTTGCTGCGTTAATTATGTTTTTTTTTGAGTTTTTCCCAGCTTTCCTCGATGTTATCGTTTTCTTATATTAATTTCTTCTTTTTTGGAAGTATTTCAGAATTATTCTTATTTTACATAATACTAGGCTGTGATCGCTACCTACATCTGCTGAGTTGAAGCATCTTACGTCGATTATTTTTGATGAATGTAGGTATATTTCTGTTGGTTATAACATAATCTATCATAGATCTTTGTCCATGGGTGTTATTAAATGTATATTTAATATCATGTGTTAGTAATATGAATGAACTCTGAACTGTGTTATTGTTTTATTGAGATTTAGGCATAGCTTCTAAAATTAAGTATGTGTTTGTAATACGGTTAGTTATCCCCATCCTGTTATAGCCTTACTGTCTAAGTTCTTCTTATAGGTAATCATAGGTGACATTGATAGGCACCCATGGATAGTAGTTCAGTAGGCCTTAATTTGGTATTTTTATTCCAACAGATGCACTAGACCAAATCCATTAATATTACACCCACTCACTACTTTTATTGCTTAGAAAAAATTAGTAAAATAGTTAATACATTATATTTAAAATATTCTCGGAGTTAAAGCGGAATTATATCAGTATCTTCTTAATTTAGAATAATTCTCTCATCCATTTCAACAATTCAATTATTTGATAACATATCTAATCTATCAATCTATTAATCATCATACTTAACAACATAGATACATATTAACTTTAAAGTGATGCAACTATAGTGGTATTCCAGATTTTTTTTTAAACTGTTATTTTGTAAGTAGGTACCTATTTTCTAAACAACCTATTTTTATCGTTATTTATTTTAAAATTTGTCACATTATGTGTATGTGTGTTTGTGTGTGTTTGCATGCTGTTGTTTTTTTGACTGTATACTTAATCCAGTAGCCGATTGTCATATAGTGTGTATACTGGCTTTTATTATTTTATTAATAATTTAATGTTTTACTTTACTTTTTCCTGAGAGTATAACCATTAAGATATTATCCGTGTTAAGATACAGTATATAACAAATCATATCCTTTAATATTCATCATATCAAATACTTATTTCAGTCCAGATATTCAAATTGAAAAAGTTTTCATAGAAATTCAAAATGTAAATTTATAAAAAAATGTATCTGAATGTAAGAACTATTTCATAATTTATGTGTAACGCTAAAGTACTTTCTTCTTCTTCTTCCTTCTAGTATGTAGGCTTTAAAGCCTGTTTCTTCTTCAATATTAGCCTTCTTAATTGTTTAAATTGTCGCACCATCTTTTTTTTGGTCTGCCAATACTTCTTCGTCCATTTGGTGACTTATTCCATACTATTCGTACTATTCTATCCTCTGCCGTTCTACTGATATGTTCGTTCCACTCCTGTTTTCGTTTTGTCACCCATCCATTTATGTCTTCTAAATTGCATGCTCTTCTTATGTTTTCGCTTTTCTCCCTATCCAACAGACTGCTCTCTGATATTCGTCGGATTATTTTCATCTCTATTGTTTCTAGCAGTCGTGTCGTTTTAGATGTGTCAAGTCTTGTCTCCGCCGTGTATGTTAATATAGGTCTAGTTGCTTCTTTATAGATTCTTGTTTTTGTGTCTTGTCTTAGATGTTTGTTCTTCCAGATTGTGTCATTAGGAGAACCCACCGCTTTACTTGCTTTTAAGCTTTGTTGTCGTACTTCTTCTTTAACATCTCCGTAACTAGATATATCTATTCCCAGATAGCTAAACCTTGCTTCCTGCTTTATTATTTTTCCATCAATTTCGATTTTACACCGTAGTGAGTATTTAGCTGTTGTCATAAATTTGGTTTTTTCTGCTAATATTAGC